>CM070034.1:81660107-81672031 GCA_036250615.1 Ptychadena robeensis | reverse complement strand
CAAATCCCAAATGACTATCATTGTAGAAATCCTTCGTGCGGATTAATTGCATGAAAAAAACATTTCTTGGGAGTTTTGCCATGGATCCCCTTATGTCATGTCATTGTCCAGGTGTTAGTCCCCTTGAAATAACTTTTCCAACACTATTGTGGCCAGAAAGGGTCCCTTTGTTTTTTAAAGTTCGCCTGCCCATTGAAGTTTATGGGGTTTGCCGGGTTCGCGGACATTTGCGGAGGTTCGCGTTCGCCGTTCGCGAACATCAAATTCCGGGTTCGCGCCATCACTAATAGGCAGCTAGAGATATTGTCCAGGAAAGAGAGCACCAAGTGCATAGGTAAATTTGAGTGTCATCAGTTTATAAATGGTAATGGAGGCCAAAGGATGAGATAGGTTTGTCAAGGGAGGAGTTGTAAAGGGAAAAAAAGGAATGTACCAAGTTCTTAGCCTTGGAGGACACAGATGAAGAGGGAAGTGGGAGAGAAAGAGTTGTCATAGAAAAACTGGTCAGTCAGGTAAGAGCAGAACCAAAAAAGTGGGGTCACCAATGCCAATTGAGTGCAGAGTCTGTAGTTGAAAAGGGTAATCAACAGTGGCAAAGGAGAGATCAGGAGAAGAAGCAGGGGTTCCAGGAGTTTAGAGGCAATTGGAGGAAGAGAGATTTGTCGGTAACAAGAAGGAAGAGATGGCTTCTTTAATTCGGGGAGAACTATTGCATGCTGAAAGGATAATGGAAGTACTTGTGGAGAGAGTGAGATTAAAAGTTCAGTAAGTGCAGGGGCAAGGGTGGTAGAAAAAAGTAGGGCAGAGGCTTTTGGGTCAAGTGGGCATGTGGTAAGAGGAGAAAAGGAAAGCAAGGAATAAATTTGCTCGAAACTAACAGGGAGTAAAATGTGAGGGACAATTTACAGTAGAATTCAATCAAAGTAGTGGGTGTAGTACGGTTTGCTTAGATGAGTGACAGGGGAATTACAGAGTTGTCAAGCTGGGTAAGGGTGCAGAATTAATTGAAGACCAGGTCAAATGTGTGTAAATTTATACATAAAAATGCATTGAGGTGTGGATGTGTTGGGTCAAGCAAAGAAAGTCAGTCATAAAACAATTTTGCAGTAGGGGGTTGCTGGGGTCATCCATGGCTATATGAAATATGGGTAGGTCATTTGGGAGAATATGTGAGAGTCGGGCAGCCGACAGATTACAGTAAAAATTAGGGGAAAGGGGTGATACAGGCAGATAGAGTTTACCTCAAATGAAGAGAGCATGGGAGGGGTTTGTAGTACAAGATAGGCTTAGTGAGGGGAGACAGACACATTCACCTGGCCTGTTATCAGGTGTGGGGGTGTATGTTAAGGTGAAGGCCTCCACAGGATAAAGCAGCAAAAAGTTAGTCCTGGTGCTTTAAAATATTAATACCATGGAAATTAGTCAGACATCCTTTTCCTAGCTAATACAAGTTTGTAGAGAAGGGGTCTCTTCCAGTATAAGACACTGGAGAAGAAGGGCAAGAAGAATGTTTACTTAGAAAGAAGTTAATTTAAGGTTGTTGTACAGGTGTATATAACAAAAGTTGTGAGACTTTAGCTGGTCTGTAAACATCGCTAAAAGAGTCTAAGGGTATGTTATACATGGAGCCAGCTGGAGGTTGACATACTGCACTACGTTGACCTTTCGGCCGGCGGATCGGCAGAATGCCATGAGAACAGCCGGTGCGGTAGGAAGGTAATGTGAATCGGCTCAGTCAGGACCCCTGCCAAGGAATGCGCTTAGCGCAGGGGGACCCGAAGGAGCCGATAACTCTGTTGAACCATAGACTTATGGCACGTAATGGAGGGAGTGTGTAAATGGACATAACCACAATATCATCCACTGGGTGTCATACTTCTTATAATCTTGAGGACACATGTTGAGTTGTGCTGGATATTCATGGTGAGCACAACATCCATGTTATCAGTAGTTTTTCCAGATATGGGTAACTAATCAATTACATTTATTTAGAAGGCAAAATGGTAAGCCTTCTGTAATGTATAGCCTTCTGTGTACAAAATACATGATCAACGATGTCTAGCTGCTCTTTATCTCTGCAGTCCAGCTTGCCTACCAATGTAATGCCTCAATACTTGCAGCCAAGGTTGGCATGGCTTTCTATAGCTAGTCTGTAATAATGTTTGGTGTGTACTTGTCATGCTGCCTCTCTCAGTCTGAAGCCTAGCTTTACATCTCATGTCTTCCTCCATCTGTTCAATCCAGCATGATATAGCTTCTTCCTATCGGCTTGTGAGAATTATAGTTTAGTCCAGCTGTGCCTGGCCTGCTTTCGTACTTGTTCCACAGTCTGCTGCCTGTAGTTCAGATTATTGCAGAAGCTTGGTGCCTGCATGTATTTATCTATTACCGACACGTTATTCATTTCACTCTCCGACCCATTTCTCTGAGACTCGGCCTGATTTTAACAAAGTATTTTGTCACCTGTGTGAAGTGTTTTATTTCATACTGAAAACAAGCTAAAAGCTATCATTGGAATGAAATGTGAGTAAAACTACTTCTAAAATGGGGGCAATAAAATAAATAAATAAATGTAACACAAGAAAAACATCAGCAAGAATACACTGTACTTACAAACTAAATAGTATACACTACTTGTCCTTACCTAATGTTGTTCAAAGGCTTGACATCAATAACTCTTCATCATGCTGTAAAGAATTAACTACCGTATGTGTTTCTTCCTCTATATTCCGGTATATTTTGGGATTTTTAGAGTAAGGTTAGAGTTTTAAGTACTGTATATACTCTATAGTTGGTCCCTCATCTCGAGGGAGAATCGCACCGTGTATGCGTACCTTTAAACATAGCCATTAGTTCTCTTTCTTACCCTCTACAAATTCCATAATTAAATTAAACTGCTAGGCAGAGGAGAAGTTGTCATTACAATTTGGAGAAAATAAATAAATGTAGTCAAACATAAAAATATTTATTGGAAGAATTGAAATGAACATTCTGATTGTTATACAAGACAAGCAGCACTGCCATTCATATATACCAAGATACAGTACTTTTTTCTTTTAAAAAGTGTCTACTCCAAATTATTTATGTGGCTTTCCAGTATTGTGCTATTGTCATTGACAGCTTATTAAACAACTATTCAGTCTCTAAACTATAAGTGTTCAGTACATTATATTAAATAGACAGTCTAGACATCTGGAATAATAGTTGAATCTCCATAATATTTTAGTACACACATTTTGATTAATGTGACCACAGTGATTTACATTGTTCATATTAACAAAATCTTCTAGAAAAAAAACAAAACAAACTTCCTTGAGCTTAGGTGCTCATCAATGGTAGAACTGTCAATACATAGGTTTGTGAAAACAAACCATACATACATTTTCACATTTTCCATTGCAGTATAAAATAGCCATGGAAGAATACTTGTGCTTTTTAACGAGTTAATAAGTCTTTTTCAATTTCATTAGTCTTGTGCTTTCAGTTCATATAGTCTTGTTCTGGTAGGTAGACCTCTTTGCTTTTATTGTCTTCTTCAAAACAGCTTTTGTGTGCTTATGTGGAGAAGAGGAATCGTATTGAAGCACCCCATAATTTATTCACAGACTGTGCTGAATCAATTATTTTCAATAGTCCTTGCAACAATGTCCCAAACAACAATACAGGAGCATTAAATCCAAGGTAGATATTACATTAAAGAGCAGCTTTAATAGGATGACCATATTCTGTTCATAAAAAATAACCTTGTAGACATTCACAATTATATCATGGAACAGTAACTTGGTGGTAGGCATTCTGTAAATGCTTACATGCGTATATTCCATGCTGCTTTTTCATCTCTTTCTGGTATTTTTTTTCATCTATTTGTTAAAAGATTGTACTAGAATTATGACTTTACTTTTTACTCACACGAAAACCAAGTGATGACGTTTGGGTGAACTGGCCCTTGAAACCTCTTTAACAGTCTAACCCAGGCATGGGCAAACTATGGCCCAGGGGCTATGTTTTTTTATATTTTTTGTTTTACCTCCTTTGATTATTTTTGTTGAACACGGTACAGCAGATTTGAAAGGATTACAATGTCCTCTTCACATAGTCCTGACAACATCAATGACGCAGGGGACGCAATGAATTAGGACACCAATACCAAGCGGGCTAATACAGGCTGTTGGTCTGGCTCCTCTTTTAAATTCAAGAGCTCATTGTGGCCCTTGAGTCAAAAAGTTTGCCGACCCCTGGTCTAACCTATAGTTACTGACCTGTCATTTTTCATTGCTGAACATATCTTTTAATAGTTTTCCTAACAGCAAATACCACTGAGCTTGTGTATAAATGGGTATGATTCATTGAAAAAACAGATACACAAAGGCACAATAGCTGTGGATGACGAAGGTAAACGACTTATATAACTGGGCAATGCAAACTCAGCATATGACATACATTAATGCTACAAAAGTAAAAAATAAATAAAATCGCATTGCTAGATGATTTTTAGTTTCTAAAGTTCAGGCAGCTCACCTAATATATAAAAAAATATGTTCTTGCAAAAGTCAAGCATAGCCCTTTGCCTCCCATGTTTAAAGTCTCCCTGTAGGCCATTGAGGCTATTAATCATATTAAAGAACCAGCAAGGAGGCCTGGAGGGCAAAGACAAGCTCACATTTACAAAAATGTTGGCATGTGCACATTCAGCAGCCAATATCTCTGGATCTACTAACTTTTCCTTGATGTTTTCACATACATGCTGGAATAATTTGACCCTCTCTTTATGCATTGGTGTTAGCATGAAATCAGTTTCAATTGCCTAGATGTATGAGACATTTACAGAATATAATGATATGTTGTTTTGTTGTAATGATTTAAATAATTATGAATAATTTGAAAACTCATAAAATAAAATGTATATTTATGTAGACACATGATCTATTTTTTGCACAGGCTACTTATTGAACAGAAATATCTGCTCAATAAGAAGAAATATTTAACTATGCTCTATTGCAGTAAAACAACAGAGCAGAAAAGGTGTTCATGAAGGTTTTTTAATGGTTCATGGATGATATTTAACAATAAAATAGGGATCATGTACTTAATGAATCAAATTCAAATGTAATTTTTGGATTTCTTTATACCCATGGGGCAGAACTATAGTTTTCAAGAATCTAGTACCACTCTAACTTAATAATATATAGTCTGGTCAGTGGTTAATAGGCATGCTTTAAATGCATAGCGGCATCCCCGTAGAGGGCAACCCCGCTTAACATGATGTGTATCCAGTTTCTGTTTACTTTAAAGAAATATTAGGCTGACTGAAAGGGTAAACTAGACAACAGTTAATAGTGTCATTTTTGCATCCTGTTCTTTTTTCTGACACTTCTATATTTCTGATTCGGTCAACCTACAATTCACCTTCTCTGCAGATGTACATAAGAAGTTGCCTATACAGCTACAAAAAAAGGGATACTTCCGTCATTTTAGCATTTGAAATTCCTATGTAACAATCACACTTTTCACCTTTGCTATATATATATATATATCATAGCATATAGCTAGGGTGGGTGATAACATGTCATTTTGGGTCCATGTGAGGCTATACGAGCCTTCATTTCTAGCTTAAGCTATTTATGTGTATTTGACCCCAATTATATCTGCACAAGTGTCTGTACAAATAAATACAGGAATATGTACTCATTTGAACTGATACAAACTGGTGAACTGAATGACTGAATGACTTGTATGCATAATGAGTGTTAGAAGTTTAGGAAGCCCCTTATACACACATAGATCCCGGAACGATCCTCGCAACATGATGACATCGCGTTTAGAGAATGCCATTTGTGCGCACTATTCACTGCCCGATACTTTGGATGGGGACCCTGGAAGTGGTACATAATTTGTTATAGTAACCAGTCAGAAATTTTCTTTCCTTAGGTTACTGATCTCCACTTCATAATGTGTACTGAAATATGCTCCATGTCTCCTTAATACTGACTATTGCTTAAGCCATATTTGGCATTCATTTGGCCTTCTAAAGGACAAGCTAGACGCCATACATTCAGTTTAATTAATCAATTCTCCTAAACATCCTAGGAAGTGAAAAAAATTAAAAAATATTCTTATTGAAAAAAACACATGCTGGAAAAAATTGTTAAGGATTTATTACTGACTTCTGTACATTAATACTGCTGTAGTTGTGCAAAAACAACCAGTTACATTTTCTGTAACCATAAGTAACTGAAATGCATTGTAATGCATTTTTTAATTAGTTACAGCCTTAACGTAGCATACAAAAAAACATGTAAATATAAAATTACATGACCTATACACTGAAATGGCCATTGCCATTATTACTTGGTGGACACAGAGAGACGTGTAGAGAATGCATATGAGAGCTTTTACATGGTTTGTAAATCAGCGGATTACAGTATTCATTGAACCTCTAGAATAGCATTTTATACAGTCCTCAAAAATATTTCTTCTAAAAAAAAAGACAGGACTGCACAGCAAGTGCATAATATTTTCTAACAGTCTAAAAACCAATTGGACAGATATGTTTAGAAGGATTATAAGGAAGATGTAGTGGAGTCTAGCACTTCTCCTCCATTGCAAATGGTTGGTGTGTAGTGCGCACTGGCTGAAGCTGGAAAGTAGAAGAAAAAAAAAAACAAGTCAATAAAGTTATAGTATAAGGTTTACTTTTATACTACTGAACCTGAAATATAGATAAGTATAGATAATTGGGCCAGGTATAAAATGTGTCATTCCACCAGAGTCAAATCTAAGCAGTCTTCTGCTATCCTAAAGTTTGATTCTGCTTGGTCTCTGTGAAAACGAATTTTCAGACTATAAGATGCACCTTTTCATCCCCAAAAAGTGTCTTATGGTCCAAATGGGCAACCACCCGTGCCAGCATCCTCGCCGCCTGGCAAGAAGATTAGCTTAATTTATGTAAAAACTACATGTGCTAGAGCAATAAAAAAAAAAAAGAAGTGTTCCTATGTTCCTACAACCCTTGCCTAAGTTTTCAAAAATTTCAGGGGCTTGGTTTACAATGAGCTTACAAATACACTATGACCATCTATAGCAGGGGTCTCTCTGTGCTTACATTTCATTTAAGAAATTAATTGTAGAATTTTTTTTGAATGAATATCAAGGTTGGCTCATGACTTTCCAAGTAAAACAAAAGCACATTTGCTATGTGTTTCGGGGGACTGTTTTTCCTGCACTTAAATTTAAAGCGGACCTACCACCTCACTGGATACTTTACACTATCAGCAGCAGCACTGCTGATAATTAGGCAATCATTGCTCAAAATGTAACAAAACATGTTCCTTACAGCAGGAGAGGCAATGCTCAGGCTCTTTCATCCCACTGTGTGACGCACCCGATTGTGACGCACCCGATTGTAAAACAATCATGGCAGGGACAGCTGGGAGGAAGTGCGTAGTCTCGTGTGACTTGGAATGCAGCTTCACATCTGCAGAATCTAACGTGATGTAAGTGAAGCCTTATCTAGAGGCCGTTTTATAGAATTACAGAAGCATTCTGAAAGTGTGGGCGGAATTGCTTGTGTCTGCCCATAATAAATATGATTTCTCCAGGAATGAGGAAAGGAGGAAGGTGAGTACGTTTTTTTTTATTCTGTAGCAGTTTTCACAGATGTATACTGCTGACAGGTGAGCATTATGTCAATGTAATGTATGTTTTTTTTATTTTGAGTATAGAACTGCTTTTAGCTATCTATGTTCCCTTATAATTTGAATATAGATACTCTGATGTGTCTGTAACTTGACTTGTGACCCTTAGTAAAGGTATGTGCGGTTACCTATTGGTGGCTACACTGGGAAGATGATAGCAGTTTACTAGTTTTAACTCTAGTAGATATGAACTGTTAATGTTTTTCATTAACGAGAATTGGTACTATTACAACATGGTTCGGGAAATATCCCTAGTTAGCATGGTCCATAAAGACAAGACTGATTTTGGTAGACTTTATGAGAAAAGACATTTATTGCAAACACTGCTTCTTCTGTGATATTTCTCATTAACTGCCTTATTGTGCTTGCAACATAATGGTTTTATTGTCCCTCTAGGTTAGCTCTTTTCATCGATTGAAATTTCCAATACTGGTACTTTTCAGAGTAGTAATAAAGATTTCCCAGAAAACATTCAGCTAAGGTAGCTCAAAATTAAAATAGGTATTGACAGGATTCTTCATGCAGGAATTGTCTATGTTTGTCAAAACCCTGAGACAAAATACAGGTTCTGGTTTAGTAGAACAGTTCATGAAGCAAATTCCATTCATAAAGCAAATCAGACTTCTGTGAGAAGTAATGCATCACTTATTACATTGCAGCAGGTATTCTTCAGAAAATATTCTGAAGTGTTAAGTATTGGCAGCAAAGTGCAAAACATCCTACTCCAGTTTTCACATATGATAAGAAATACCTGTACTTGTTCAGTAATTATATTTGTAAGCCTGGGTTTATCTAGTTAAAACTTTGTTTCTTAGTTTTGAGAAGGCAGAGAAGCATTAGAACCAGATCAATATTTTGATGATGTCATTACCCTAGGCCACCACACAAGAGTCATTAAGCTTTACTGGGCTTTGTCAGAGTACACAGTACACTCGGAGCTGAACCATGAGCATCTCAGAATACATGATAGAACATATATGACATTTTTAATCAGTTAATAACAGTATATATTTTACTGTCATCAATATACAATTTTAGTTTTAGAAAATACTCACATTGGGAATATGTAGTTGCAGTTCCACTGACACTGAATCTGTTTAAATGAAGTCTGTGTGTTACAACATTTTTCTGTGGCTGAAAAAGAATGATATGGACTTTTGGGGCAAACAGGCATCCTAATACTACAAAACCACTTAGACTTACAGAAATGCACATGGTTGTAGTTTGGACCTAAGAAAAGAAAAAACACATATTTCTAAGTTAGCTTTTCACCGTATACCCAAATGACCCCACATATGTACAGTACACACATTGAAAAATAACTTATGACTGTAGATTGCGGGCACTACATTATTCTGCAAATTTTATCAACTATTTCTTCTTACTTCAAAAACAATTACACGTATTCATTAGCTGATATGTTTCGGAAACCTTCAGAGATAACACTATTAATATTTAGAGAAAATGCTGAAAAAAACTAAATATTGCTGTGCATTTTGCATAATCGGTGACTGAACTGAGACAACTGTATTTCTCATACCCCATTGTGTGGGGTTGTGGAAAAACAACAACAAAAAAAATATAATGCTAGCACATGTAGTTTCTGAATAAATTAACTTTAAAGTCAAGTCAACATTTTTACTACCAATTTAAACTCCCACAACTCTCCTCTACATCTCTAGTAGTTGTGGTGTTGATACCATGTTCAGGGCCTTTGCAATTTAATTACAAATTTAAAAAAATAACTATCTCTACTTATCTTTACTTGGGTCTAGGGGGAACATGAGAAACACTTTTAACCTCCTGGGTAGTGATGGCCGAACTTCGGCCATGTCCGTCCGCGAACATGCTGAGCGGACTTTTAAAAAAGTCCGCCGTCTGCCCATTCGCGGACAGATTCAAATTCCCCGCCTCAATGACGCATAGTTCCTGATTGTGTTAACTGGATGTGACGTCACTGACGTCACATCCGTGTTTACAAGCCGGTATTTCACTGAAAGACCGGGTTCTCTACCCGGTCTTCAGTGAAATATTCTTCCTGCGGCGGGATCTCGCTGCTAATGATCCCACCGGAGGAAGAATAGAGGGCTCCTTCTCGCCGGCGAACAGGGCGGGTCGAACACCCATACTGTCCTCCGGCGAGAAGGAGGGCGAACATGCTTGTTCGTGGCCGAACTGTCTGCCTTGCGGGCAGTTCGGCCATCACTACTCCTGGGCGGTCTGCCTGAACTTAGCTCGCAGGTGGTGGAAAATGTGAAAATGTTGCGAAAACGCTGTACCACCCATCAGTTTTTTTGTCGATCAAACGATCCCTACCCACCTGGTTCTATGGACCACAAGTGATCGATATTGAGCGGAAAATCGATCGAAAAGTTGGTACATTTTCATTGATTGTTTGGGAACCTGCTGGTTTTTCTAGGTATTTCGATCGATTTGTATCCGACTCTACAATGGCGTATGCTCATCAAACTCAGGAAAGGAATCGATTCCTTACGGTTGTGAATCGATCACACTGTGTAGTGGTAGAATTGATCGACTGACTATTGTATTGATGATGGAAAGGCAAAATAATCAACCTGAGCTGGCTTTGCCTTAGCTAGTGCTTGCACCTACTACTATGCTACACATATACACAAATGCTTGCATTGTCTCCATATTCTACCACTTGCTATGTAAATCTTACTCCCCTCCAATAAAGATTTTCTTTTACACTTTAATCCATGACATTTTTGGATTGTTGTAGGTATAACTATTTTACATCGCCTTTGATAAATGTCTTCCCTACTGCTTTAATGGATTGAAAAACCCTTTAGTTTGGATGTTTTTAAGGTATTTACTACAATTTAAGGTATTTACTAGAAGACATGCTACCAGAAACCAATTAATCCGCCCCACCTTTTATGAGCATTCCCTAGAAATGTTGCTTATTAAATCCTCTTTTCTCTCCCTCTGCATAAAAAGGTTATTAACCTCCTGGGTGGTACAGCATTTTTGCGACATTTTTGGCTACCTTTGGCATTTCTTAAGTGGAAAAAGCTACATGTGGAAGTTTGCTGGCCCCAAAAAAACATTATACAGGGTTGGCCATTTATATGGATACACCTTAATAAAATAGTAATGGTTGGTGATATGAACTTCCTGCCTTTTTGTGGCACATTAGTATATGTGAGGGGGGAAACTTTTCAAGATGAGTGGTGACCATGGCGGCCATTTTGAAGTTGGCCATTTTGAATCCAACTTTTGTTTTTTCAGAAGGAAGAGGGTCATGTGACACATCAAACTTATTGGGAATTTCACAAGAAAAACAATGATGTGCTTGGTTTTAACATAACTTTATTCTGTCATGAGTTATTTACAAGTTTCTGTCCATTTATAAAATGTGTTCAATGTGCTGCCCATTGTGTCTTCACACACTGATAGCAACACCACAGGAGAAATGCTAGCACAGGCTTCCAGTATCCGTAGTTTTAGGTGCTGCACATCTCGTATCTTCACAGCATAAACAATTGCCTTCAGATGACCCCAAAGATAAAAATCTAAGGGGGTCAGATCGGGAGATCTTGAAAACCTTGAGATCGACTTCAAAATGGCCGCCATGGTCACCACCCATATTGAAAAGTTTCCCCCTCACATATACTTATGAGCCACAAACAGTAGGTTCATATCACCAACCATTCTTATTTTATTAAGGTGTATCCATATAAATGTCCCATCCTGTATATTAATCACAAGTATCTAAATTACTAACAAAAAGAGGTTTATATTTTAAAAAGGAATTTCAACGTTTTTTTTAAATCTGAAAAAAGCTTCTTATGTTAAAGGAATTAAGTGTGTTGTTACATCAGTACTTTTCAAACTAGTTCTTTGCTAACAGGAAATAATAAATCTATAGACTACATCACCTTAATTCTGCTCAAAAATACTGAATTGAAACTGCTTGTACCCTGACATATGGAAAATATTAATCAGTAAAGGTTCTATTTTCTGGGTCTCTAAAAATGTATCAAGTATAAAAAGTGAGAGAGTTGCC
This sequence comes from Ptychadena robeensis, assembly GCA_036250615.1. Taxonomy (NCBI): domain Eukaryota; kingdom Metazoa; phylum Chordata; class Amphibia; order Anura; family Ptychadenidae; genus Ptychadena; species Ptychadena robeensis. The sequence continues at coordinate 81,660,307 of CM070034.1, read as the reverse complement.
TTTTCACTTCTACTGTTTATTACTTTTGTGGAGTGGCCATCAGACATGTCCCTAAAACATTGGCATATCATAGTCATCGTGGTCGTGACATTTCAACTTCAAAGTTCTAGAATTTGATATAAACAAAATTGTTAGAGATGCAGGGAAGGTTTGCAGGAATATTTAAAAACTTACATATATTTATATATATATATATATAT
>CM070034.1:81648138-81660097 GCA_036250615.1 Ptychadena robeensis | reverse complement strand
ATATATATATATATATATATCTCAGGAATATTTAAAAAAAGAAAACTTATAGCTCTAAGCCTGGCACTCCACTGCTGCAGACAGAAAAACATATACAGAAAAGCTGCTGTTTTTTTTCCAGTCCATTGATGTCAATGGACTAAAAACCACGCCAATACTGTGTCTGGGAAGTTTGGGACATAGATTGCAGCGCAGCTTAGAACCATGGTAAACCAGGTATGTTTTCAAGGGGACTGACCCATTGGAGCCACTCCCAAACCACCCCAGTGTAGCCTCAGTCTAACACATCTGGTTTTTGCATATTTAAAGTACAAAATTAGGTAGACTTTGAACCTAACTTATGCAAAATGACATGGGCTAGCAGCACCTTTTTTTTTAAATAAAATGCCCCAGCAACCTTTTTCTACATCACCCAATATTTTGGGACGTTGCAATCAACTCACATTCCATATAGTTATACTCAAGGATATACAACATTTACTGCTTGCTTATTATAGAGTACAGCTTTTGGTTTGTAAGTAAATGTGAGATAATTAAGACCATAACAAAGCAAATGTATAAGTGTATCTACTTACCCTGTAGTCACTTGATGTCACATAGAATATGGGAAGAAATGCGAGCCAGATTATACATGTTGTATACATGGTAAATCCAATAAACTTTGCTTCATTGAAATTTTCTGGGCATTTCCTTGTTTTGAAGGCATATACAGTACATAGTATTACTAGAACAACATCATATGTTAAAGAAATTAACATACTGGAATCCTTGACATTGCATTTTAGTATGACAGTTTCTCTCTTCTCAGGAAGTGTAAATCGCCTGGTTCCAGGATACTCTAACATTAGCCACACAGACACAATGACAATTTGAATTGAAATGAGACTTAGGCATATGATGACTTGCGACTTAGGGCTGATGAATTTAGGTCTTTGAGCACCTTCTTTTACTCCACTGAAAATTCTGGCAATACGATTGGTCTTTGTTAGAAGAGCTGAATAGCAAACAACAAAAGATGTGCCAAGTCCCAATCGACGTAGAGTACAAATGACTGTAGAAGGTTTGGCTATGAAGAAAAATGTCATACAGTAGCACATGAATACACCAATCAGTAGAATGTAGCATAGTTCTCTCCCTGAAGCTTTTACTAAAGGAGTATTGTTATTCTTGATAAAAACTCCTCCAACCAAGAATGTACAAATAAAGCCAAGACACGCAATTGTTACTGGTCCAATGGCCCATGCATCTTCCCACTTAATGTAGTCTTCCGGTAGGTCATAACAACCAGTTAAATCTGCGGTCGGCCACTGTCCTGGACCACAGTCAATGCATGTGAACTCATCTGCCAGGTACTCAAAAGATTCACATGGAATGCAGATCCAGCAGCAAACATCTCCTGGTTGCATACTCTTCATTTCATTTGGTGCACATGGGTCACTGCACTGTGAAGTTGGAACTATGCTCTTCGACCACTGTATCAAGTCAAAATCCAAAGACAGAGTTTCAGCCCACTGGCCTATCTTTAAGTATGAGTATTTTCCATTGTTGTACTGGAAATTGAATACATTGTACAGACCAAGCCCGTCTCCATATGCATCAAACTTCACAAAGCTGTCTGCACTCAGAGGAATGAACGGGGCTGTCAAAAGAAATAAGAATGTATGAGAATTTATATATCACATCATTAAATCATTCAACTGTTTAGGCATACTAATGCAAAGTCTTTGTACCATGGAAAGGCATATTTTTCACTAGTAAAATACTCACCACTGTGGTTTCCCTCGTAGAGACCAAACTCTGAATCAAGTCCAGTTTAGTTTTTTTTCAGCTCTGCAGTAGCTGACATGCACCCTCCCTTCCCCTTCCTCCCTCCACTGTGTTTGTGCTGTAATCAGATCCATAAATAAATATATTTTTTAATGTTCCTGCCACTATTACCCAAATTTCCAACAATCTTGTATATGATACCATGTCAAACATTTTCAACCATCTTAATATTTTAGACCTAGCCTAATGTTTCTCTCATACAGTTATGTAATTGGTGGCTTAATACTACTAAAGGGGTATGAAGGAGAAAAGGAGCCCATTATTGAGCCCAAGGGGTCTCTCTACAATCAACATGCAACTTTAACAGCAAACACTTTCAGAAAGTATCACAGAGGCAGTGTAGTCCTGCATGCACCAAACAATGTCCCACTTAAGTAAACATGTCTTACTAAGACCAGGGGTAGTGTGACCACACAGGGCTGGCACTTTCTTTTCCTGTGACTGGAGGGTGATGGGCTGCAGTGTCACAAGAATGGCATGTCCCCCACAGGCCTTCAGGTCTGCAATATGGGGTTTGTGCTGCACGCTGCCCAACTGGAATCTTGGCTGGAGGTCAAGCGGCTCCTCGTTGCTGGGCCTTGTAAGGATAGTACATGCTATTGCGCTCACCAGCTGCATATAGACAAATGAGGATCTAGCAGGACCTCTCTAAGAAACTTTCTGGTGCGAGGGCACTGCCTTAAATACTCTCTGTCCCCAGGTTCATGATAATTAACTCTGTCATTATTATTTAATATTGAACTTATTACCTGACAATCTTTTTAAGGTGGGAGGGTGTTGTACCATGACACTGACATCTGAGATGTTACAAGAGACCTATTAGAAACAAAGCAGTTGTTTTGCTATGGAACCAATACTCTGTTGCTTAGAAATCTTCTACAGATTGCATTGCAATTCAATGTTTTTTAAAATGTGTTTATTTAAAAATTAACATGTGTAACAAAAACTTACTTACAATCATGCTATATTAGTGAGAGAATATGTAAATAAACTGGCCAAAGTTGCATGAGTGTAGTTGTGATTTTCAGTTATTTATCTCTAAGCCAGGCGCCTTCCTACTTCCAAATCCAAAGCATTATGAAAATAAAATCCCTTAAAAATGCAGGATGTTATTATGCTTGCTGTGCTCTGCCTAGTAATGCTTCACTGTGTGATACCACTTATATACAGGTTGCAGTCTGCATGTTATTTCATAATTCAGCACATTTATAGCTGAACCCTTTTCCTTCAAATTCTAAAATCAAGACTGAATATCAAAGTGGTGGCAATGGTTGTGGGTGTGCTATCACAACAATTTTAATCAATATGACCAAAAAAGAATAATAAAATGTAATGAATCCACAAGCATTATAGCTTTCCTATAACCATTATTGCAGTGGATTAGGATTGAACCTCTGTTCTGGCAATTGTGTCTATTGACTGCTAAAGAAGGAGTAAGGAGTAATATTGGTGCACATGTAGCACACAGGGCACAGTATCAAAAATGCTACACAAGGTCTACATCTTAACAAGCATCCCACACTATTACCCAAATGGTAAATGTATTAATGAGCACATTCTCTAATATTAATATGAATGGAAAAAGCCCGAAAGGTTTGTGCTTAAGGATAATAAAAAAAAAAAAACCTCACATGGTCAATTAAAAAAAACCAAACAAAATACACCTTCAATAATAAATGTACAGATCTGTAGTAAAAACCAACCATTAAGCACTTACATCTGACCATTGCCATTATACATACAATACTGTGTAGCGCTGTAATGACCCAATTATATAAAACATTGTTTGCTATTAGACCTTTGAAACCTTGTAATACATAAGGTACCCATACACGCATTGATTCATGTGCGGTTGATGACTGTTCACTCGCAACGCAGTGATGCAAACATTGATGCGCCACTTTAGGTGCTCGGCCGCTACTTTGGATGGGGATCAATGTTGGATCTCTGTTTGATCAACATTTTCTTGGAGTGATATCAAAAGATGTAGAGAGAAATTGACAGGTGTGTGGTGAGCATTATATAGTATAGCTGTCAGGGATCGGGATAAAGGGGTATACACTAAAACAGACAAGATGAAGGTTTTAACAGGAGGCTTACAAGATCCCAGGTTTAGTTTCAATATTCAGCTTCTATATGCAGATTCTGAACCAGAAACAGGAACATAATTGGAAATAGATTGGTATTGGTATAGATTTAGAAACAAGCATGGGATCAGATTCAGGAGCAAGTATAGATACAGAACCAATGCTAAGGCCTGTGTGGGAGGGCAAGGCACACCTATATAGACCCTGCGCTAACAAGACATGGGGGATCCAAACCAGCCCACACTTGCAGAAAGCCACCTGCTGGTGGTAAGGTGAAACTACCTGGAGTGGGTAGAAGGACAGTACCACCAGCAGGTGGTACCAGGGATCACACAGATGCCTTACAATAGCACTGGATAACTGATTGGTTCATCCTCTAGTTCCATAGTCCCTCTGTATGGTATCTATACATGAACTAATGTGGAACACAGAAAATAAACTTTAAAAACTACTCTACACTCTTCAGATCAATGTTCAACAAACTGTTTCAGTACCACAGAGATATCTCCATATATTATATAACAAAAAGACGAAAAGGACTAATCGTTGTTCGCAGAAAAAAAGATGCCCTATGAATTAAGATGTCTTATATAATCTATTAAATGTCTTATTTTTTGTTGCTAACTCAATAATTAGGTAAACCAATGAGTTAGTTTGCTTGGGGTTGAAACAAACACTAATATACCCATTATCCCATGCCCTTTAAAAATGTAATTTCTCATTTACTCATATGTACAGACATGAAAGTTTACCTAGACATTCTATTAAAACGTTAATGAACCAAAATATTGATTAAAAATGAAGCTATAGAGTGATGTTTCCAAGATTAACATTTATTAACTAAAAAAACATATTTACTTTGTCTATGTATGTTTAATATTATGGAATGCATCTTGCGGCAATGGATCAGCAATCTCCCATAGGCAAGCATTCAAATATTCTACTAGATTTCTATGCAGCTGTACAGCTGTGTGATTTCAATCAAGCCAGTAAATTAGATCTAAAAATGCTATTGGAAATATTGAGGAAGATTACATTTAATTAGCTGAGAGCAAAATAACAGCAAAACAGAAACAGAGAGAGCAAGTAAACAATAGATGGATGTGTAATTAAACATTGAGAAGAAGCAATCAGTGTGTTAGGTGCAGAGAAGTTCAATCTATAATACAGTTGTTAAATTAATTCAATTTGCATATGATTTCATATTCTTTGGTGATATGATATTCATTAAAATTAATCCTCCTTGATTCAAGAGTGTACTTGATTTATTCTAAAGTCAGAGAATTTTTTTATTAAATAAAAACGATGAAAGCTGTATTTAAAGCTACTTATTTGAAAAGGATGTATTATATTGTGAACACAGATAGCATCCCAAGACACTTCAAACTTGTGTAATAAAATGTTTAAGTAGGTCTCAATCTGTGGCTGATTTGTTTCATTCTTATGTTTGTATTCTTGAATTTATTTAACTTTTGTCTAGACATGTAACACAGAAGAGATCAGTAATGCAGCACTTACAGGAGCTCAAAAAAGCTCTCCAGATTAATCTTACAAAGGAAGCGTGGAATTACTAGGGAGATATCTGAACAGGCTACTATTATCATTATGTTGGAGTTCTGAGAATGATCCTTGAAAGCAGAGCTATACTTTCTGTTTCTGTGTGGCAACAGGCACTTTTTAGGTTACACCTGTTAATGTTTTCATATAAACCTGCGGCAGTCATGGGTAGAGATGGGCCGAACTGTTCGCCGGAGAACAGTTCGGCCGCGAACACGGCATGTTCGCCGTTCGCCTCGCCGGCGGACAGTACGGGTGTTCGACCCGTACTGTTCGCCGGCCAGAAGAAGGTCTAAATTCTTCCTCCGGCAGGATCACAACCTGTGTAATCCTGCCGGAGGAAGAATCTTTTCACTACAGAAGCCGGTCTTGTAGTGAGAAGACCGGCGGAAAAACCGGATGTGACGTCAGTGACGTCACATCCTGCGGCCGTAACCAGGAACTATGCGTTCCAGGTTGCGGTCCACGGACCGGATGTGACATCACTGACGTCACATCCGGTTTCTCCGTTTCAAATTCCCCGCCTAGAGGCGGGGAATTTGAATATGTCCGCGAACAGAGCGGACGGCGAACATCTTTGAAGTTCGACCCGCCCTGTTCGCGGACACCCCAGGGAGGGTTCGCGCCATCACTAGTCATGGGTAGATGTAAAGGGATACATTTCACCCATTAGCAAACCACTCTACCACTTTCTGTTCCCTATAAGCCTGGATGATGCATGGCTGCAGCTCTAGGTTGTGATCTTTTGACCAGTTATAGCTTAAATATGCTTGGCTCTGTTAATACTTAATTGCTTGTCCTGACTTGGTTTGACCCTGATCACATTTCTGTCTAAACCCCCTGGATACCTTGATGGATTTTTCCTGTGTATGATGACAGGTTCTTTCTCTGATTTGGCATCTGTACCCTTTTCCCATGCTCTTTTTGTTTAGTTTGTTTCAGGGCTCCTGGTCCTCCAACAATCCCTGTTCTAAGAGTCATCCTTTGCGCACAAAAGTTATGGGGCTACTGTGTGTTGTGAGGGCACAATAACCTCCCAAGGCTGGTGGGGGGTCTTGTCTTTAGAGTGCGATGAAAGTTGGGGGATTGATGTCTGGGCTGCATTGGTATAGAGCCTGGGCCTTACATCATCAAGTGCTCGTGAACATACGACCTTTAAAGTCACCTGAGGCACATCACTAACTAACAAAATTGAAAGGGTAAACCCCCCTAGTATCTAGAAGATAAATACATTAATATTTATGGAGGTTTAGGGAATTTAAGGTAAGTCTAGTCTTAGAAAACTGCCCATCCTCAATAGCACACCTCTGAGTTAGGATTAAACTGGATTTCCTTCTTCTTACCTGACTGAATTTTTTTTACTATACTGTCCAGTCTTCAACACAGTCAACCAGTTGTCTTTATCTAATGTTATGTTCTTTCTCCTTGCTTGTTGATTAATCTTTTATGAGTGCCTAAAATTGTGGCTCTTTTTTTTTGTTAAAAAGATCATCTGTGAAGACATATGACATAGGGAATATTCACACAGGCATCTGGAAACACTGCCTTTCTAGCACTCGGATGCCCGGCGAACTCTGAAACTGAGAAGGCGCGACATGAAGCATCTCCTGGTAGCTTTTTAGGCGTCTGCCCGATATGCTTGGGTCCCTTTTAAACATGGGGGGTGCTGTCTGGGCTGCTGCTGACTGTCAGGAGAGCAGAAAGCGCACATGTGAATGCTACCATACTGTGATAAATATTTTTCAGTATAGTGTTAATTTGTGTATAAATAACACATTATTTACACATAATCTGCATGTTATACAATGTAAAAAACAAATAACACTACCCAAGCTATGCTAATAGTTGAGATTCTCTCACTTTGTGTAGAATTTGTGTAAAGACTGGCATACAAAAACGTTGCAAAGTATGTATTTCCGTCTTATATTCCATTTGCTTTCTTGTAGTGGTATCAAAAGTGAATTTAAATATAAACATCCTGTGGGGACAGAACACATCTCCCTTCATTTCTTGTCAGCAATATGTTCATGACCAACAAATCTACTTTGGAAAACAGAGATAACTTGATGTGACAATTTGTGACCCAACATGTCCACTTTTATAATGACATTGAGATGATTTCTGTCCAAAGACTGTCAGGTCTTGAGGCCAAACAAACACACTGGAAACACTACTGTAAAAAAAAGAAAATAAACTTGTATGTAAAAGACAATATTTTTTTTTTATTATCAAATGCTGGTGGTTGGTTTCAACTGTGCTTTCATAACACCATGTAACAACATAAATGATTAGATGATTAACGATTTTATAAATATTTTGAATTGTTTTTATAATATGGGCCCTATCTTTTTGTTTTTTTTCGAGTGCATTTTACAGAATAACGGCACAGATAATATTTAACAATAAATCCTCTACTTTCCCATTTCCTTTATACAGCCACATCTTTTATACACAATGGGATTCCTGCCTAGCTTTCCGCACTTTAATACTTTAATATTTCATTGTATATCTGCTATACACAGTGAGTTTATATATGAGCAAGCATTGATTGATTATACTTTGAAATATTCAATACGCTTAATCTACAAGCAGTACATCAACACACACACATCCAAACTACTCCCAAATTTTGCTGTAATGTGCTTGTGATGTAATGGTTGTTTTTTTTAACATTTAAAGATAATGGTTGTTTTTTATGCACAAGATACTGGTTTATTGTTTTAGGCAGCTGGATTAGTTGTATGCATATGAACTGAAAAGGTAATATATTGTATTATATTTACAGCATACACAGAAATATTCCAAGACGTTTACAATTCTTGTATGACAAAAGAAAATATACTGTAATCTTTACAACACTTTGCTATCTAGGCAACAAAGGAGGACCAGACCCATATAGTATATGACAAGAGGAGTTCACCACACTGATCAAGTAGCTTTCTTTGGGAAAGCTACCTTTCATATTTTTAGTATTACTTTTTTTATGTCCACAATCTAAAATTTAGAAGGTGTAGTATTCTCTGGAATGAAATGAATGTTAAGATTGTAGGCGTTGTTGCAAAATCTGAGAGACAGAAACTGATAGCTGAAACATTGAAGTTAGTGGAATCCAATAGGAGGGGAGTAACTGTATGGCAGCTGAAATATAACAATGAAGGCCTGTAGCTAGTGGTGCACAATTTGAAGGATAGTATTTTTAGAGGTTTATTACTAAATCTGAAAGTTTCATGGTTTACAAGTAAGACTGTCAAAGGTCTGGTGTTCAGCCAAGTGTGAGCATATACAAGAGTAGAAAAATCTGATAAGAGGGGAACACTATCTAACAGCTAGAATATGAAGGACTGCAGGTAGTTTCAATGATTGGTTACTGACCACTGCTCTAGGAGTCCTTTTAATTCTCACCCAACGTAGTTCTGACTATTGTTGCTGATGGATACTTAAGCTGCTTGTAATTTGTAGTAAAGTATATGATAGGGTAGAAAAAAAATAAATACAGTATATAATCTTGGAACTATGGAATTGATAGGAGGAGCTACATTGAACAATTGAGAATTATTGATTACATGTTAATCAATTAATTTACATTTTTGGCAGTTTTTTTTTATGTATAGTGGGTGCTTTGGAGAGAAAGGACATGGAGTACAATAATTGTGTATAGGTCTGTTTTAATGTTACCTTGTCATATCTCATAAAATGCAAAACAGCAGCTTTCTTTCAGTTGTTTTTGTGTTTCGTCTAAAACACATTACCATTAACATACTCAAATAACTGAAAAAAATTATTTATATAAAAGGAATAGAGGAATAAAGTAAGTGATAGTTGTTAAATAATTTGTCTCTTTACAATCTAAAATGGAATTGCTTGGAATTATTTCCTGTCCATCACTGACAATGATGGTTAAGATGTATTTTAGTTTACATTATTCAAGCTAGAACACTTCACAGCATGAGAACTACTTCCACTGCTTTATGACTTAAGCCGATCCACTTGAAAATGGAAGAAAGAGAATTTACGAAAAGCAACTATATAATATGTTTTTGGTCAAAATCTATCAGACTGATTTGATTATATAAACATTTGTATCTATTGAGCATCTGTGGGGCATCCTCAATGCAAGGTGAAGGAGCACAGCATCTCTAACATCCAACAACTGGAGGAGTGAAAGAGAAAAAGGGCCTCTATTTACCTACATGCCCAAGAGTGTTAAGGCAGTGCTGAAAAACAATGATGGCCTCACAAAATATTGATGCTTTAGGCACAATTTGGAGATTTTTCACTTAGGGGTGTACTTACTTTTTTTTGCTAGAGGTTAAGACATCAATGTGTCTAGGTTTTTTGACGAAACAGCAGCAATATATTGTTATACAAGCTGCTGTACACTGACTACTTTTCAGTTTTGTCCCATGAAAAAAAAAATGTAAACAATTTTTCACAATGTCAAGGGCATATTCACTTTTGGAAGATACTGTATCCTGGATGTATTCTTAGTTTCTTATTATGCCCTAACATAACATTCAAGGAAATGCCTATAGCTTTTACCTTCTGATCTTTAGAAAACATACCACTCAGTAAAGTAAAGTTTAGAGCTGAACACAAAAAACCCCACAAATACAGCTGTTAGATGTGGTTTAAACGTGATGTTCAGTATCTGAGTAATGGGAAGTGGAATGAATGGTTTGATACAATTACTCACACTTTTCACCTTCCAAATAAAAAAATACAAATATTAAAAAGCAGTTACAAATGATGTGAATGCTACAATGGGTTTCTGGTAGTCCTCTTCTGTGTTCCTCAAACCCATTTCTGGCCCCATTACCTCATGTTAGTAATGGCTGCAGTGTTCGCATGGCGGACTGTCCACAGGAGACACTGCATGTTCTATTTTCTTCTTGCCAGCGAACAGTCCGAAAAGTCTGATCGGCTGCGGCCAAAGTTCTGCCATCACTACCTCATGTGGTCACTTATTATCTCTGCCACCATTTGGTCTTCTTCTGTGTTTTTAAATTATACACAAATCCCACAATGTATAATAGTATTTAAAATTAGTACAAAGGTCAATAAACCTCATTGCTTTGTACATTAGTGCTTAGCTCTGCTTTAAGTAGTGTTTACTTTACCTCTACACTAGTGTAAAATAAATACTTTGTAAAACATTTATTAATTACTAATATAATACTAAATACTTAATAAGTAATATGTACAATGCTACTATTAATTCACTTTAAATGCATGGATTGGTTTCTCTTTAATCTCCCTGGCTGTTTGCCCATACCATGCTTTATGCTGTCAATGCGGTATGAAAATCAAAGTTTTCCCCACCCTCCCTCCTCCACCAGTGATGCGGAATGGGAAACCAACCCCGCCTCCTTGGCATCACCCCCTTGCCTCTTCGGTGTTACCAAACTTACCCCGAGCCGGTTTTGGTCATACCGCCAGGGAGGCTTGGGACTTGAAGTAGTTTGATGTGGAAAAAACACCACAACATTTATTAATTTAATTAATTTATTAATTTATTAATTTGTTCACAGTCTGAATTATTATTAAGCAGAGAAACATTTTATATATTATTGTGTTTTGCCAAGGCTAACTACAGATTCATCTGCCAGGAAGGCTACTTAAAGACACGGATTAAACCAACAATAGAATTAATAAATATTGATGAAACTTTTTTGTTATTTTTATACAACAATCAGGCAAGGTTTTTAGTATTAAATATATTTTACTGTATATTTTATGTACTTATATTTATTATGGTACTTTATATTTAACTAGCTGTGTCTATATGATGCGTGCATATCTAACAAATACACCTGTTAACACATTAAATAGTTGATATTTAAATTTTTATAATATCACATTACTCTATCCTGATCTTCAGACAAGCAAGGTTTATGACTCGGAAAACTTGGGATCAGAAGCTAGTATTCGGTTTCAGATTGCATATGACAGTTGCTTAAAAGTTGCAAAGATGTCCTCTGGCATACAGCTTAATTCACTGTGCTGCCCTACTGTTCCTGGAAAGGCTATAAAATGTGATGAGTTGAATGACTGGTGTGTATTTTGTCTTGAAGATTTTATCTCATGGACGCGTATGGCTGTGGGGATGCTGCCAAAAACACTGTGGCATCCCCAGGGGTGAATAGATGTCAGTGTAATTGGTTTATTTATGTATAGTCTTACTGAAGAAGCTGAAGCCAGACCATTATATATGTGTGACATGCCTTCTCTTATCTGGGTGAAGAGTCTCCTCTGGCTATCAGTCAAGTTTGAAGTGGGAAAAATAAAATGGGAGGGCTGGTTACAATCAAAGTCATCTGTGCTCTTTGTGTTCTATGTCTACTTGTACTAGAAAAAAAAAATCAAGAAATAGTTATTTCAATATTTTAGCTTCATGCAAATCTTTTAAGGCTTACCTTTTTCTCTAAATCAGACTACAGGGAGTGCAGAATTATTAGGCAAATTAGTATTTTGACCACATCATCCTCTTT
>CM070034.1:81624429-81648038 GCA_036250615.1 Ptychadena robeensis | reverse complement strand
TCATTGAGAACATGGTTGTTGTTCAATAATAAAATTATTCATCAAAAATACCACTTGCCTGATAATTCTGCACTCCCTGTATATTAAGTGCTGAATACAAACATGGAAACAAACTTAGGTTTTGCTTAACCATTGAATCTGGAACAAGCAAATAGTAATATTAAAACACATGTGACACCAAATGTCTAATAAAAGCCACATCTGGGTCATTATTTTATGAATAAGATTTTTAAAGAAAATTCTCTTGCTTGATACTGCTACTTTGGCACCAGGCCAGAGTTTAATACCCCTGTGAATTCAATAGGCTGGGTAGTTATATTTGATACTTGTAGCCATATATTTATACATATGTGGTTAAAGAAATGGAAGCTAACTATTTTTTGATATTTGTCATAGTGAAGTTAGTCAAGCACACCATAAAAAAATCAGGAGTGCTTGCTTAAGGGTTCAGGGCATCAGTTTGTCATCCACACATTATGCAGCAGACACTTCTAATATGCAGGTTGGTAGTACTGGCAGAGGATCCATGTTTCAGGAAGATTAGTAATCCTCTATCTGATGATGCAAAATCAACCTCAAATGTCTTGGAATATGAGCTGAAAGCAGGTCCAAAGGCTCTTTTTACCTACTGAAGTACCTCATCCTTAGCTTCTTCTGCTATAAATTTGTATGTAAACACTAGGAGCCTATTCTAAGTACAGCCCCATAGTGTGAGAGCTCAACTACAAAAACTATTTTGCAATATTCGCAGATATCTGCTTCTACTTTTTACTTTTTACAAAGAATAGCATGGAAGTGTAAGACACAATATTTCAACTACCTTATGAAAATTAGTATGAACCTTTTGGACACTGATTTTCAAACAATATTTATTAACTCATTGAGAAATGTTATCTTCTATAACACATCCACACCACCAGGGGTCTTGTTCCCATACCTGAAAATACATTTTTTACTTTTTCTTTATTTTCTGTGAGTTCTTATGACACTTATATTGTGCATACCTCCATTTAAAAGACCAATAATATGACACAAGGCATTTATATGCAACTTTAATTGCTCGCTTACTAAATATTTGCACTTATTGATAACCTTTTTACAGGTCCCACTGCAAATGTACTTATTTGCTTATTTCTCCTTAGAAGGGGACTGTGTTCCTAACTAGAATGATTCTGGGCACTATTATTATTAGCTTGTGTTTATATTTAGGGCATTGTAACATCCCACAGATGTAAAGATGAAGTAGCCCATCTATTCGAAACAGAATATATAAAGCTTATCAATTAATTGAGCACTCTCTACAAGGGTGTTTACTACCAAAGGGATTGGTAGTGCCATCTCAGCATTTTGCAGCTCAGAGATATTACTATACCAATATTACATGCATATTGCATGCTTTTCTGTGTATAGGGATTTTTACCAACTCAAATTTATCTATAGTGGAGGAAAGTTACAATTATACAAAATATGCCTATCTTGTCTAGGTATAGCCTCATACTCATGTAATGACTTTCACAGTAGACTACAGACTAGAGATGGTCGGATTTTTCAACTAGCTGAATTTGTGAGCTGATTGCAAAGCCCCTGAACCAATCATCATCACCAAAATTGCTGCAGATGTAGAGAAGGGTTGTGGAAACATTGGAGAAAAAAAACGTTTTGGTCCAGCACATGTAGTTTTTGCATAAATTAAGTTCAAATTCGAAATTTTTACTTGACTTTGAACTTTGAATTTATGCAAAAACTATTTATGTTAGAGCAATACTTTATTGTGTAGTATACCCCCCACCCTTATTTACATCTCCAGCAAGCTTGGTGATGATACCATGCTCAGGGGCTTTGCAATTAACTCAAAATGGTCGAATTGTTTTGACAGATTTAATAAAATGGATGAAAAATATGTGATAAAGACATGACCATTAAAGAAGCAGGCGTACCAAGGACATATTGTCTGAATGGATTGCCATTTCTGATTTAATATCCCTGGTGTCCAGTTTCAGTTCTGTCTACATTCTCAGTGATAACTTTGGAATTTTCCCTTCAATCATTCAGACACATTGAAGGCAATTCAAATTTGTCATTGGTCTCCTTTTCTAAAATATAGCAGGAAATGAATTGAGACATCTTGTGAGCAGTCAAGGATATACACTGTTCTTAATACTTTCTTTCACCCTAGGGGCTGGGGAAATTCCCACAGTGTCTAACAATTGGAATTGTATCAAATGATCTTGTAATATCACTATATCTCCCACTTGAGGATGTGTAATATCAATGTGTCCCACTTCATGATGAGTAGTTTTATGGTATATATATGTATGTGTGCAAAGCACCTGGAATATGTGTGCAAAGCACCCAGACTGCAGTGCTTCTGTGGTGACATCATCATGACATCACCATGCTGCGATTGAGCGTTCGCTGATCGAACAGCGAATCGATGCCCACCACTTTGAGCAATTGATTTCCATTAGATGCTTTGGAAGTAAGGTATTTCAAAGTAATGACGATCAAACAGGGATTTACCAACATGATTGATTCTGCTGGAAGACAGGGTGGTCGCATTTGATTCCGGAATGATGTATTGCTGCAAATGTGCATGGCGTTCGGTAATCAAATAAAAAAACAATCCATGTATGGAGATCCCTGCGCGATTCTTGAGTGGCCGATTGCAGCGTGATGACGTCATTAAGCTGTAGCTGGTCGCTTAGAGAATCGGAGCGCACCCTTTGTGTGCCATTCGTTATATAGCCTTTCTCTGGCAGATTGCAATTTGGGCCACAATTGCTCCAGGTGACCAACTGCAATCTGCTCCAATGATTGCTCCAGGTGACCAACTGCAATCTGCAGGTGATTTTGCAGCCAACCTCGCAAATCGCTTGCGGATCTATGCATGTATGGGAGGCTTAAGGCTTCAGAAGAGGATATTGAGGTTTCTACAAAAACATTTTACAAAATCAGTTTAAGGATCCTTGAGCCAGGCTTGAGAAAGTGTTGGGAGGGTTCCATTGCCACCCAGTCTATGTCCAGGAATGCACTATTGTGCTAGTAACGAGCACAGGTACTTTATTTATTTGATTAACATTATTCCAACAGGATCTTAAGGTGCCATTAAATGGGTGGATACCCAATCGGTGTTCAAACAATCGTTTGTCAATCATTCATTGACACAATGTGCACCACTTTGCACAAACCTGGTAGATATTTTGAACGGGGAAAGCAAATTCTCTAATTGGCGATATTCGCGAAAAATATTCGACATTCGAATCTTCAAGCTCAACACTAATCCCCATCCAAAGTAATGGCGATCGAACAAGGATTTACCAATATGTTGGTTCCTTGATCGATCGACATTTGTTCGAGCGGGATCGATTGAACAAGGGTTTTTGTGTTTAATTCACGTGTGCGGCGATTGATCGGGAATCGAACCTCTGTATGTGTACCTTGCACCCTAGAGTAAAAAGGGAGTCAAGCTCCATTAAAATGGTGAAACTGTGTTACACTAAATTGTATTTTGAAAGACTGTTAAGCGATTTTATTTTGTTAGTCAGGGGCTGACATGTGCAAGATAGATGACAATTTTTATTTTGGGCTGGATGAGCACCCATTTGTTGTATCAGTAACACTTATCTCCATTGCAATAAGAGGAATCACAGTTAATTTTACAAACTGTATCAGTTGGCGATACTGTAAGGTAAAATCATTTGCATGCCTTGCTCTGAAAATGGTTTCATTGTTGTGAAATCTTTCTCATTATATTATAATCTTTCCTTTTAGAGCCACCCTGACTACAGCTAAAGAGACTCTTGCATTAAACATTTAGTCAATGAGAGTGCATCACTAACAAAAACCAATCTGACTAGTAAAAAATCTGATTGCTCTATTTTAGTGTTGAATTTGTTGTATAGCCACTGCTGCTGCTAGGTGGCATCATTTTCAAACTAAAGCTGATTTCCCCTTATGCAGAGTTAAGCTACAGCATTGACCTTACATCATTTATTCGGTTTGAAGCCAGATCCAGTAAATGGGAGAAATCATATAGAAAGAAAAGAAGAAAACAAAATAGAAAAAATATATATTTGCTTCAAGGGAATCTTCTGTGACCTTGCGATTATCAGAAGCTGCACTACAAGTCACAACATACCTCATCAAACCTTCTAAACATTTCTGAAAAGTAACCTTTACAGTCTGCAAGGCAGTTTATAAACTTATCAGCATAGAGGTCTCTTATATAAAAATTCTATTCATATAATTACAAAATTCAAAACACTTTGGTCTTACTTGAAAACATTCTGTTTAATTTATAATTTATACGCACAAGAGATTTAAAAATGAAAGGGGTTACATCAGTAGTGCTTCGCATGAATTTTTATTTTTTTTTATTTTTACATGACGATGTGATAAAGAAAGAAATGAGGGATATTTTCATTTATTGCAAGCATAATATTAAGGAGAACAGCCCTCTGGGGAATTGGACTATATTGTACTAATAAGCTTAAACTGTAAATGTTATTCTAATATCTTCATTTTAAAATTCAGTCATTTTTTTGTATACTTTCATAAAGCCACTTCACTTTCATAAAGCCACTTTGGTATGTATGGTTCACATAAGTAAATAAACAGGAGTGAGAAGAGAACCTGGAGATACTAGATGTAGTGCAGACATGGGCAAATTAAGACTAAAAGGCTTTTAATTTGTCACCTTGGTGTCTTGGCTCCCCTTATTCCCTGCAATAAGTGAAGATAACCTAGAGGATAATTGTATGGATTTCTAGAGGCCATAGTTTGCTGCAATATACTGTTTAAGATTCAAAAGCTTCTATTTATTAATTTTAAAAAATATATATTTTTTTGAATATCCTGTCCTAGCTACGAGGACTTAGGACACCTATGCTGGACTTCCCTTGCAGGCTTTTGGTCCGGCCCCATGTCACATTTAAAAACCCATTGTGGCACACAAGTCAAAACGTTTGCCCACCTCTGGTGTATAGAATGCACAGTTAAAATAAAAGAGATCAGTGATGTGGAACTTGTTAAACTTTTTTAAAAGCATGGGAAGAAGTGGGGATCAGATAATAGATAGTATCTTATACATGCCACAAATTTGAACATATGATCACCAATCATCAATGCCTTCATTGCTTTGCTACAGTTTACCCCAAAATGGGACTAACTGGCAATTAGCATGATTTGCAGTTTTATAAATAGGCTTAAATTGAGATAGGAGAAATTGAATTTTTTTTGTTGGTGAACTGGGCTGGAGAAGGGGAAAAGTAAACTAAATTAGCCCTGTACTACCCTGTACCCTAAGGCTAAGTTTACACTGGCGAAAGCGCCAGTGTGCTCCCGCAGCCGCGGGATAAACGACTCCCTGTAGTCGTCTGCAAAACAGTCGTCTGCACCTGACCATAAGACGCACCCAGTTTTTAGAGCAGGAAATCAGGAAAAAAAATATTTCATTTGTTTAAATGAATGTGAATAAATCTCATGCAGTACCCCTATTCAGCCACTAAAATGGTGTCACTAGAGAGCAGAGTTCAGTGTCTTTTCTACCTCACACAGAGCTCAGAGAGAGAAGGGAGGGGGAGCACGGGGGAATCTGCACTCCGGTCTCCTTGTCCCTTCTCTGCTTTGTGTGTGAGGAAGTTGCCTGCCACACTCTGCATTGGCTATATTTGTGGGGCTGTGCAAATATAGCCAATACAGTTCAGCTCCCCACAACTCTCCCGGCAGATGGGAGATCTACACAGCTGACACAGACTCCTGTGTGCCGATGTAGATCACACAGTGATCTCCTCTCCCTCTGCACACAGCTGATCTATCTGCCGGGAGAGCTGTCAGGGAGCCAGGTTGCGATCACCGGCGGCCGCACAGACCAGACCATAAGACGCAGGCACTTTTTACTCCCAATTTGGGGGTGAAAAAGTGCGTCTTATGGTCTGAAAAATACGGTACTTTAATAAAATACATACTTGAAGTAATATAGTTTAATATTTTCAGGACCATTGAATCCATGAAATGTTTCCTTCAAACCATGAAAAGATTCCAGGGCATAATAAGTCCAAGAGCAATTACAAAGGAAACTATCTGACGGACCTGAACAGCTAAATTCCACCCTGAGGACTAAGCTACTTAGTAAATATTGTAACACTACCTGAAATCCCGATAAAGAACTATTCCCAAAGCTGTCTTCACTTCATGGAAAGAAAAAGAAATCAATGTTGTCTCCTGCTGGTTTTTTAGCTAAAGCAAACACATTTTCCTATATTTAGGAAAACCATTATCTTTTAATATCTCTAATGAGGGCTTTTTGCTCAAGTCCAGGTACAATATTGCCTGTGCCACAGACAGAAAAACAGGCTTCTAATTACCTAACACAGCACTTCCCGAAATTCTAATTTATTCAGCAATAACAGTGTTGGGATTTGGTCCAACTGAAATGTTATCTCATTATAAATAATTCTGCTGTTCAATGACATGTCACCCCCAACTGAATACACATACATCAGCAGGTTCATGTGCATCAATGAATGCCAGTCAGAGACTGGCATTAACAACATAAGCAGATAAAAATAGTCACCTCGTTTCTCACTGCACATAACTGAGATTATTTCAGTAATCTTAACCTAGTAACTGCATTGTGGGAGAATTTCCTTTGTCACAGCAATTCTCAAATAACATTCATTTTCTGGAGAGATTAAAAAATGTATACATATTACACTATCATTAACTATTAAACCTAAAACTATTTTTATTTATGAAAACTGGGCTGCTATGTTTCCAGCTCCGACAATGTTTTGCATGGAGACTCCATGCAAAGCAATGGACATTGACCGTGGTTTGCGGTCATGTTTGATATCCCTGTTTACGAGCGGGATTGATTGGTCCCACTTGAAAACAGGGATGGCCACACTAGTGGAATCTACTTTTTAGGGAACAATGCAGACACAGTAGATGCTTTTCAAGTTTCTTGATAATAAGTGGTTCCAACAGTGTAACAAATCTTTTTATTTTTATTATGATGAGCCTTTCCTTTTACAAAGAAGAAACAATGAGAATCTGCAGTGCTTACTTTTATTATGTCCAATGTCTATGGTATTAGTAATTATGATGTTGCTGGGATGGCTAATTTGCTGGAATGGCTACTTTGAATATGTATGGTCTTGCTGTCCCATTGGAATGATGCATCAAGAAAATATATTTAACTCTAGCTATAGTTATAAACCAAATAGTAAAGTTAAATGCCATAACATTCAACTCATATCCTAGCCCTCTATGTAAATAATAGCAGCATATATAAATAAGGTACAGCCATGTGCAGCATATACCCTTTAGTTGCTCAAAGGACTGCTTGCAGTTTCTAGTTGGAGACTACAAATGTTTATACCTGGTTAAGCATATTATTTTATAATACTATTTTGCAGATAATATTATCTTTTTTATTTCTAAAGAGCCAAAGTATATGCAGTACTATACAAAAGAGGGTCTAAAAGACAAACAAGCTTATATTCAAACTATGACACAAGAGGAGGAGATGACCATGCCCAAGTTTCTACTTTTACATCATTCCAAAATTAAAGATTTTGGATTAAAAACTTATACCAGTAAAAGACAAGTGTAGTGGTGCACAACAAAATATTTTTGTTAGACCCCAACTATCAGGATTAGATTGTTCTTCATGGTAATTATTCATTAGACTTCTACTGGATTGTCCTCAAAGATGTAAACATGGAAGCCTTTCAGTAGGATAGTTAATGCTTATCTGAACAGGTAGCAGTAGCCAAACATAAGTTATAATACCTATATATTTAATAAGATGAATTTCACACATGTAGACTTTTTTCTCTCTAAATCCTCCAATAAACCTCTAACGTTTTACAGATTATGCTTTGAAATGATTAATTTGGTAAGTATGACATACATTATCAATATCTGATTATTTCATGTATCTACTTTTTATCTTTAATCATTTGGCACACAAAATGTTTTGTTTAAATAGTTACTTTCCTACTGTCTATAAAGTCTGCTAAACTAATATATTCCATACTGTAGTCTACTTTAATATTCTTAAATACAGTAATTGCTAAGAGCACTTTCAATAACAAATAGTTTTTATGCATAATGTTGAGTGTCTATAAAGTATATGCAGCAATACCTATCAGCCAACTGTCCATCAGCTTGCACATCAGCTAAGTTAGTATATGTAAAGGTCAACCCACCAGACAGGTGCCTTTTCAGCCATAATTTAATATGATAGAGCAAAGAGCAACTAAATGCCATACCAGATTAATTAATCATTGTTTGACTTTAACTGATCTCACTACACCTTATTAGTTTGCCACAGGTAAACTGTAAATGATGGATGCTTTTGTTGGTTTTTTACAAAATATGATCAAAGGTTGTGCTCTTTTATCAATTCATGGCATTGTCTGTGGTACTCTATAGAGAGCCTGTTGTCAGCCCAACAGCATGGTTTAAATATGTGTGAGTGGTCATTAATTCCTGAGTTGTAGGCTATACTATTTCGAGCATCCAAAGGGCTTTTCATTCGTAACACCCATGCTCCAGTAGTCAGAGTGTAATTTGGAAAGTGCAGGTTGCATCAAACAATACAGAAGCATTAAGTCTGTGGGTTGACCTACGCATTAGCAGGTCAAGTGACCTCTGATATCATAGATTTATTCAGGTCTGGTGAATTTAAAGTCACATGACATCACTAATCAGACAAACAAATTATACTGAGATCTATGTGGGAGAATATGCTATGTTTGGAGACAGGACTTAAGCAGCCCATACACGGATCAGATTTTCAATCAATCAATTTAAAACAATCAATTTTTAAGTCTGTATAAAATTGTATGTCGATTGTATCATGGGCCATATGTAATACAAGATTTTTGATCGATTTTTTTTTCAATCCACAAAACAATCGATCCAAAATAGTCCGATTAAAATTTCAATCAGAAGTGAGGTAGAATAGGTAGAAAAAAATCGATAAAAAATTGGTTGACCACACTTGGTTCTCAAAATACCGAACCAATTTTCAATCGACCGATCAAAATTTACCATCCAGTCCGATCAAAAAACGACTGAATTTTCACTCAATTTTGATCGGACTAAGTCGATTTAACCAGGTGGGCAAAACTCAATTCTCAATCAATCGACTAAAAAATTTATCGTTTTAAGTCGATTGATTGAAAATCTGACCCGTGTATGGGCTGCTTAAGTCAATATATCCCTGCTTCTTCTAATGGATTTCTCTGCCTTTGACAGGGTTGATCAACTTATTTTTTTCAGACACTGTAATCGTTATTACTGACAAGGCACATTGGTTCTCATCTTACCTGACTGACCACTCATTCCAAATAACTTTTTCCTTCTGGACATTCACTCAAAATGTTGCTCGGGCTATGTTTGCTTACAAGAGAAACTCTCCCTGAGTTTATACTTGGGAATACTTACCTATGCCTGGTGAGCCTGCTGTAATACTGCTCATCTGCAAAGTCTGGAATGAACAACTGGCTTGAAGTTGCTTTGTATAGTAGAATAGTGACATGAGTATATGTAAAGGACAGCAACCCATACTACTGTGTTTCCCCGACAATAAGACAGTTTCTTATATAAATTTTTGCTCCAAATGATGCCCTACGTCTTATTTTTGGGGGATGTCTTATTTTTACATGAAGAAGAATACAGCACTGGGGTATCAGGGTGGGGGGGATCACTTAAAATGACACAGGGGGGATCAGAGGGGGGAATCAATAAGGCACTGGAGACTCAGAGGGGGGGGGGGATCATTTTAGTAACCCCTTCTGATCCTCCCGTGCCACCCTGATTGACCCTTCCGATCCCCCCTGTCCAGAGTTACAGTATGGTATCTTCGGGGGTGCCTTATATTTAAGCGTAAGGCAAAAATGTAAGGATGGCTTATTTTCTGGGAAACAGAAACTATCCAACCTGATAACATATCCAAAATACATTATACATCTACAATAAAATAATTGGCTGCTATAAACCACTTCTTTGCACTACTTTCTGTTATGAGCTCATAACTCACGTCAGTAATACTGTGCACAATAAGGAATTATCAAATGTGATAAATGTGATGAAGTTCAATTTAAAATGTTTGCCTATTTGTCAGTAGGATTGATTTCCAGCACAATACAGTGTACCTACATAATCTTTGCAAAATGCAAACATGGGAAGACTGGGTTGATGAAAGTTTTGCTTGTTCACCAATATCATCCATAGCATTTATTGAATGAGACAAGATACAGCAAAATATACACAGTCAACTTTTTAAATGTCTACAGAATGTCACTAAGATTAAAGAAGAAGACATGGAAAGCAAATTCTGTCTCAAATGTCCTTTTCTGAACTTGAACAGTACAATAGGTGTAGGTTCTAGCGTTAGATAGCAATGGATGAAAAGAAATATTCTTGAAACAAAATTTGATATGTACGTCTCTATGCCATTTCAGCAATCACTTGAGACCTCAAAGTTCCAGATAAAAGAATCCCATATGCCAGCACAAATTGTTAACCAGTAAGACATAGTAAAGCTTCAGGACACAATGTTTTCTACTTTCTATGTGATCTTCAAATCACTGATCAGTCTCCGTATATGAAGTGAAAATACTTTGTTGTTGCCTCAGTGTAGCTTTCAGACCTTGTCTCAATGCAGAGATTCTGTCTTGCAGGGGGGATGAGGAAGCTGTAATTAGATAAACACCACTGCAAAAGGCAAGCCACTCATTTAACAGCAATTAGGCTAATAAAATATTGTGGCTCCCCAATGCCTAATTAGAATTTAAAAGCCCTTTCTAATATACAGTAGAAGTAGAACCAAATGTGGCATTTAATTTACAAGCTACATAAACCTACCTAAGAACAAATGAACAAAAGATTTTGGTATGTTGACTGCAAAAACCGTGAATAAATTCTGTATTTAGCTCCATTTTCAGGAGGAACAGAAAGTAAGGGAAGACCTCTGTTACAGAAAATGTACATTGCTGTGTTAAATGTATTGCTTTGTTATTGTGCATTTAGGCTATATTCAGATAGCCGGTTACAGGATGGCCGCTACTCTGCAGGCTCCCTGTAACTGTTGCCATGCCACTGTGTAGAGTGGTTGCAAACAGCGTATGCTTTCATGTGGTTCCTTTGTAGATTTGTATGATAGTTGCAGGAAGGCTTAGATGTATTGAAGGACAGCAAAGAATGTGGTATATGCAAGTGAAAACAAGTAAAAACATGTTTCAACTACTCTTTACAAGAGAAAAGATTAAAACAAGATTGGAACTCTGGTTAAATTGTTATTGTATACTATGTCTCTGTTGCAGATTTCCCTCTCTGCTTGTCCGGAGAAACCATTGTCACTATAATGGCAAATGAGGGAGTATGTGTGTAACAAAGCCTTAGCCTCTTCAGTATCATCCTAACTGGGGTTGAAAGTGTTTCCCAATATCTATTTCTGTAGTGGTTTAACAAATGTATCACCAGATACAGGTACTTCTCTCTTTTTGGCACCTTGCCGGTTCTAGACCAGGGATAAACAACCTCTACAATCAAAAGAATCATGTGGTCTTCTCCATATTTTTATTTTTGCATTCCCTGCTCACATATTTATTTTCTTCTATAGGAGTTGCTGTTTGGACAAATCTCCCCCTCACCTGTTGTAGGCAAACATTCCGGGGATTTTGGAAAGGTAGGGAACATGTGTGGCTGGGTTCCCCTTTTTGCTACATGACCCTCCCCCCCTCTAGCAAACTATACTCTTACCCTCTGTGCTGCTAGCTAGCTGAGGTGTCTGGTGTTTTGGGTCTGGTCTTTGTGGTCCCGGCTGCTCCATTTCCACCAGCAGGGGTTGCAGACCCCTGTTCTATATGTTTTGTTGTAGCTAGGGTGAATAAAATATATGGGGAGCAATAACTAGAATATGGTTGGGTTACCAGTAGCAGAAGGGTGTCTTGCTGAATATTAACAGGTAAGAAATGTTTAAACATTTTAATGTTTACTGATGCAAAACATATTAAATGGTCCTGAACTCAGAAACAACTCAAAAGGAAATCTGGATTGCAAACACGTCCCTTCTTCTGATGTATTTATACACCTTCCCCATAAGAAGTAAAAGCTATTTTTTCTCCTACTGAAATGAACAAATCCACTCATAAACACAGTGATGAACAGTATATGTTGGAGTTGGAAAAGACTAACTATAGCAGTGGTTCTCATGACCCTGGAAGTGACGTCACAAAGTGTTACTTTCTGTGTTTGGAATGCGGAAGTGTGGGTACAGATTGTTTCTTTTGTGTTCCAAATACGGTAAGTCACACTGTGTAACATCACTCAGGTCAGTGCACAATCAGGTCAGTGTAATGTCTCCTCCCTTATATTTTCGCACCCCAATTATGATGATGATGTGTAGGAAGTTAGGAAGGAGAGTAGGGACATTACTCTCCCTCCTAACTCCCTCCTAACTTCCCACCCTGCTTGTGGGCATCAGCGCTGATGCTTGTTAGGAGCAGCTATGATTCAACCAGAGAACTTAGTGACCCAAGGGAGTCCCAACCCACAGGTTGAGAACCACTGAACTATAGGGAAAACACAGGCAATACTAGTGAGTAGCCATTTGCCCTCTGCTTGCATTTTTGGGCCCAGAGTGTAAAGCTCAGGCCATACAACTCTTTCAGTATACTTTAAATCAGTCCTCTCCTTTAGAATCTTTCTTTATTAAAGTTGAAGAAAAAACAAAAACAAATCCTGCATACATAGAAAGGTAACTGTAATATGTATATGACAATACTGATAGTATTGGCTACAAATAAAAGTATTAGCGACTTTCCATTTGAAAACAAGATATTATCTGACTCAGACCTGCCCTGAAGGTGTACCAACACATCACTATGAATGTACATCAGAGGTGTAAAGGCATTGTGAATATTTTGTTGTCTAGGGACCAACCTAGTGGGTTACACACCACATGTAACTAAAATGTTCATATTCCAGTAACGGTAAGAATGGCGTCAGCAACAGGTCAGTTCTAGGCCATTGCCTCTGATGTTGTTACACAAGCTGACACTCAATCCCTGAGAGATTGCATACACTTTCAACTAAAAAAAACGTCAAAAATGTGTTTTTGTTGTATGTAGATTGTGATTGTACTTTAATTTAAATTGATCTTCGTTATTATTGCACATTTGCGCAAAAATTATATAATAAATTGAACACATTTCATTAAACCAGTTATTTTATAGCAAACTCTGAAGATATGGTTGAATGTTATTTAATGTTCTGCTGCAATGACAATGATAACTAGTCAGGGCCCATT
This sequence comes from Ptychadena robeensis, assembly GCA_036250615.1. Lineage (NCBI taxonomy): Eukaryota > Metazoa > Chordata > Amphibia > Anura > Ptychadenidae > Ptychadena > Ptychadena robeensis. Next base: position 81,634,714 of record CM070034.1, on the reverse strand, counting down.
TCGAAATTCTGTGCACTTCTGATGTAATCTGTCAGTATACCAGTATTTCTATTGGTACCTCATGATCCATAATATAAGGTATTGTGTTGAACCTAGGATTTTAAAAAATCTGGCCTCTGCACTAACTCATTATTTTAGGATCAGCATACAATATAGAACATATCTCCTGTCATATTCTAAAACCATTGAAAAGCCACGTAGCAAATATTTTAAAGCTTGACCTCTACATCAGTAACCAGCATTTTCCATCACTGGCTTCTTGTGGTTTTTATTATGTTCTCTGACCACCAGTGCTGTCATTTCCAGTTTTCAAAATTAATTTTCTTTTCTGCTCAACCAGAAGTCACTGCAAGGCACTTAGTCAAATATAATTGGCTGCTAATGTTCACTGAATTGAAAACACAAACAGTAAACAAACACTGGACAAAGCAAATTATGATTAAGCAAAAATGGTAGATAGTTGTGATGTGTGGATGAGTGAACTAGACCTAACTTGGAACATTGTTTTTTCTAAAGAATTTGTCACACAATATCTTGGCCCCCCCCAGTTGCGGACATTCCTGGATGATGTAGAGCAATGGTGCCCAACTGAGTTCATATGGAGGGCCACAAGTGCGGCCCTCAGCATCACTAAAGGGCCGCACATAACATTTCCAATCTATACTGACTTGTATAAGCATTTTATAATGAAAAAAATTACAGCATGCATAGCTAGAAGACATTATTTATGTTTTTAATTATACTTCAAGCTTTAGAGAACACTGTAGTATGGTAATGCTCATTTTGTGCCATATACATCGTTATGTGCCTCATCGATATCATCAAAGTGTTTTCTTCTGTTCTGTAATATATATCACCCCCGTTCATTGGTGGAATAGTGGGAGAAAAGGAACTCACCTGTCTGCTGATCCCCTGCCAACACTAAAGCAGGAGAGGCGAGGGACTTGCTCAGGTTGGTACTGGTTCTGGTCAGATGGTTCTGGGTCACATACTCCAATCATGTAAGTTTATCGCCTCTCCTCCTCTTCCCACTCTAAGAAGATCCCAGACAAGGAACTGTGAGTTCCTATGTCCAATGCATAAATAAATAGCTTTTGGGGGCCACAAGTAGAGGACTGAGGGGGGCCGCAGAAGAATGCCCAAAGAGCCGCATGTGGCCCCGGGCCGCAGGTTAGGCACCTGGGATGTAGAGAGTGATGCGATGATTTACAGCTTTGTGTCATTCATCTCAGAAATTAAATAAAAAATACCTTCTATGGACAGCTCTGGTATTAGATGGCAGACCAACTTACCTTCCCAGCAAAAATACCACAGGTACAGTTTTTGGGCACTTGTGGTGCATAAGGCAGCTCATACAGATGAATAATCTGCCCTGTTACAATGGATGATGTGCAACATAATAACCAGACATACAATAAAGTCACTGCACTGTTAGAAGTGAATGGTTCCCATGTGCTGATACTAGTGTATCACAATAAAAATTCATTTAAGGAATATTATTCACTGAAAACTGAAAATTGTCTGTTTCTTCACTATTGATTTCCTGTGCCTATGTGAAACTCAGCTGAGGTATTTTTGCCTTTGGCTTGGTTATTATTTCCTTGATGACCTAAGCTACAATATTGCTTTGTGATCTTGGTTAACTAGCAATATCTGTTCTGTAATGATACAATTCTACTGAACTTCTGTCTGACCTTTTTGTGACTCATAATACTATTACTTGCAGTCTTGAAGTCAAATATTGACCTTTTAAAAGTTAATGGTTAGGGTAACTAGGAAACACTAGTGCCCCTCACCATTATTTTATTTTTTTTACAAAATGTAAAGACAAGGGAACTTTAAGGGGCCACCGTAATTTTTGTTACCATACCCCCACGGGGGATTTAAATCATAAGAAAAGATATTGAAATTTAAAAGTCAAAATCAAGTCCAGTCTTAAGCCCCCCATACACCTTAAGATCGATCCATACAATCTCCATTAGATCTACCAACAACTGTGTAGTATAGTGGCCTCCCTGATAGAATACATAGTGATTGGAAGAATTAGAAAGGTCCTCATATTACATGGATTTGATAGAAGAAGATTTGATTGTACAGAAATAGTATGGAAAGATTGTAAGGTGTATGGGGGCCTTTAGAGTCCAGGTCTTAAGGAAAAATATATTTCCACTTTATTCTTTCACAGTATGGTGTTTCTGGATGTCCACAGATTTCCAGGCTGGATGTGGTCAGTATACTCATCCAGTTCATCTGTAATTTGAAATAGCATGGCATCATACCTCGTCGCGTGTTTCAAAAAACGTCTTCATGTGGAAAGAATGCCAAGTTTAAGGTGAAGAAATGTGTATCTATATCTAGATAGGTCTGTCATGGAGTCACCACGGAAGAACGAGGGGCCACTGTTTAGTGAGCGTAGTAGCAATCATTCAGGTTGTAGAGGTTAAGTAGAGTAAGGGTAAAGGGGATCTCCCTGCTCCCTGGACCCGGCATTTTTTGAAATGCGCGTCGAGGTATGATACCACACTATTTCAACTTACAGATAAACTGGATGAGTATACTGACCACATCCAGCCGGGAGATCTGTTGACATCCAGAAACACCATACTGTGAAAGAATAAAGCGGAAATACGTTTTCCCTTAAGACCTAGTTTCTAAGACTAGACTTGATTTTGACTTTTGATTTAACATTATTTTAATATCTTTTCTACGGACTTATGATTTAAACCCCCTGCGGGGGTATGGTCATAAAAATTAGGGTGGCCCCGTAAAGTCCCCTTGTCTTTTACATATTGTAGAGAAAATAAACAATGGTGAGGGACATTATTGTTTTCTAGTTACCCTAACCATTAACTTTTGGAATATTTGTTTTGGATGCTGGCCATACAATTTTGATATTGTGGTATTAATGTATATGTATATAAATATCAACGGAATGCAAAGGTAACAAGTATTTACCATACACTAAAATGTATCAAATTTATCAAAGTATCTATTGTATTGTGTGAAATCGGGTGAAAATTGAAAGCCTACACTTGTAATTGAGCCAGAAATCGTCCGTCAAATCAATCTAAGCCATTATGTCCGCCAATCTGCTGGGAGATCAGCAGCTATTCGAAGCGTGAGTGGGGGGCTTATTTTGACATTAATTCTGACAGAACCAGGCAATGGTTTATGCAGCTCGTATGTGTATTCCTGTGCTATTAAGGAATTTATAGCAATCTAAAATTGTAACATACATATACATTCAGCCCTAACAAAATAGATTTCTAGTGGTTCACTGTGGATATATCCTTACCTGTAACAATGATAATGAAATGAAGACAATGTATGTAAATAAATACTGTATAACAAAGCTCATTAGAGGTGCTCGATTTAATGAGCAATTTGTAATTGCATGTTTTAATTCTTTAAAATAATTTTTGTCTTAGAAAATATTCACTTGAGCAGACCAGATGCAAATCTTTAATCATCTAGGGAGAAGGAATTCAAAGTACCATTGAACTTTGAAGTGGAAATGTAGGAGATACAACATACAGTATAAGAACACTTATTTTATGGCTCCGTCTAAAAAGTCTATTCTTAACTGCTTTTATAGATAGACTTGCCTTGCTGCACTTTTTCTATAATGGGCTCCCAGGAAGTGTGATGTGTGGTCTGAGAAATGTAAGGAATTGCATAAAATGTGTTTGTTAATGTGTGTAACCATTAGAGAGTTTACTGTACTATAAGTAAATAGTTATGGTATTAATATATCTAAATATTTTAGCTGCTATAAATAATTGTAATTCACATGCTAGGTATATGAAGGATTAAATATTAAAATGATTAACATGTTCAAAGTCTGGATAATACAAATATAACATTGTAATGCAGACACAGCATTGTGCTACTAACTACCGTTCATGATGAGCCCAGCTCCTCAGGAGTTTGTTTGAAAATAAAACCAGAAAGACTCATTCACATATAGAGTGAACATACAGAATGTTCTAGCAGTGACTTCAGGACGTACACGTAAGTCCGGCGTCACTGGAGACGCCGGACTTACGCTGAGGAAAAGCGACGCCCCTCCAGTTACACGGAGGTCTATGGCGCCGCCTACCCCCTTCACGTCACCGGTGACGCGATCGGGGACGGACCCGGAAGCATCGGCATACATGCCGATGCTCCCGACCGCCATAAGCAGACGGCGAGACCCTGAGCGCGGCTCTAGTTAACTGGGGCTGACTTTTATGATGCATAAAACTCAGCCTGAGTTAATTCGGGCTAAACGCTCAAAAGGTTAATATAGTCACTTGACTGTCACAGCATGTAGTGTGGATGCTCAATAAGCAGCTTAGTCCACATATAGAATTGCTAGTGCAGTGAATATTTTACTTGCTGTGACTGGAGACTCACACTTTCTCTTTGATGATTATGTAAATTGTATGTTCCAGAATGAGCTTCCAGTGTAAAGTAAGTCTCTATTACTCTCTGGACTCTGAGAAGTGGCTCTATTCCTAGTAAATATCAATGTCGATTGTCAGCCACTCTGAATTCGAGAGTGCCATAACAGATGCTGGGAGCTGAAAGACTAACATAAATCATTTCTTTATATGTGTAGATTACATTTAACCCCAAATCCAAGCTCAGGATCACCATCTCCCTCCCTGCCCATCACGGTTCTGCCCTGGACAGAGCTTCACCACACCATTATTATAAATGGTAGCACTGTAGGGTAGAAAATTAAAAATGACCTCTTCATGTCAGATATTTGTGTGACTGTCAAGCTGAGCAAATGTTTAAAATTAGCCAGGCCTGCATTCCAAGAGAATTTCAGAACAATTAATATGGATCTGTTTGCCTAATTCTAGGAACCAGGTACATGTGGTATGCAGATATTACAGAAATAGATAGTAGTATAACACTTTCATGCAGAACACATTTTCTACCAGAAAAAAAGTCTCACTTACAAATATACAACTTTAAAAAAAAACGAATTTCAGAACCATTAGCAAAGAAAAATGTCATTTAATTTCTTAACAGTTTGTCAAAGCAACACATTTGTTTACATTTCCATGATGAGATATGAAGATGTTACTACTCCCACTTATTAACTCCTACTCGCATATCCTGATGTCTTTACACCGCACACATATCCTTTTGAAGTGGCAGCATATTTCTTGATAAATACTGTAACTGCTATTCTAGTTCATGGCCTATGTATTAAACCATTTACTTTGACACATGCCCAGTGGGCAATAAGTGACAGGGTCATAACTGATTTAAAGGTATAAATTGCTTGAATTAGCAGGACGTAACTGAGTACTGCAGGAGTGTGTGTGTGCTAATAAGAACAGGTATTTCAGGACAGTTACAAGGAAAATAAGGTTAACTCAGGGGTCTGTTTCTAGCGCTATGAGCAATATGGAAGCCCAGAGGATCCCGAGGGTCCCTGGCAGTCCCGCACAGTTCTTACTTCACCTATACCACGCCGCTTATGCATCTGTGGCCTGCCACTGTTATCAGTGAGGAGGAGGAAGGAGGAGCAGCATGTCTATACAGTAGAAATGTGTGGGCATGCCACTTGTGTTTGCCGACGGAGGGGGGCAGGGTATTGGGGAGGAGGAGCAGCCAATATCAACAACCCCACCACGGTCGGCATGATTCATCTGCATTTTTCTGCTCCTATACTACCCAAAAGGTTCATCTACAACTTAAGCGGACGTCTTGTTTCAGCTGCAGATGGTCTGTGCATGACGATGTCATCACACATGGCCGGTGGTGCAGAGAATCAGCCCCGCAACCTTTGTGTGCCGGCAGTTACCAGCGTCCCCATGCAAAGTAATGCAATCGATCTAGAATTTATGGACATGTCTGGAAATTCTAAGGCTATGTTCCCACTTCCACAATTCAAATTGTGGCGCTGAACTGCGATAGATTGCTAGCACCCAGCGATCTCCCGCTGGCTCCAGCGATTTGAATCGTGACTGTAAGTGTGCAGCCAGAAAGTATGGGGGTCGGGGGTTCATCTTGCCCCTCGCCACCTGATCACACCCATAGACAGTGAATGAGTCCAGTTGAAATGACACTCGGTCTATGGCCACGATCAAGGGCACTCGGCCGCCCACGGCCTGCGATCAGAAACGCGGTGGGCACAAGTCCATTCAACTTAATGGAGGCAATCATCTGCGATTGCCGCACACAATTATAATCGCATATGTAAAATCGGCTGCAAATCTAACTGTCTATGGCCAGCTTTAGCTGTATTGTCTACAAGGTCTAGAACAAAGTTAGGCCACCAGCCCCAAAGCATATACTGCATATTTAACTATTAAAATTTTAAATTATCTAAATTCTATTTGAAAGTGAAATAAGGTGTATATGGCTTAGCAGAACTTGCATAAGCCCCAATATTATCATTATGGCCTGTATAATGCCTGTGGAAAGGCATTCTGTATATATAAGGATTTAATAGCTTTTTTGGTTGACTTTGGACAAAACCAACATTGAGCATTATAAATTATTAACCCTTTCAGTGAGTTGGGGGTTCACTGCTTCCTTAAGTCTAAGGAATTCAGAAGACTAGCTAAAACCTGACCCTTTTCACAAGGAGATTATATAGCCGCCGATTGCAGTGTGATGAGGTCAGAGGATCGGCGGGTACCCTTTGTGGGTCCCCCTCCAAAATAATGCAACTGGCCAGGAATTTACCGACATGTCTGATCTCTGTTCGATCTGTCCAGGTGGGCGCACATGTTCTGTCCAGGTCGGCGGTGGATCGGCCAAAATATCGGGTGGGAATCGGACCATCTATGGCTACCTCTAGAGTAGTGAAGGATAGGATAAACCACCAACGGTAGTTCAAGTAGTACATCTCTTTACCTGAGACATGACCTGAGACATGAAGAAGCAATTAACCCTTTCATTGGGACTTACTGTATAGTTTATACTTTTTCTCCTGCTAAGTTTGATGATGGCAGCTCATTAATAACTGAGAACAGGATAACTGGAGGCAGCCCTCTCCTTTTTAACACAATACTGCAGGGTGTGGCCAGTATGCTTTAAAAAACCCAGGGAACTTTGTTTTATAGGAAAATTTGCAAATGAGAATGCATATTTCCTTTTTGTTGTTGTTGTTTTCCCATTCATTTGTTTCGTATCCTTTTTTTTCAGCAGTGTCTCTTCCCCACTTTACATATTGCTCATCACTGGCCACTAGTACAAGCTTCAGATGTATTTATGGAAAGGCAACTAAAGATGGGAAACAGGAAGCATGGGTGATGGTGGTGGTGGTAGTGATGGTGGCGATGTTGAAGAAAATGTGTTCAGGTTTTCTTTAAAATTGATTTTTATTTTTTACTGCATTACCTATAACGCCTGGTGTTTTGTTTTTCCCTATCCCCAATTACAACATTATGTTTTCCTGTACAATATAAACCGATTCCTAATTAATTTAAAGTAGCAGTTTGTATTCTACTGCTTAATTGTAAGCAATACAACTTGCAATATCCATACCCCTCAGCTTCTAATTATGAAGTGCAACATCTGCAGTTCGTGTTGGTATCACTGATTTCTGTGAGCCAAAGGATTTTGTTACTTTACATTTTCTATCTATTGTTCCAGCAGGTCAGACAGATGGAAAATTGGTAATTAAAACAGATCAACAAAAGACATTATTTGAAAAAGCTTATTGCAGGAAGTTAAATTAAACTACTTCCCCTTGAGGCTTACCTGTAAAGTTAACTTTCAGCAGATATTCCTTGTAGAGCCTTTTTCCATCTACTGTTTTCATGGCATCACACAGCTTAGTGGTGTTTGAACAAAGGGTCCTTTGCATGTGATGAAGGGCATGAGCCATTGCATATACAGCATTTACCACAAACATGATTTTTGATTCTTGTTCATAATTAGAGCTATTGATATTGAAGCGTTTATCACATGGTCTATCGGTCTTATTGTGCAGACTGCATTGAAATTTTTGCTGCCAAAAATCCTTAAACCAGGGATTGCGGTGATTATTGCTGGGATTAAGGCTTTGAAAATACTTATCAAACTCCTTAACCTTATGAGAAGCAAGTTCTAAGGTAATTGCACCATAAGCAATGTGTTCATTGCCTTTTACAATACTTTCTTGGGCACCCCACCCGTCACTGGCAATCCAGGTAAATGAAGCATTAAATCGATTAGCAGCTGCCAAGAGTTCTCTTGTGTCATCACTCCGCATGAAAAGCACCACAACCTTAGCATTTGGCTTTTGTAGCAATTCTCTTATAGCACTGTCATAAGACTTTTTAATATTTGATCTTCCGACTTTTTCTGAAGTGGCAATGCAAATGTTTCTTAGTCGTGCTTCTTGTTCAAAGGCTTCAATTCCAGTCTCTCCGTAATCTCCTTCAGAAGCCACAGTAGACACGTATGTCCAGTTAAAGATACGTAGGATCTCAGCCATTGCCTTTGCCTGATAGAAGTCTGGTGGCACTGTCCTTGCAAAGTAATCATAACGTGATTTGTCACTAAGTTTGGCACTAGTGGAAGCATAGCTTATCTGGGGAATATGGAAGAGCCTTAGCAAATTAGCAACCTGTCAATAAAAAAATTAGCAAAGCATTAGAAAAAATAAGCAGTCTTTTGAAGAATACAGAATCATACAAGAAGCTGCCACAATTGTAAATTGAATAGAGACTGGACCGAATTTGTGGGATAAAATATATACTAAAAACATTGTTTGATCAATTAGCATGATATAAAATGGTTCATCCCAGAATCTCTTCAGAAATCATTACATTTTTAAGAGATAGCATTAGGTTTAAGGTTTGAAGAACTCTATAGAACCTTCTTTCTAGCTCTGGCCTTTTGGCCTTGCTGGATGAGTAAACAAAGAATACTGCATAGATGATCCCTGCTTATTCAGCTGGAGCATTCTATACCCCCACTTTATATATAAATGGCTATATTTTTTTTGCAAAAGTTAGGGGGTGCGTGTTATATTCCGAAAGATATGGTAATTGACAAGTAAACCACTTATGACATGTAGATACAAAAGAGCTGCTCCCAGGTCTACTACCACGACTCACTGATACACTGTGTAATCTTTCGGATCTTGTGGTTGAATAATTATGAATTAAAAAAATGTATGTATGTAATGTATTTCATAGCAAAGGTAAATGTAATACTGAATATTACAGTCAGTTATATCTTCCCATCGCCTATTGTACTAGAATTATATGAATAAATGATAATATCCAATAGGAAAAAAATTAAATCATATAGGAATTTACTGCATATGCTTTGTTGCTTTGTGTATTGTACCTCAGTAAAACATCCCTGAATAGCTGGAGTTTTATTGCTATTAATGCTGTTTATGATGAATAAATATGCAGGATTGCACACATATCTGACTAAGCTCCCCAGATACTGCACACATCAAAATTTGATGTGGATGAACTATTTTATTTGCCATGAGGTTTGATATTTATCTGCAAAGGCATTAAACTTTATACTAGAAAAAGAGAAAGCTTTTTTTACTCCCATAAACAAGGAAGAACAATTTTCCCTGGCTTCTACAAAATATTTATTCATTGACAATAAAAACTCATTATCAAGTAAATAAAAGAGGGGATATTAAACTAGCAAGAACACCTCTGGCTCAGTTGAACACGTCAGTTGACTACTTTTGTACTGAATTTATGAATTCAGACCACTGGTAAAAGTGTCAATATGTCTGAATTTTAGATTGGGATCCTGCCTATCACCATGCTTGGAAGCAAAATGGATGATATAGGTAAAAGTGATAATGTAGAAGTAAACCTTGTGGGTGGAATAAGAATTGTGCTTGTGTATATAAATGTTATAATTAAAGAACAAAAAGAGAAAAAATGTGTAATACTGATAATAAAATATTAAAATGTCTAAATTGAAAGCAAAGCAAATTTATGTGTATCACAAAATAATAAATTTGCCAAATTTGCAAACATGCTTGGGGCAATTCATCTGACTTTCCTAGTTTATCTGCACCAACTGCTAAAGAAGTTCTTTAGACCCTCTTCTCCTCACTTAGGAACTATACTACTGACTGTCTACTTACTGACTTGCCTACCTCTAGTGGATATAGCCTATTTATTTTAATGTAGATTACTTATTGTATTCATGTATTATGTGTAAGTAATGGGTACCCATGTAAAAGAAGGCTTAAAATTGGAGGCGACCGCATTTAAGGTGCAAAAAATAAGTATTTCTATTTAGGTTGTTGTAAAAAAACTCAGGTGTCAGGTAAAACATTAACCTTCTTAAGCTAGCCATACACGTG
>CM070034.1:81612743-81624329 GCA_036250615.1 Ptychadena robeensis | reverse complement strand
ATTTTATCATATGTTTGTTATTGTAATTTGGGGTATGCCTATGACATTATTTTGTGTAACAAGGCTCACTCTGGGAATGTCTGGAGCTAGATATGATGGTAGCTCTTGATGCTAATATTGAATGTTGTCCTGTACATTATATTACCACAATGTTATTTTTAGTTTAAGATTGTATTAACCGTGTGTAAAGAAGATAGCAATTACAGTCTGTAACACAAGGTGGTCCCCCCGATGAGGGCGTGCTACAGCAGACAAAAACGCGTTGGAGGACTCTCCCTTAGAGGAGCGCCTTGAGAAACAATGATTACCCTTTGAATATGAAATTTTTAAGCCTTCTTTTACTTGGGTACCAATTACTACCACATCTTCTAACATCGGAGTGTCAGTTGACAGAAGGCAAACTACTTCCGGCTTCCTATAGGCCCCAAGAGAGCGACCAACACACCTGCAATACACCAGAGGCCAGAGACGGTTACGTTCAATTTGTCCACAGGTTTACAGCTGCAACAGGTTGCTGGGTTAGTTATACTTACCCCCCACCAAAGGGTGGGGCTAAACCAGCATCCCAATGCATAAGTCACTATACCTGTTCTATTTTTCCCCCTTTACCAGTATATCAGCTCCTTAACACATTCTCATTCAGAATTGTTTTCTCTTATTCAACCTTGCTGCTTGAGATTTTTTGATCCTATCTCGAAGCTGAGCTTACAGCTTCCCATACATTCATGTATCATGTCATTTACTGGTCTTTTCCCAGAGTTCAGAGAGTGAGTGGGTGGGAAACCTCATGTATGGATTTAGTGTACACTAGTAAGCTCATAAAGAGAGAAAATCTGTTTAATAATATAGCTATGGACTGACAAAATGAGCATAATGGATCTTGTGGATTCCCAATGGAATAAAGTTTGTCAGACCCACTCATCTCCAGTGAAAATTGTATTTATTTTCTCTTTCATTTGCTCTTTGTGTTAAACATTTATGAAAAAATATGTTTTATAAAAGTTTAATGTTGCAGGAAATTTGCTTGTCTCACATAACAATCCTACTTATGTGGATTTTTGATGATTTTTATAATGCAATTTGATTAAACAGTACTTTCCCATCCACTTGTCTTGCTGTATAATTATTGTCTTAGCTTTTCCTTTGTAGCTTCAGCCAAATAGCTAAATACATTTACATGTTATGTCAAAAAACTTGTAATTCTCTAAACCATCCTACACATTTATACACAAAAAAGCCTGTTAATTGCATAATACCAGTACCACCATCATTGTTCAATAATTAGGGTCAAGGCCGCTGTCAGGGGGGAACAGAGGGCACCCCCATCCTGGGCGCGAGCAGCTAACGGGGTCCAGCGGTCAGAATCTAGACAGGCTGCCAGATTAGCATGGTAAGCGTGTTGCCCAGACTGCCTCTGCTGCCCCCGCTCAACAACCTCAGAAGGAAAGGGGGTGTGGGATTTTTTGCTAGCACCCCCTTTTGTCCTTGTTGAGCTATGCGATAAATGTAAATATATGACTCTATATGTATTGCATTGAAGTGTCAATTATCCTAAGTTAATAAATACTTTGAAATACCCCTAAAACTGCATTGCTGTGGTTTGTCAGTCCTTGTAACAATGCAGGTTAAGAACAAATCCAGATTTATTTCTGTTCAGGTTCACCTAAAGGATAAAGTTAAAAAGCACAGTTGCCCATTGTATTCATAAAATGCAAGACATTCAAAAGGAACAACAGAGGCAGCTGTATTGTGCAGAGGGTATTTGAACAAAAAATAATATTCCATGAACACATTAAAAAGAAAAAAAAAACCTATTCTTTAACATGCACAATGGTGCACATACAGAATGATAACCGAAAAAATAAACATTATATTGTGTTAAAGCAACACATACTTTCTTTAGCATTGCACTATGTACATGTGATAAAGATTAATTAAGTTTACTATTTAGTGATTTAAAAGATAAAATGTAGTCATTATATTTTCCGGTACCTGCTCAATAGGAATTTCTTGGGCAATCTTGCTAAGATGGGAGCAAAGTTGGAACCCACAACTGTGCCTGCATAACATTGTCATTTGTGACATTGTCAGTTGCTGATCCCATAAAAACAACTGAGAAGTCTATGTTCATATACCTCATGTTTAGTTTATAGTTTATATAATTTTATATATATATTATAACACATATATATATATATATATACATATATAAAACACATATAGACACAGCAGTAAACATCTACTGTTAGCTATAGCTATAGCATTACATCTATTGTATTAGGTACAGTGGCAAACTTGTGAAACATTGGATATGTCACCATTTCTTCAGACCTAATTAAACTAAATCCTTGCTTGTTTTAGCAGGTCTGTAACAGAATATAAATTTATTAGCAATAGCATAGCTTCCATCCAACATACTGAGAAGCATAGTGCGTTTTATCACCTGCTGTGGAAATTAGTGGTGCTCTCATCATTTTTCCTGCCAGGTCATGCAATAGAAACTACTGATTTAACAAGTTGGGTTTCAGCAGTAATATCCTGCTAATAACTCAATTTATATAAGAATATGCAGTGCTTCTACAAAGCTCATTAACTCTGCAAGTCACGAAAAAAGTAAGGCTTTATATGGTTTGTTATTTCCCTCTGTGTGCTAGGATTCAATGCCATTGCCCAACATTTTCATCTTTATCCAAAACCAAACTTCTACCTAGAAGATTTTGATTTTATCATATTTAAGTCTGATTCATACTGTGTCTCATCTTTCTAGTTATCCCCATATGGCCTTAGTGCTTTTCAAACATTGGTTCAGCTGTTCTGAAATGTTCACCCAGCTGGGTTTTAAATGTTGTATGGCCCTGTGTAAAGTTCTCATTTAAGTGTTCTACTACTGACTAGTAGTCTAAGATTGGGCTAAGGAACTAATTAGGAATTGAATTGAACTAAATAAGGAATTGAATGTCCTGCTATGCCTGTTCAATTGAGCAATTAACCAAAATTGATGGAAATCCAGCATTAAATTAAAAACTGTGATTGTCAGGTTGGAACAAATTTATCAGTAAAAAGAATGAATTAAGGCAATCCCTTTTTCATCACTTACACTGTGTAGTAGATTTGGAGTGTTTCTGTAAAGAAGAGAGGGCATTTTGCCAAGTCAAAATGTGCCATGCTAATAGACTCATACCCAACAAGACTGAGTGCTATAATAACATCAAAAGGTGCTTAAACAAAGTATTAGTTTAAGGCTATGTTTCCACTATACGTCGGGACCCCTCCTCTAAGCGTAATGATTGGCAGGAGGTCCCAATGGAGCACATAGACTTACCTAATCGGCGGGTGCTGTGTGTTCAATGCGACGAGCCATTCAGCCAATGCAAGGCTGAACGTAGTCGAGTACGTTGAGCCTCTGCATTGGTGGATGTCTAAACACAGCATCTGCCGAGCAGGTAAGGTCTATGTGTTCTGTCAGGATCCCCGCTAAGCAATGCGCTTAGCGGAGGGGGTCCCGACATATAGTGGAAACAAGCCCTAAGGGTGTGCACATATTATTTTTCTTCCCTCCACCTAAAAGAATTAAGTTTGTTCTTCATCTGAGTGGTACAGTTTATAGGTCACACTAAAGGTGGAAAAAGATCTGAAATCATTTATCTTTGTCTCATTTTTGTACAGCACAGGAACCTGACATTTTACTAGTGTAGACTTTTTACATTCACTCTAATTTAACCTCCCTAGCGCACTGCTGAGGTCCAGATTTTTTCTTGCGGACCACGAAGCCGCACCATAGGACTTTAAAGGGATTTTTTGTTTGTTGTAGGATTGCTAACTTCCAAAAAATCTGGCCGTTGACAAGGGTCTAATACCATTCTGACTATAAGAATGTTTGAAACAACTAAAGTTAGGATAAAAAAAAAGTACATAAAAACTAAATAAAAAACTTATGTGAAATGTATCATTTTTGAATGTTATTTTAATCACTTGGAAATTATTGGTATGAAAGATTTTCAAAACAGTATTTATTGATTTCAAAACAGTATTTAGGTTTGTTCATAATAACATTTTATTGTGTTTTGTTCTTTTGGAATTGTATTGGGCTACAGTTATCCCTGCATCCATGCCAATGGCATTCTGCTGAAAGGAGTTAACTTCCAAGACCACATCTGCCATAGGGGACCAAATGGGGGGTGATTATTCCAGTTGTTCCACTGATATTCCAGTTGTTTCACTGGATATTCCGATTGGACATTGAATGACCCAATTTTGCCAATGAATGTTCCGCGGGGGGCCGTCGGACATTCATGTGCAAATTGCGATATTCATATGCAAATCAGGACATTCTTTTGCAGATTAGGCTTGAAGAGAGATGTCACAGCCTGCTTCCATAACATCGCACACACAGACAGCATTAAGAGCAGAGTGAGCAGCTGGAGGATCTGAGCTGGACGGCTCCCTCTCGTCAGCTGCAATAGTGCATTAGCAAGTGCAGGACGAGGTACTGCCGTCAGAAACGCTAGGAAGGTTAAGCAAGGATTGATGCTTGTAAACTGAATGTTAACTTTAAACTAACCACAAAAGTAAATACAAAGTATTCACAATGTTACATCTGTGAAGGAGTGGTATATTTCATCATGTTACAACCCCCCAATCCCTGCATGCAGAAATCAGACTTACTTAAAAAATAGATGCTAAGAAAGTATCTCTGTAGACTCATGTTGATAGAGCAAACACAGTTGGGGGCTTGATATTTCAATGCAGGTATGTGAAAATGAATTCTAAGCCTAACTTTTATAGTTCAGGTGCACTTTAAGCTGTTGTATTTAGCGGTTCTAAGCCTTGCATAACAAAACCTACTAACTGCAATGGGTACACGTGATGGGGAAACTGCAAAGTGATGGTAGTCTCCTGAGGCTGGTTCACTAATGTGAACTGAACCAAATAGTGTGAAAGGATATAAAAAAAATGCTATAGCATAGCTCATTAAATAAATATTGAGGTTATTGAGGTTTATGGGGCGGTAACATTACTTTGGTGGAATAAAATGTTTTAATTTCTTTTTTTTTATTATTTTTTATTTTTATTATAATTTGTCTCAAAGGTATTTGATTGATACTTATATTACCCGAGGTGCCTGTTTTGATTAGTGTTGGTGATTTGTTAGTTTTGGTTGCCGTATTGATGTTTTATTTACTATTTTTTGTATCAACACATCTGTGTTTTTGCAGATTTCCTTTATTTTCTTGGCGCCTTCTTTGCATTTGTTAACTTTATGCAGTAATAAATCTGCTATTTTACACATCACTTTCAACATAATCTGCTCAGGGATATGAGAGGTAAGTTACTAAACAATTCAGTTCAGTAACTCATGATTAAAAAAATTGGTTCTATGCAGGGGAGTGGATTGAATCACAATTGTCTGAACAAAAAATCGAATTATTTGGCAGAAAAAAACCTTATGTTTACTGATATATTTGACCATTTGCCTGTAGCTTCACTTGTTTACCTTGTTGCTATTTATTTGATCAAATGTGTGTGTACCACTCATAAAGGTACTATACAATATTATATTATTCAAAAAAACTAAAACATGCATAACGCCCACTGCATTGAATTGACCACCTCTGCATTGAATAGTGGGCTCTACTGGGGTAGGGAAGAACACAACAGAAACTTCTACATCAAATTAAACTAAACCAGGGGTTTTTAGGCATTAGGTGAAATTGATTTACAGTCACTCTTGATATAGCTAAAAGGGTCTTTATTTCATACAAATTTGGATCAATGTCAGAATCAATATACATCTTATCACAAAATAAAAATATTTTATTATAAAATCGTTGGTAATGTACACACACATATAGCCCAATGAATCAGCACTGGGCTATGCTCAGAATTGTACACTTTCACAGGCATAACAGAATTTTATTTGAGTCTCATGGCCAAGGAATTGCTAGCTGCCTGTGTTTCAACATGTCAATTATGTGAACTTGAGTTAATTGAAGTGAAGATGGTACTTTGTACTAAGGGAGCACATGGCTCATGAAGCGTTACATTCCCTGAAAGATTTTCTGTAAGTGTTGTCATTTTTCAAGCTGTAGGTCTATACTCCACCGGGATCACCCAAAATTAGAAACATATTTTAGTTTTGTCCTTTTGTGACTTCCAGCTCTCAGCCAAAATGTTTCATGAGGTCATTTGGGATACTTCTGTTGGATGAGACAGTATCACTGATAAAACATCTGTGCCAGCATCATGTTGTCACTTGATACACACTTCAGTATAATTTATAGATAAGTTCTTGGGTAATAAGTTAAGATAATAAGTTAAAAGTTCATGGAATAACAGAAATAGTAAATATGTGCACACTAGAGGTGTTCAGCAAATTATGACCAAATCAGAATACAGCATCAAAGGAATGCCACCATGGACATTGCTAGAGCTAGACTACAATAGCATGTACCCCACATTTTTTATTGAATGGGCAGAGGCAACACTCTATTGGTATTTGTTTGAAATATTTGGCATCAATGTGCCTATACCACCGTAGTTGTACATAAGAAGGAGTTCCCTAGCCAAGGAAGCTCCCTTAAATGCACTGCCACTGCATCTGAAAGTCTGTAATAGGGTGGGGATCTGGGGTGTAGGGAAGATCTCTGTACTGAGGGGAAAATAAGGGAGAGAGATCAATATGGGGCAAGGTAGATTTTTTTGGAGGTAACTTTTGGTTTTACACTGGCTATTGTATTACATGTTTTTGACCCCTCTGTATTGTGTGTTACACATTCTTGACTCCTTGAGATCTTGATATGATCCTCCCATCACCCTGTGTGATACATCCTTAAACAATATTTTAAAACAACAGCTCTTTTAAGCCCCCCCTCTGGTACCCCAAAGGTGTCTTCACTTTTAAAATCCTACCAATACTAGGTGTTGATGCAGTATTAAAAGTGTCAAAAAGTTTCATGGAGTATGTGATGTTTTTTAATACTAGGAACTGTTTGTAGTTCAGACTGAAGTCAGAAACGTTTCCCCTGCTATGTGAAGTATGCAGGCGCATAGGGCCCCCAAATGCAAGAAACACCCCTCACTGAAGTCATTAAAAAAGAAAGCTTCTTCGGATCTGAGATATCCTAAAAAGCTTGCTTTTTTATTACTTCAGTTAGGTAATAAAGGGTATAATTTGAACCCTCTATTTTCATTGATGGCTAATACAGTACAACATTACAGTACAACTACTATTGCTATACAAATAAATAAAGTTGTGATTCTTTCTAACTAAATATTTTACTGTCAGGGCTCTTTCACACTTTCGGCAACCCAGTTGTTGTGCTTGGAGACAGGCAAATATCAAAATGAGTCTCCCTGGTTGACAATCCTGAAATGCAATGAAATGAATCCAGTGAGACAAAGATACATTGTATGTCTGATTTGTTTTCTAAAGCCCCTCATGCACGCTTAGATTTCCACCTAATGTTTCGGCCATGAAATCGATCTATGCCATTACCGACATGCCTGTAATTCTTAGATTGTTTGCATTACTTTGGATAGGAACCACCTTCCCCATTCAAAGTAAGTGCCGCCACACAAAGGGCGCGTGGCCGATTCTCGGCAGGACCGCCCGTACGTGATGACATCATCATGCACAGTCAATCTGTCGGGAGATCTGGAGTACATCTAATCTTAAGTGGGGGGCTTAATGCATACTATGATAGCCTAACAACATTCAGTGGAATTTACCTCCCTAGCGCTCAGTATGTACCATGCCATACGGGTGATTGCAACATAGTACACAGTACTCTGTTTGTTTTTCCCTCCCTCCCTCATGGAGGTATATGGCATAGCCCCTCCGCCCATTCTGCATCTACAATAATACAGAACGGAGGGTCGATTGGAGGGTGCCGCTGCATAGAGAATCACTGCCACTTTCAGGAGCATATGCGAGTTTTGATGAAAAGGAATCATGTTAAACAGAAATCATTAGTATGCATGTTAACATGAAGTGTTAGGTATTCTCATTAACATTTTAATGTATTCTGTGTATTTGGAGATTCTGACACTTGTCCTCATTTAGGTTACCCAAATGCAAAAGATATAACTTATGCTTAGTAAGCAGAATAGCTAATTATTTTAGCACAGAAAGATTTAAAAAACTGACATTCTTTGGAATGTTCATTCTACTGACTAAGGAGCGTTCAGATATTTTCTGATAACATTGCTATTTCTTCTTACAGAATTGCCTCACATTCTATTATTATATTCCTTAGAATATTAAATATTCCATTTTGTATCTGTCCTCTGTATTTAACAATGAGCAGAACAGGTTACAATGTCTAGATTAAGAAAATCTGCCTAGTTAATTTGGCCATACACCTTTAGATCACTCTGTTAGATATACTTTAGATCTACCAACAATTATGTACAATAGGGTCTTCTGCGATTGGTAGATTTGATTGTTTAGAAAGTCACTCATATAACATGGTAAAACAAAAGGTCTAAAGGAAATCTGACAGAGGAATGTAATGATGTATGGGGACACTTAACGAGCGGCGGGTGTGTATTTTGTGTAAAGCATTTTCATAAAAATTATTATAATATGCAAGTGGATTGTGTATTGGACGTAAATCAGAAAACATTTCCAATACATTACTTATTGTAACAAGGATTTTATAAGATTTAAAGTAACTTACCTGTATGGAGACACTGCTGTAGGAGCCCCCAATTACTCCAGCGATAAGTAATGGGCTGTTCCCTTGAATAGCAAGTGAGCCATCAGGACACACATATTCTGCCTCATCCACCTTGGTTAATGAAGCCCTTACAAACTCCAGTGACTGTTCAAGAGCATAGGTGTCCCTGGAGCAGGTATCCAGAATATGAACGCCTAGTTTTACTCCAGGTAGCAGTGTGCTGTCTCTGTTAATTTGATCAATAGCAAACAACATGGCTTCCAACCGTTGGATACCTCGATCCTCATTGATCCTGCCACATTCTTCATTTCCTGCGCCTTTTTCGTTTATTGGAAATAAACCTCCTAAGACAAGGTCCCCTTCAATCTTTATTTCTTTCCTCACAAAATTGTGATCACTTGAAGAAAGCAAGACTCCTTTGGAGAATAAGGCCAAAACAAATACCTGAAGGCTGGCATAAGTCTTCATGATTTTTGCTTCTTGGTATAAACAGGAGGAAATCAGATTATTTTTCTTCCATAGCAGAGTCATTTAGCTTGTTGCTGTAATGATACATTCCTAAAGAGAAGTAATAGAGTAAGGATAAAATGATTTTGTCATCCATAACAAAAGTAAGAAGTCCACTTTTATCAATGGGTCTAAAAAGTCCTTTTGTGGACACTAGAAACCAAATTACATTGCACACATTCTTGGTTCAGACAAGAAAACATATATACTTACAAGACAATTAAAGATATTAACATTCATGAAGCAGTTTTTTCATAATTATTAGTTTTTTCAATATACAATGGATTAGCACAGTGAGCCTGTATCTATACACAGCAGAGACAAATAGGTGACCTTTCCTGTATAGTATTTGGCCACTCTTTTTGTGAATAATAGGAACAAATAATAATCTAAACAAGTAATGGACTCCCAGAGCCGGGTCTGGAAGCCTAGGTGGCAGGGAGCTTGACAAGGTGTGCTGGCTGTAAGGAGTAGTTGGGAATAGGGTGTGAGGTGGGGTTAGCAGAAAGAGGAAGTCTCCTTTAAATAGGACAGTGCACAGGAAGAGGCAGCCATTTTAGGTACAAATGCAGCTCAGCACCACACTTGTCAGAACCTGTGGATGCTTGGTTTTACTGATCCTTCTAGATGAGTGTTACCAAGAGGCCATAATTTATGTCTTTAAGCTTTCCATTTTCGCTTGCTCTATATAACTTTTGTATTTAAGTGTAACTTCGTAGCACAATAAAAATTTTAGAAAAATCTGAAAATAATACAACAAAATGGATAACAATTACATCTTATAATAGGATCAATGCAAGAAATGTAGATTTTGCATTTTAAGCATCGTTTTTAGTCTTAGTGAAAACAAGTGGTACATTTTTAGTTAAAGAATTACTCCGTCAACAAAGGTTCAAATCTTACTGTTGACATATCAGCATGAGTAAGAGGGGCATCAGTTGGGATACTCATTTTGATGTATTCTCCCTCCTCTATGCATGCACCCAAAATGTGCTGAAAAAATTTAATTCAGCTAATACTCAAGTCAAGAGATGAAAATCAGTACATTATGCGGATGGACTTTGTAAGCTATTTACAAAACCCCTTAACAATGTATCATCACTACATTTTCTGGAGATATAGCAAAGGGCTGTGGAAAAATTTGAAAAATGAATCCTCTAGCACATGTAGTTGTTGCATAAATTAGTCAAGTAAAATTTTGCAAAAGTTTTGGTCTGACCTTTAAACTAAATTTATGCAAAATCTATGTGTGCTAGAGAAAATTTTTTCTTTACACAATTATTCACACAACCCACATCTCTAGCAAATTTAGTGATGTTATCATGTTCAGGAGCTTTGCAATTAACTAACAAATTGGCTAGTTGAAAAATTGACATCCTGAAAATTTGCGTGTGTTTCTGTGCCTTTGCTGCTGCATTTCCTACATTTTTTCCAGAATATTTTTGCAAAATTAGGAGCCTTATTATTATTATTATAGCCTTCTTATATTTGTCTCAGCTTATACTAAAGTACATAAGCAATTAAAAATGTAAAAAGAGTGACTAATGCAATGGGCAATTAATTATTCCAGGTTCGAAGTACTTTGAACACTACACTCATCTTCTTTTGGTTCATTGATTTTTGCTTGATAATTCTAAATGGAGTTCCCGCAAAGATTGTTTAAAACAGACTGCTGCAAATAGGAAAAACAAAATCAATTCAAACACTGTTGTCTTACTTATTCAAGTATATGAAGATTTCCAGATAAGAAGTTTATTTTTCCATCTAACACATTTTGAATTTGTATATTCTTCTGTTTGTGCTGTTCTGCTTCATGCAACACTGAGTATGTGGAGCACTGATTCAGAGAGTCTGATAAAGGATTTCAACTCTCATTGTGAGCTGCATTTATGAAGAAATTGCAGTATACTATATGTTACATTATTATTAAAGAATTAATTGTGAACTAGTAACTTAAAATTACCCTCTGTCATTGCGTCCAACTACAACCCAGGTGCCTAACCTGCGGCCCAGGGGCTTTCTTTGGTGGTCCCCCTCAGTCCTCCACTTGCGGCCCCTGAAACCTAACTGTTAATGCATAGGGCATAGGAACTCACCTGTCTTCTGATCCTCTGCTGGCAGGTCCTTGTCCAAGATCTTCATAGAGTGGATAGAACAGGGTTAATTGTATAATATATATTGCGGAACATAACCTGAGAATAGGGGCATATAAGCTTTGACTATGCATTTACGATCTATTACTATTATCACATACATACACACATATATTGTCACACAAACAGGCCCTAATCAGAAATCTCGGAGCTCCATAATAGGAATTAGTAATAATAGGTGGTTATCCAACCACCCTCAAGTTGTTGAGCCGGCGGGAGGGGGGTTGCCAGAGGAAAAGGGGGGGGGG
>CM070034.1:81566034-81598498 GCA_036250615.1 Ptychadena robeensis | reverse complement strand
TCAGCATGTCAGCACTGGACGAGCTGGACTCGTCACAACCGCTAGGGAGGTTAAGCTTTAACTTGGCACCCGATTTTTTGGCCAACCGACGTGAGTGTGCATGGCAGTCTATTGGCCGAAAAATTGGGTGGAAATCTAAGCATGTATGGGGGGCTTTTGGACCACTATGCTGGGTGGCCCTTGTAGACTCTTGGTCTTGTGGCCCACAAGTCAAATAGTTTGCCCACTCCTGTCCCCCAGAGACTTGTTAGCAATCTGTTGTAAAAACATGTTTACTCAGCTCAGTAACTGAAGCTGCAGCTTACATATGAAATGAAATGTACTCTTTATGAAATGCCCAGTCTGAAGTGTATATAAGTCATACCCAAAATGTGTGTCAATACAGACAACGCTGTTCTTTAAATGTGAAATCAAACATAGTTCTAAATCAGAATCAATAAACTAGCTTAATTCTCAATTTTGTACATGTTTAAGTGAATTGTCTTTGTTTTGATAGGTCTATAAGAGTGATTACAGCTTAGGGAATTATAAAGGCTGTTAGCTGTAATTATCTAATGTGATGCCAGAAAGTGCAGAGTTAAGGGGGCACCTTGGCATGATAATTTTGTCAGACATCATTAACTTTCCTGACAATGAGAATGCTGTGTAGGAAAGATGGATTCTTGCAGGTCCAGAATGTCTATCTGCCAGATTGTTATTTGCCATAATGATTGGCCTGTTTCATAACTTTTATAGACATAGATAAAGAGAAGGGTAATAACAAAGAAAGGCCAGGTGGTAAATGGGTCTGCCTCTTTATCAGTAATCTTTTTAAAAAAAAAATGTATGTATAGATATACATTTATATCAACCATGCTCACCTTTTATTACTGTTAACAAACTTATTTGATGATAGTCTATTGCAAGTGTTACAGTGGGTACTTATCCAGTAATGGAATATATTGCATTGTTATCCAGTCGTAAAACATCTTTTTATAGTACATTGCAGCTACTACATACCATTAATCAGGCGGAGCTCATTATTAAAGGTGAAGTATAAATAACAAATCTTCCGCAGGAAAAAGGTTTAAAGTCAATAGGTCTTGTCCACCGAAAACACAAACAATATTACCCATATTCAAGTACCTTGTTGTTAGAAATTGTAGAATTTGTTTGGGAAAACTTAACTAGCTGACTAAAGGCTTGTCCCCACATTAGTAGCTGACAGTGGAGATGCGTGGTTCCACCCACTCAAGGCTTGACACGATCAGTCGCGGCTGCCGCACGATTTTTTAGTGCTTACATTTATGTCCATGGGTGCGATTGGCCGCAGCCGCTAGCGGGAGCCCAGGTCTCAGACCGGTGAGTATTATGTCAATGTAATATATATGTGTTTTTTTTTATTTTGAGTATAGAACCGCTTTAAACATGGTGATGATACCATGTTCAGGGGCTTTGCAAATTAACTCACAAATTTAACCATCTTTATGTGTTGTGCTTAGAAATATCTAGAATTGTGTTCTGCCTGAGAAGGATCATGGATGGACTATATACCATGCTTACTGTGTATAAAGAATCTAATTTAGAAATTCTGTTTTGACCTATGTGACATTTACTGAAAAGTAAGGTTTCTTTTTAAAGACATAAATCTATATATGCATGTTGCTTGTTGGCAGTACATTTAGCAGCTCATATTTACCTCTACTAGAGATGGATGTTACCTGTTGTGAATGGCTAATGCTCTTGCACCTATGGTAGTGTCTTATCTTTCTTACTCCCTCCCACACTGCTAAATTCAATCGGCAAATAGAAATACATTTTAGGCAGAATTGGGTGGAGAAGCTCTGTCACTACAAAAGTAATGACAGATAATATTAACTGTAGTAAAGGTGAGGGTTGATATAGGTGTGTGCAGGCACCCTTTCTTTTAAATAAAAAAAAAAAATGCACAAACAAATAGTGAATGTATTATTGTACACTTCTGTATACATACATACATAGGATATCTAGGTATTTGTTGGTGGCCATTGAGGTCATGGTCACTTAACAGGAAAATGCGGGTAATGATATAGGTGGGCGTTAGAGGTGTAATAAATTAGTAACAGCTAACACTGGCAATTAATAAGGAATAGCAAATTCTGTTGTCATTAATTTAATGGCAAAATGAGGTTATTACGGGGATGTCATTAAAAATATCACATGCTATTATGATATTATGATTTATGGTTTAATACGAAATTAAAGGGGCAGACCTATGAGCAAGCAAAGTTTAAATTCTGGCCTAATGTGGGCAAAATGTAATGTGCTGATCTTTAGTAACTGTTTTTATTTTTTTATTTTATAATAATAATTTTAATATTTTCACACATTTTACACATTAAGACATAACCACTTACAAAGACATTACATTACAAGTACCAGACAGTCTACCATATAATACCTTTGAAGCCTAACCCTAGCATACCTAATCGACTGGCTATATATAAAAAACATAACATACCCTGGGGAACCACAATCGGGGGAGAAAAAAAAAAGAAGAAAAAAAAGTATACACACCCATCCCCCCTCACGCCAACTGACACAAGGTCTGAAACAACGGTGAGGTGCAGAAGTGCTGCCAGGGTCCCCACGTTCTCCTATAGGACTCCAATCGGCCACTGTCTTCCGCCACCAGCGCTCTAGACGCTCCAGCTCATTCAGCTCCGCTAACCATTCAAAGACCATAGGCGGATCAGTAGACAACCAGTGTCTCGGCACCACAGCCCGTGCTGCGATAAAAAAAAATCGTAAAGTATCCCTCTTAATTGTTTCTATAGAGCCGGGTAACATGGAAAGCAGAGCTATCTCAGGGGAGTTAATCAAGGATGTAGAGTGCATGGTGTTATAAATACAAAAGATCCTATCCCAGAAAGGTTGAAGAACTGCGCAACCCCACCAAATATGGGTCATGTCCCCCTTCTCGATTAAACAGCGCCAGAATCTATCGGTCTTCTCTGGGGCAAAGTGATGTAATACATCTGGACATTGATACCACCGGGTGAGAATTTAAAAATTTGTCTCTTGGGCCATGCTAGTTGTAGAAGTGCCAAACGTCAGTGAAAAAGCTTTATTCCAATCCTTGGGATCAAGAGATTTACCCAATTCTCTCTCTTACCTGTTTACATATTGGGGATATGAGGAATGTTCCCCCTGGATGAGCATAGCGTAAATGTTGGAGACATTTAGTAACTGTTAAGTTTTAATATATACATAAAAAATGTTGGATTTAAGCATAGGGACTGTGTACTGTTTAGGTGCAGATTATAAAAAAAATTGTTCAAAATGGTTAATTAAATGTAATATTTAATCATCGACCTTTAATCAGCCAATTGCCAGTTTTTAGATGTAATTGTGTATTAGAAGTACTTTGTGTATAATTAGTTAGCAGTAGGCAGAAAACACCTCTTTATCCTTGCTGTGTATCCTACAATGGCAATGCCACATTTGATTAATCGTATGGGCTTGCTGTAGATGCACGGTTTTTATGCGATGAACACAAAAATACACAAGGGTTTAGGAACATTGCTGAAAACTAAACAGTAATAAAAGCAGATTTTCTATACATAAGTAAAGGATAAGGATCTTCATCACTACACTAATGATTCTGTGTTCTTTATAGGCACAATTAAATCATTAGTTAATAGATGTAGCTATATGCAACTATTTATTATTTTTTTTATTATCTCATATTCAAATAATGAAAGATGTGAAGTCTAGAAACCACAAAACCTAATAATCTTTAAGCTAGCCATACACGTGTCGGATTCCATGGCCAATTGATCACTCACCCGATCGATTCCGGCGATTCTGCCGGGAATCGCTGGTGTGATCAATCGGCCAATTAAGAGTATCCATCGCTGCATACCACCTTGTCCAACGGATTCCGGGACGATTCCGTGTCCGATTGTCCACCTCACAAATGGCAACTCCCCCTGATCTGTGCAGAATCGGATCAGAAAGACCAACATGTTGGTTCTCTGTCGGATCCGATTCTGGGCCCCTGAACGATCGGACGTGATCGATTGGACAAGGTGGGCTGCATGCGATTCCGGCACGATCGTTTCGCGTGCACGCGCCCGGAATCGATCGTGCCGGAATCCGGTGGGAATCCGACACGTGTATGGGGGCCTTTAGATGCAACCTCATTTCTCTAGCAGATTGTTTACAATCATAATTCCAATACTGTTGACAATTCATGTGTTAATAGTCTAACCAATATTCTAAAATTAGCATTCACTTCTTAAAGCTATACCAATACACTGCTAGTAAATGTGTAGATCTCTTATCCCTCCATCATCAAAAGCTGATCATCAATGAAGATGTACATATCACTTTATTTATGCACTACTCTTGGAGCTCCAGGAGTAAATCTGCTCAGTAGGGATCTAAAAATGATATTTCTTCCAGAGAAGCATTTAACTGAAAAAAGTCAATGCAAACTTTTCATTTTTCTCTGAAATCTCAAAGCAAACATAAAACTGGTCAAACAGTTCTATTTCCACCTCAATATTGAGAAAACAGCGATAACAGGAAGAGGTGTACACACAGTATGATGATAAAGAAAGATCTGTGATTTATTTTCAGCTATACTGATATTCTCAATTCTCCCCAGCACATCCCAAAAATTTATAATTAAGAATTTTTGGTCTATTTGAGAAATCAATTTCTCACCTCTTCTAAAAATGATGGGCTGTATGTAATGTTGATCCAATGACTTCAACAGTGATCTAGAACAAATAAAAAGACCAAGAGCTGATTTACTTTTATTCTTTAATCTATATGCACTTCCGGGTCACGATTCTAAAAAGGTTGAGAACCACTGCTTTATATGGAACAAGGAAGTGTGGGTGCCAAGTGTCACGTCTGGCACGATCAGGTATGTGTCCCCTAATAAAGAAAAAGGGAGAAAAAGGAGATTCCACTCCGGGACTTTAAAGAGGTTTAAACAGATGTATATATAAAAAGATGTTGTTATTAAAATGACAGAGCATAGTTATACAATACATAATCTTTGTCAATAAACCGCATCCTTGTAGTACATACATTTTAGTCGATATTTGTTTGATAGCAACCAATACTTGATGTGGTTTGTTCACAGCTCCCCATAGAGCAGCTGAGGGCATAGAAGCCGAGCCCAGCAGGCCCCCCCTCCAAAGACCAACCCTTATGCCGAAAAGAGTGAGAAATAACGGGGGACAAGCAGGGCAAGGCGATCCCACAGCCATCCTTCAACAGCCAGCATGGTCATGGCCACCTGGAAACCAAATGATACCCTATTAAACCATTGTTCAAACCTAAATATCCAAAAGCAAATCAGTATGCCTCCCACATCCCCCCTCCCTACCCCGCAAAGGTGAACACCAAACGAAAGACAAAATCACGTGTCCTACACTGTAATGTGACTGGGTGAGGCCTCTAAATGTGGTATTGAACCAATAATGTGCACATACACACCAAAACACATAGCGTTGCACCTTGCACCTAGATGTATTCATTATTTTCATATATTCTGGTTTAATACCACATTTAAAGGCCTCACCCAGTCACATTACAGTGTAGGACACGTCATTTTGTCTTTTGTTTGGTGTTCGCAAATATTGTGGGATGTCGGCACATGGACAGCTATGGGAAAACCTAGGGGAAATTATATCTATTTTTTTTAAATATAAGTGTCCCATTACTTGGGGTGCAAAGTTAGGAGGGAGGGGGCATAACTCTCCTTTTAACTTCCCATTTAACTTTCAGTGAACTTGGCAAATCCTGTGAAATAGTTGTTTAAGGGGGTCCCGACCCACAGGTTGAGAACCACTGCATTAAAGGAAGGAAGGGTCCTCATTTTAAGCCTTAAACACACACTAAATTAAGATTGGAAACAATCTTCAGTGGTCATTCCCAGCACTCATTCTGTTCTATGGGGAGGATGTTCGTGAGGCAGCCCTCATGATATTCCTACATTGGAAAGTAAATGAGTTGTTGCAGCCCCTCATTTAGTGATCCACCATTGCAAATCCTGAACATCACTAAGGACAAGTGTGGAGATGTTCAGATGCTGATACTTTTCTCTAGCATCTACACACTATGTTCCCTATATTGACATCACTATAATGACAAATAATTAGCACACCTACAGGAACTTGTATCCAATTCATAATCTAAAAGCATCATTAGTTATTTGGTACCCCCACTTTGGGCAAAAAGAGCTTCCACATCATTTTTGAGCTTGTCTGTAGGAATGTTTCCACATTTACCCAGAATACATTTTCAAGGTGTTGATGTTGTACAAGAAGGTTTGGCAAACAACCTCTGTTGTAGTTTATGCCAAAGGTGTTTTATGGGGTAAGGTTCAGCTTTTTTTTTACTATGGCTGTATGGGGTACTAACATGTACCAGATACTTGGGATGGAACCATGGTAGACCAGTCATGCAAGTGTGCTTTTGACCACAACTTTAGCATATGAGCAATATAAGCCTCTGCTCAAAGGGCAGTTTGATTCCTAAGTTTTATCTACCTGCCCTGACTCAGCTACAGACCTTGATTTTTCCTCTGTTGCTTGCCCATAACCTTGCAACATGTCTTGACCTTATATCTGCCTTTTTTGTTTTTGTGCGTAGCTTAATGCCAAATGAGGGAATGGTACCCAATCAGAACTCAGTGACCACCTTCTGTGACTTTACATGGTCTGTCATTTCTTGACTGAAATTCTTAAAGCTTCAACTTTGTAATAACACCACTTACAATTGATATATCTAGTATGGACACAATTTCATAAATGACATTGCAAAGGTGCAATCCTATGATGCAATCCTATGCTTGAATTGAATTAATCCAAATTCAGGATACAAAGCTAGGTGATTAATTGTCTGAATAAATAACCCAAATGATATGATTGGGAGGTGTGTCTCAACAATTTAAAGTATATTATATGTTTTTTTTATTGCTTTTTCTGTATAGAGTGAACTTTTTCCAATGGCTCTTGTGTGTTCCCCTTTGTCACCGTGTATGGCAACCTATTTGCTTCAATGTCCTTTTGCTCTTTACCACAGTAAGAAAGAGCTGCATCACTTTTATGTAACAAGATTGCAGAAATATAGAGACTACCACTTCATTGTTGGGCCTTTTTTAAGCAACGCTGCATCAAGGGCTGGTGTGTTTTAATATAGTGTTGCTTGCAAATTTTTATTGCAAATATTGGCACTTTGAGAATTCCCAAAGATCTTGAATATAGTGCTATATTTTTGTAATCACGAATATAAAAAAAAAAATTTACAACAGTACCCGGAACTACCGTGCATTGCATTTGAAATTTACAAATTAATTGCAAACATTAGGTGAAAAATGTGTGATATTTTGTGAATGTGAATATTACTTATGCTGCTCATCACTATTCTTATACAGCACTATATGTCAAATTCATCAAGAGTATCTGATAATTGCAAATGTTCACACTTAGCTGTTGGTAATTCTCACTTGTTTCAGTCACTGTTTAATTTAAAGAAAAAACAGGGCATTGCATCAAGCTACACACAGGCAAGTTCATGTGGGCCCTCATACACCTTTAAATTTCTCTGTCAGATTTCCTTTAGATCTCCTTTTTTTACCAAAACAATGTAATATGAGGGACTTTCTAAACCATCAAGTCTACCTGTGTTCAATCGCAGAGGACCCGGCACTACATAGTTGTTGGTAGATCTAACGGATATATGACAGAGATCTAAACTGGTTTCTCTGAGTATCAGATTTACAAAAGCAGATGTCATTGCTACACAAAACACTTTGCACCTGGAGGGTGAATTAAAAAGAGATGTACACTATCCCACCAACACAAATGCACAAGCTGTTCAAGGCACTGCAGATATATTTTTATATATATATACTGCTCAAAAAAATTAAGCGAACACTCAAACAACACAATGTAACTACAAGTCAATCACACTTGTGTGAAATCAAACTGTCCACTTCGATAGCAACACTGACTGACAATGAATTTTACAGGCTGTTGTGCAAATGGAATAGACAACAGGTGGAAATTATAGACAATTAGCAAGACATCCCCAATAAAGGAGTGGTTCTGCAGGTGGTGACCACAGACCAATTCTCAGTTCCTATGCTTTCTGGCTGATGTTTTGGTCACTTTTGAATGTTGGTGGTGCATGAGACGGTGGCTCAGGTAGTGCAGCTCATCCAGGATGGCGCATCAATGCAAGCTGTGGCAAAAAGTTTTGCTGTGTGTGTCAGTGTAGTGTCCAGAGCATTAAGGCACTACCAGGAGACAGGCCAGTATATCAGGTGATGTGGAGGCCGTTGGGAGGGCAACAACACAGCATCAGGACTGCTACCTGTGCCTTTGTGCAAGGAAAAGGCGGAGCACCGCCAGAGCCCTGCAAAATGACCTCCAGCGGGCCACAAATGTGCATGTATCTGCTCAACAGAAACAGACTCCATGAGGGTGGTATGAGGGCCCAACGTCAACAGGTGGGGGGGGGGCGTGCTTACAGTCCCATACCGTGCAGGATGTTTGGCATTTGCCAGAGAACACCAAGATCAGAAAATTCTCAACTGGCACCATGTGCTCTTCGAAGATGAAAGAAGGTTCACACTGAGCACATGTGAGTGTGGAGACGCTATAGAGAACGTTCTGCTGCCTGCAACATCTTCCAGCAATGGATATAGGGGGGCTCACAGGGTGCATGTAACGGGTGAATCATGGGAGTAGTGGGCCCAGCGTGCCACCAGATATGTGTAAAGGCGCAGAGTCTAAGGAGCCCCCTGGTATTCACCCCGCAAGGAGTGATGGCCTTGGCTGCGGTTGCAGTCCCTAGCTACTCTTACTGGTAGCAGCTGACAGCAGGAATTCCACAACAAGGTGCAAAATCAGCAAGCAGGAGATAGGTTGGGCAGGCAATAAGTCAGGGCAGGCAGCAAACAGGGTGGTCATACGGAAGAAGCAGACCCTAGGTAATAGAGAGTTGAGGACCTCTTTGTTCACACAGCTTCCTGGTGTTTGCGGGTTCCTTAAATACAAGGGCATGTGGCTTGTTTGGTAGGGCTACAGGCGAGCTATAAGAAGTGCTAATTAGAGCAGATATCAGAGCACCCAGCAGAGGGAGCAGGAAACAGGAGCCACATTAAGTGCCTTTATTAGTACCACCAGCAGAAGGAGCTGATTTTTGAAAAGACCATGTCCTTTGAGGTTTTGGAGGTGGAACAGCGGAAGAGGTAGAGGGCACATCTCCCAGGGGATGAGGGATGGGAGTTCGTGGGACCCAGGCCTGTTGCTGCTGAGAAGGCGCCCTAAAAAATATCAAGTAGATTGATGTTTTGAGAGCACCCCTTTAAACCCCCACAATATATATATATATATATATATATATATATTCAGTATGTATACTACATACATATATGTAGTATACAATGTGTCTTTGGAGACATCATTCATTAAACAAGCTTCAGTGTCAGCCTTTTGCATCTGTTGTTATTATAAACTAATATGAGCAAAATATTTTAGTTTAGTTGAATTTTGTAAAAAAAAAAAGTTTAGTACAATAATTAAATACTCCATGCACCAGAAACAGGCAATATGCCCATTGGTAAACAGGTTTAGGGCGTAGTATTGCTGACATGGTGAATACAGCACCGTAAACTCTCAGAAAAAGCATTGTATTACTGGCAGGTAAATAAATAAAAAAGAGAATATATATATCATTATTTACTTATATATACTTAAATTTTTTTTTATTATCACTTTTTTCCCCAGAAAATATCTGAATGTGCCTTGTGTATTGGGTATCTAACCATGTGATCTTATGTGAGCTCTTACTTCATAATTGCACTTATCTCAATCAAATGTTTTGAAACTTTGTATGGCACTTGTTTGACACAGTGATAATGTCACATACGTACGGGCTTGTTAGACAGACATCCTAAAGTCAGAAATGTTCTATTTTATCTGCTTAGGGTATGACAAATTCAGAATTGGCACAAAACTGCTTTCAATTACATTGGAATCATGAACTCATTTGAAATAGATCCTTTGAACTCAAGGCTTCCTTACATAAAAGGAAATCTATGAACAAAGAATGAATGTAAAGTTCAGTGCCACTATTTCCTTCTCTTTTCTAGATGTAATAAGGTATTGCTGCCAAATTGCCCATTTACTGTATATATAGACATGGTGGTCAGTAGTTAAATATGGCTGCTTTCATAGTTTGCAAAAGTGGATAAAATTTGAGGTCTGTGAGCAAGTTCAATTGCAGATTTATATATACGAAGTAAAACAATTTAAAGAGTTTTTAATGTTGGCCAGCTTATGTCTTTTCAATTTAACACAGCTGTTGTATATAGAAATTGATCCGATTTATAGTCATCTTCAGGGTTATCATGTTCATTATCAAGTTTCAATCATTAGTTTTCTTTTTTAATTGGGCTCTAGGTGCCCTAAGAATATCTTATGTTTATGTGCACATAAACAAATTCATAAATGTTGCACATGGAATGAAACTAGTCACCAAGTCCCCAAAGTCTTGTCATTTATTTAAAGCAGAAATATGCTGGTGGGTAATATTTTATGAGCAGAAGTTGTAATGACTTAAATCAAAAAGAAATACTGGCTGTATTTTTGCTGACTGCTATTATTTCTTTCAGTATGTTTTCCCAGCACATCACAGTTTGTATTAAAACTTAATTCTGTATGTTTTTTTCAGTGAATGCTATTTCAAGTTATTATTTGCAATATTTACTTTAAATAATCCATATTAAAAAATTCCATTTAATAGTTAATTCTGTGTCCCTGGATACACAGTGCAGGTTATTCTTGTAGCTTGTTCCTGCTCCACAAAGCCAAATGCAAATTGCACTGTATATAAAGGAAATTACATTTTCAAGTGCTGATTATTTTTTTAACAAGAACATAAACATACCTGTCAAGTTATGGCATTAACAAACCGGGGGATGTACAGGAAGTGGCGTCAGTGATGTCACTTCCGGTATATGGATCGTGGTTCTTCCGCGTTTCATGTACCAGAAGTGACGTCACTTCCGGCGTCCGCCGGCCTTTTAGCTGATCTAGCAGGGAGAGGGCGTAACTCTCCCTGCTAATGTCCCATCTCGCTTGTGCTGATAATGTGTGAGGTGGGACATTAGCAGGAAGAGTAACCCCCTCTCCCTGCAATATCCACTCGATTTAAAAAATCCGGGAAAAATCCGGGATTTCTTGAAATCGGGATTTGTTCGGGAAAGCCACATAAAAACGTGAATTTTCCAGCCAAAACGGGAGGCTTGACAGGTCTGAACATAAATAACCTCCCCAGGTGCCTGGGTGCATCAGTAAGTGCCCCCATATTATGCCTAAGGGTGACCAACTACCAAATGCACAGTTCACAGTTGTGGTAGATGGGCATTTCCCTGATTATATGAATAAGCCCTTATTGGACGCCATGGCTATAAACTATACACATTCCTCACGAGTAGTAGCTTTAGAATGGTGAATGATCAATGGGACTGGAAATTAATGTGAGCTTAAATCATAAACTAAGCAGCAAAATAGGAATAGAGGGGGAAACCCCTTGTCTTCTTGTCAGCTATAGTCTACCTGCTATCTGAAGGAGATTATCAATTTCTATTTTCAATAGGTAAGGCACCTGTTAGGCCGGGGCCCCACTGCCTGGTTTTGTAAGGGCACCCCATTATTTAGCATGGAACAGTTCACACAGATGTGATGCGCTTGTGACGCGATCTGTTTTTTAAAACGTGGCTTACAGTGGGTTGCAGGTGCACAAATGCGCCCATAGAGATGAAATAGGTGCGTCTAAAAAATTATGCCATTTTACACTCCATAGAAATTTATAAAAAAAAAAATAAAAGTCTCACCCAAGACACATTCAAAAACACATTCAAAGAGCAACAGGACGCCCCCAAAACACACATGCATTCTGACATGCGTTTTATCTAAAAAGCAGTGGACCCATCAAACTATACACATTCCTAACAAGTAAAAGCTTTAGAATTATGAATGGGACTGGAAATGAATGTGAGCTTAAATCACAAACTAGGCAGCAAAATAGGAATAGAGGGGGAAACCTTTTTTCTTCTTGTCTGCAATAGTCTACTTGCTATCTGAAGGGGATTATATATTGTGATTCATGGTTGGGCTATAAAAGAGGTTAGAATAGAAACAGCATCCATCCCCCCACCTCACTTAATTATGAGGATTTGATCTAGAGGTACAAATAATCATATATTGCAAAAAATGATGGGGGTTTTCAAGGGTGCCTTTTCCTTTAACCAACGTGTGACAAAAACACAAAAATTCATATTTTATTTTATATATTGGTTGATAAAAACACATATGTTCTCTTTTGGTACAAAAAAGCATGCATCCTCTTGACATAAAAATACAACAATTCCTCCCAGAGGGAAAAAAAGGGAACCCCTACAGTCTGGCGGTCTTTGTTTCTCCTCAACAACGGGGATGATATCTAAACAGTGTACTGTACACACAGCTTGGATATCATCATTGGATATTTGGGAGGAATTTTATATCAAGAAGATGCGTGTTTTTTGTACAAAAAGAAAACATATGTGTTTTAACAAACAATATATACAAAAAATTCTAAGTTTTTATTTTGTCACACATTGATTGAAGAAAAGGCACCCTCGCAAACCCCGCAATATTATGCAATATATAATTATTTGTACCTCTATATCTGAAGGGGATTATAATTTTTTTTTCAATAAACCTTAAACTGTAAATACCCAACTCCCTGTTGAGTGTCTATTATTGAAATCTCTCATATGAGAGACTGCTGGAATTAAGGCTAAATCGGACCAGTAAGGAAGACCGACAATCATAGGACAGAAGAGTGTAGCTAAGAGTACAATCCACAAATCTGACTAAATCAAAGCTTCAGTAATCCTTAAAAAAGGGGATACTTAAAAAATTGCTTTTATCAGTCATTTACCAACATACCATAGGCATAGTAATAAATAAAAGGGTCTGTTAAACCTGTGATACATCTCCCCTATTTGTTTCTTCAGACTAGCCACTCCTTCTTGGCCAGAACTCATCATTTAGATAAAATGCTTTTGTACATAGTTTGTTGTTTCATTTTATAATGATCTTTTTAAAATTTCCTAAAAATGTGTATTGATTTGTTATATGATACAACCAATACACCTGTGTTGTGAAAAATTGTGTTGTCTTTAAGATGCATAGCAAATGGGAGTTTGATAATATTTATGCAGCCTTAGATGATTTAGATGCACACTTATGTAAAAGGTGAGCTCGCAATGTATCAATTATTCAGGTTAAAAACACCCTGTGGCTATAATTGCATATTATGTTCAAAGAAACAGAGCAACGATATATCACAACTTAGTAATATAATCTGAAAAGAATTCTTCTCTAATTATGATGTTGTGTATTCTATTACTCTAGAATACAAAGTGTTTCAGGTTTACTGAGTCCCCCATCAGTATAGAGCACAAATCTTCGACACTGTGCTAAGAATGTGCAAAGATCTTTTGTGCTATATAGTAAATATAGTGCTATATCTTTGTAATCTTGAATATTTGAGATTCTGGGGATAGTACCATGTATTGTGTTTACAATATTTGCATGTCAAGTGCCGATTTTTGCAATTGATTATGTCTATGAGTGTTGTCTTATATGGTGATTACACTGCAGCTGCTATTTCACATTCTGCCACTAGATGTTGCCTTGACAACACACACTGCCTTCGTAATATTTGCATGTACAAGTGCCGATTTTCACAATCCATAATAATGCCAGGAGATCTCAAATTTTGTAATATTGCCTATGTTACATAACTACTCATAACACAGGGAGGAGTTGCCTCAAGTAGGGAAAATAACATAGTCTGAGATTTTAGTCAGTTTGCTGCTGCATTTCTAGTAGGATCCATTGGTAAACTTTCCAAACAAATATAATACAGCCATTACAAATTGTAAGTTTAACACACCAAAAAAGAAGGAAATAAGAGCAACTCATTGTTTATTCAGAATAATCTATTCTTCACAATCTGTGTCCTATTAGCTTCAATGAAAGCATAGTAAACATGTATAAATGCCAAGTGCACAATATAGTTAACAAATACAACATGTGGGTGTTAAGCATAAGCATCCAATGTCTAAAAAGACCATATCAAAAACTGAAACATAAGTCTATAAAAAATGAACCGCACCCTGCCAACAGCTCATGACAGTAAGTACACTCTTTATAATTCCAATAAGTTGAAGTATCTAACCCTGACTGCCTTGAATGGTTTTTCATTGCAAGGGGGTATGTGGGACAAGTCTTATCTGTAGCAAAAACTATTGCAGGCATTTCTCTACTTGGTTTACCCCTATCCTTCTAATCTACTTTCCTTCACATATTAAAAAAAACAACACTTTTCCTAACATCTAGAATTTCTCTAGAAATGGTCAGTGAATGACACAAAGAAGGTTAAAATGAAGAAATATAAGATGAACTAGAAAATAACATTATTATCTCGTATTTAAGGTTACTAGCAAATGGTATTGCATCCACCTTATTACTGGCCCCCAGATGCCTTTTATAGTAGATCTAATACAAAACACAGTGTGGATTCCACATCGAGAAACAAGGAATTTACTTGAGAATAGTTTTTTTTTCTGCAGTACAAACAGCTTGATACAAGTAAAATGAATTGCATTTAGAAAAGCAGCCTTGGTCATAGACACTGAGCACACAGCTTTCACATGGAGTTAAGAATTTGTCAGGATATTGTGTTATGTAACAAAAGAATATGATTGCTTATGGATAAAAATGACATGTGTCACAAGAGTAAGTGCAACGCTGTACTGCTAAAACAAGACATCCTTTTATTCTCCTTTATAATGTCTAATTTTTCTATGTTCAGCCATGCAGCGCTATTGTATG
Organism: Ptychadena robeensis; assembly: GCA_036250615.1. Taxonomy (NCBI): domain Eukaryota; kingdom Metazoa; phylum Chordata; class Amphibia; order Anura; family Ptychadenidae; genus Ptychadena; species Ptychadena robeensis. Next base: position 81,583,562 of record CM070034.1, on the reverse strand, counting down.
GAGCTGCTATGGTATGCTCAGGAGCTTTAAAATCTTTCTAATGAAATGCGGTTTAAAGGGAGACCAAGGAAAAAAAAACAGATCTTGTGAAATTAGAAGCTAATTATGCTAATGTGTACAGAATGCCATCTGGTTTGGAAGGAAAAAAGAAACTTGACCAAGAAAAACAAAAAACAATAATTATAAAAACTATAACACTTTACATAATTATTCATGTGTCTATGTGTAAATTGACCATGTCCTAGTTTTCCTGAGCACTTGGTTTGTTTGTAATGATAATCATAAATATTCTAAACTGAATCATAACATTTCCTTAAATATATATATATAAGCGAATATGTATTCACTGCACATCACTTTTTATTTTTTTATTTAACATTCATTATTTATATAACAGCCTTATTCCAAAATGGTTTCAATACAGCCTTTTCCATGAAGCTTAAAATTGAGCTCAGGTGCATCCTGTTTCCCCTGATCATCCTTGAGATGTTTCTGCAGCTTAACTGGAATCCACCTATGGTAAATTCAGTTGATTGGACATGATTTAAAAAGGCACACACCTGTCTATATAAGGTCCTACTGTTTACAGTTCATGTCAGAGCACAAACAAAGAATGAAGACTTGTCTGTAGACTGCCGAGACAGGATTGTCTCAGGGCACAAATCTGGATATGGTTGCAGAAAAATCTCAGCTGCTTTGAAGGTACAAATGAGCATAGTGGCCTCCATCATTCTTAAGTGAAAGAAGTTTAAATCCACCACAATCCATCCTAGAGCTGGCTTGCCATCTTAACTGAGTGATCAGTGGGAGAAGGGCCTTAGTCAGGGAAGTGACTAAGAACCTGATGGTCACTCTGTCAGAGCTCCAAAGGAAAGAGTAGAACATTCCAGAAGAACAACCATCTCTGCAGCAATCCCCAATCAGGTAAATATGGTAGAGCAGCCATATGGAAGAAACTCCTTAGTAAAAAGTAACAGCCCATGTAGAGTTTTCCAAAAGGCACCTGAAGGACTCTCAGACCATGAGAAACAACTTTTTCTGGCCTGATGAGACAAAGATTAAACTCTTAAAATGTCTGTGCACTGACACTTCCCATTCAACCTGATGGCACTTGAAAGGTGCTGCAGAGAGAAATGGGCAAAACTGGCCAAGGATAGGTGTGCAAGGCTTGTGGCATAAAATTCAAAAATACTTTAGGCTGTAAGTTCTGCCAAAGGTGAATCACCAAAGTATTGAGCAAAGGCTGTGAATACTTTTGTACTTGTGACATGTAATACATTTGTCAAAACTCCAATTTTTAGCTACATGTGATTTTTTTGCTATTCCACAAACTTACATATATGAATTTTGCTCATTTTATGTCCTATTATTTTTTTCTAGCTCACAGTATCTGTCCTTATATATCTGATTTGTATTTCTTCAGTAAAATGCAGCAGATATGATCAAATTCTGCAGAATTTGGTTCTTTAAAATTTCTACCTTCCTAGACAGTAGTAACAATGTCCCCCACTCTAATCTATTTTGGGAAAATGTCCTCTAAAATATTTGGTGCTGATGTACTACGGGTTCCAGGTCAGGGCTGAGCAGAAGCATTTGCATTCAGCCTTGGCAGGGTGCCTGCCTTTAAATATCAATATGCCCCAAAGTAACCTGTTGAGCATGGGCAGTAGAGTGGGATTTTTTTTACCAATGCTACTGCACATGTCCTTTTATGTCACCTGCAGCTAATGTTGATAAACATTGCAGCAGTTGAGGTGATATACAAAGGACCAAGGCAGTAGTGTGTGTGTGTGGGGGTGGGGGATTACCCATGCTACTGTGGATGCATGTACCGTTCCCCTGTGAATATGTTAATCAAAATTAGCCCCAGGTGAACTCTACAGACATGAGTAGCGTTTCAAACACTTCCAATGTTACTGAGCATGCTGAACATGTTTATGTTACATATGGGAATACAGCCAGGGCTAAGCATTGTGAGCAAGTGCTTCTGCTCTGCTCAGCCATGGCTGAACCTGCACTTCTACTTTGAGCTGACTTTTTTTTTACCCTTTAGGAATATATGAGAGTTTAGAGAGACCTCTATACTTACTCCATGGGGAATATATTCTTTTTATCTAATAATTATTTAAGTTTTTTCATTGAGAAAATTTGACGCTGCTGAAGAGTTTGCAGATTTTCAACTGAAAATTTGAAACAGTGAAAAAAAACGCAGTGATAACTTGCTGGGCTTGTGATGGGACTGCTGGACCAGGTTTACTGTAAATCTCCTTCTATACATTTTCTAGAATGAATTCTACTATGATATGACTTATTGTTACAACCACAATGTTGATTATATAAAAATGCATACAGCTTTGTATAAGAAATAGGCCAATATGTTTGTATAAGATTCTTGTGCTTGTGTGTGATTCATTCTTTTTCATTTTATATTGATGCAGCTAACCACAGTGGACCTCAGTCTTCAGTGTGCAAGCTGCCTGCACATGATGTTTCAAGGATATGTAATAAATTATTTCATTCAAGGGTACCTTTGAAAAGCTAAAGGATCAAAGAATGAGAGAAAAAAACTCTAGGTAAATGTTCTGTACTGCAAAGAAAACACAAACACAGACATGGATATTTACAAGCCCATACAGTTAATCTGTTATATTCTTCCTATCACTTTGACTGAGATCAATTTTAGTAATTGTCACTTTTTATTTTTAATGTGAAGATATCTGGGCCATATTATTGTACACAATGCTTCTTTATATAGGTACAGTGGGAACAGAATGTATTCAGACCCCCTAACATTTTCACTCTTTCCCTCGATTACAACCAGTCGTTCTGCTCATGCAGCTGAAAAACATCCCCACAGCACGATGCTGCCACCACCATGCTTTACTGTTGCGACTGTATTGGACAGGTGATGAGCAGCGCCTGTTTTTTTACACATACCGCTTAGAATTTAGGCAAAAAAGTTCTATCTTGGTCTCATCAGACCAGAGAATCTTATTTCTCACCATCTTGAAGTCCTTCGGGCCCCTCTGCCATAAAGCCCTAACTGGTGAAGGGCTGCAGTGATTGTTGACTTTCTTCAACTTTCTCCCACCTCCTGACTGCATCTCTGGAGCTCAGTCACAGTGATCTTTGGGTTCTTCTCTCACCAAGGCTCTTATCCCCCGATAGCTCAGTTTGGCCAGGCGGCCACTAGGAAGGGTTCTGGTCGTCCCAAACGTCTTCCATTTAAGGATTATGGAGGCCACTACGCTCTTAGGAACCTTAAGTTCCGCAGACATTTTTCTGTAACCGTGGCCAGATCTGTGTCTTGCCACAATTTTGTCTCTGAGCTCTTCAGGTAGTTCCTTTGATCTCATGATTCTCCTTTGCTCTGACATGCACTGTGAGCTGTAAGGTCTTATATAGACAGGTGCGTGGCTTTCCTAATCAAGTCCAAACAGTATAATCAAACACAGCTGGACTCAAATGAAGGTCTAGAACCATCTCAAGGATGATCTGAAGAAATGGAGCGCACCTGAGTTAAATATATGAGTGTCACAGCAAAAGGACCAAAATACTAAGGACCATGTGATATTTCAGTTTTTCTTTTTAAATAAATCTGCAAAATGTTAGCATTTTAGCAAATGGCTGCAATATAACAAAGAGTGAAAATTTTAAGGGGGTCTGAATAGTTTTTGTACCCACTGTATATGGCCTCTGCTACTTATTTGTCATTGAAAAAAAAAGAGACAGTAAATTGTGGGCACCTAGAGATGCACTAACCTTTAATGGCTCAGGCTGCCCAAATACCAGGTTGTAATGATTGGGCAAAGGCCAGTCATTGCTTCAGTCATGTTGGCAGACGCACTTTGAGCCCTGGTCTATTTGGATTAAAGTACACCAGGTGTTCTGAAAGCTCCTGCAGTTATATATAGACACCCCATTGTGAATATTCTTCATACTTGTCAGCAGCTTGTTTTTTCCAATTGACAGAGTCACTTTTAGGCAAATGTGAGGACTGTCAGACTGCCAGTCTGATTTTCTACAGGTTATTAAATTATAAACCCCAAAATGTCACCTTAAATTGTCTTCTGCTTCCTTTTCTTTTCATATTTCCTTTTCAGTAACAGTAAATCCTGGGATATTTCTGATGTAATATTTGTTGAAGGAATATTGCAGAAAATATAAAAGTGATCTTAAATGGTGAAACAAATTTATGCCTTCATATTTATTTTTGTTTTGTTACCAAGAAGAAAGTTACAATAATGTTGTGAATGTGTACGTCACAGGGTTCTAGATAAAAGGAAGTTGTTTTCTTGGTCATTGGTGGAGTTGTTTGTATGATGATTTGTTGAGCAATAAAGATTGAAGTTAATGTCAAGTTCCTTTTATGTAGGGAGTTCGGAATGTGCCTGTGGATGTAGGTCCCAGAGTGAAAAGCAGGCATGTACAAAGTGCATGCCTCCATTGTGGAGGTAGGAGTGTTTTTTTTCATTTGGATACATAGCATTTGAACATATTAATGATTTTGAATTAATGAAATTCAAACAGTTGAAGTTCAAGGACTTTCAAAAATAAAAAAAATCAGTGAGAACAGTCTTGTTTAATTTTAAAAGGCACCCAGAAACTAGGGGAAAGAGGCCGGGCAGACCCAACAGCATCAGTTTCTAGAAGTCACCATGTGGAATAGGTATTTCACAGGAACAAGGGAATATTAGTTTGAAGAGAAGACTTTGAGTAAAAAGTTAGGCTTACCTGGGCTATAAAGCACTGCCAGTGGACAACTAAAGACATGAAGTTAGGTGGAGTGGTGATAAATATCAAAAAGAAGTATTGCTCTAGCACACTTTTTTATTTGTTGTTTGTGTTATCACAGCTCTATACTACATCTCCAGCAATTTTGGTTATGATATAATATTCAGGGGATTTACATTGTAAAAAAGATACACTGGGTGTATTTTGTTTGTACTGCAGAAATTACTGTTTATGACAACTACGATGAACTTCTAAAGCCACTGATAATAAATCTTTTCTTATTTATTACACTTTAATCATAGTATTATTAGGAAATAAAGTAGTACTTATTATTATTAAGCTTAAAATTCAAGCCAATATCTAATAAAAAATAGTTGATAATACAGATGCATGGCAGATGGATTGTAAGTAGACAATGACATTTCCTTTTGAAATTTTCAAAACCAGAAGATTCTTGTAAAGGTCAGCATTTCCCAGAGCTTAAAGTCAGCTGAACCACAGACATGCTAAGAATAATTTCATTCTTTTTACCAGTTATTGAAACTAACATTTCTTATTGTGTTCACATAACAAATGCTTAGGTGAAATGATCATGGCCACATATATAAATAACTATGGAAACGTTATATTGGATGGTAGGGATGGAAAAAATAGTTAGATATTTGTGATATTCTTCACTTAATTTTTCATACATAGCGTACATGTAATGGCACAAATCTTGCTTATTTAAAAGTATGTAAAATTCCCCCCTCAATAGTTTTGTTGGATTGTATGAACCCAACACTCACAAGTCAACAGAATTACAGAAATGACTGTCAGGATTCGAACCCAGGGATGCTCCGACGCCTGGTTGTAGCTCTTACTGCTGAGCCACCTCACTTTCTGGCTTTACACCTTGCTGGATCCCTTGGACCTTGATACCAAGTCACCTAGTTCTCATAAACCCTGTACCCTTGGCCACTTCCCTGGACTTCCTATAAAAGCCAGGTCCCAACTTGCATTCAATGCCAGATTATTGTGCTTTGCCAATAACTTGCTCTGTCTCCTTAGCATGCTCCGATTTCTGATAACTTGTGTACCGAACCATGGCTTCTGAATATCAACTACTCTTCTCTCATAGCTCCATTCCAGAAATATTCATCAGAACAAGCTTGAAGCTAGGCCATAGATCTAGAATTAAGCTTAATATCTAAAACGTAGCTTAAGGTGTGTGGGAACAGGGTGTTTCTTGCAGTTAGGGTGGGTGCGGGAGCATAGATTTAGCAAAAGTTGTTTGCAAAAAAGTACAATGGTGTTCTCTAACTGGGGTTTAGGCCTCCAAAACGGATGGGCGTTGTTTTTTTTTCTTTTACAAAGCTACAGTTAGACATGCTACATTTGATAACAAGCATCAAGGATTGCTACCTAGGTCCCTGTTAGAAAGATTCATCCTTTCTGATAATCTTTCTGACCATTGCCAATGCAAAGAGGGAGGGCAAATGGTAAAGAGAGATGTCATATGAACAGCATGTAAACATCAATGATTCCATGGGCACACTAGTGAAAATTGTTCTTGGGTTTAGATATCCTTTAAGAATGGTGGAGCAATTTATTTGCCACAACATCCACAAGAAAGCAAAATTTCCGCACACTGGATAAGATTTCCAATAGAAATAGTTGATAGATTTATGATTTTCTCGAACACATATGTAATGTTGGAGACATGTATGTAATTGTTGGAATATATATATGTGCGCAACCTTGGTGTTTATATCTAGTGAATCTTTTTTATCACGCTCATTATCTCTACTACTTAAGTTGAAACGAAGAAATTAATGGGAAGAAACGCGTAGGGGATGAGGTCACCCCCAAGGTTGATTTTATTATTGCCTGTATATCTGTTGGTGAACAGGAAATAAAGAAATCTTATCTGGTGTGCAGAACTTTTGCCTTCTTGTTGATTTATATGGAGTTAGCCTTAGACATGCGTTTGGCTGTTCACGCACCTAAAATCCACTAGTGCTACAATTTGATCACAGCTGGAGAGGGATTTTGTGTGGGTGCGGTTGCAGACACGGTGATTGCGTGTCTCACCCTACTTCACAAATTTCTTATTTGCCACAACACTAATTATGATGCCAACTCTAAATGTAAACAAGCAGAAATGCTTGAGATTTTTTTGAGGAATAACACAATAGAATACCTAGAGACACCAGGAAAGGCTTTTTCATAAGTTTTTTTATTTAGAAATATAAAAATAGATGGTCATACTCTGGACAAAAGTGTACTTTAACCTTAAATACTCTGCATTTGTAACACATCAATTGCTGGGGTCATATTCTGAAAATTCAGTCCAAGGAGAGAAAAGAGCCTTACTGAAAAGGAAGCATACTTGTCAAATTTGCTATCAGACATGCCATTGGATGACTTTGAAAGTGAGATGCCAAATCAAATCTCTTTTATTCTTATTCAGTAATGCCTGTAGAAATGTAAAACGGTCCCCTGTAGGAAAAAAGAAACCTATATATTCACCATCTTCACATTGGAGAAACAAAGCAAGTAGAATTATAACAGAACCAATGCACCCATGGACCACAAAACCATCAGTTAAATGTGTCTGAGATTTTACTGAGTTAAGGGGTGCAGTATATTCTATCTTGAGTTCTCTTAAAATTGCACCTAAGCTATATATTTTAACAATTTTCAACAAATTTTCTATTAAAGTGTTTGCTATTCATTTGTGTACAGTGAAGTTAACGTGCTAAAATGAAAACATTTTGCCAAACCTGATCATAAAATGATTAATAGATAAAAAAAAATAATTATGTTCATGTTATGCAGTGAAATCTATCTATCTATCTATCTATCTATCTATCTATCTATCTATCTATCTATCTATCTATCTATCTATCTATCTATCTATCTATCTATCTATCTATCTATCTATCTATCTATCTATCTATCTATCTATCTATCTATCTATCTATCTATCTATCTATCTATCTATCTATCAAACTCTAATGATTGGTGGAATATGGTGGAACAAGTGATGTACATCTGTTTGTGCATGTGTATTTGCTCATGTAGATTTCGTATTGAAATACAAGAGATGAAGAAGCAGAGGGAAGAATTGCCTGCAGGAGGATCTTTCCTCTCATAGCTTCCTTGCCTCCTAAAGTTCAAGCTCCGTCAGTGCCTCCATTTTATTAGCCACCATCTAAGCTTGAGTAACAGGAAGTGTAAAGGCAGAGAGAAGAACCACCCATGGATGGATCTTACATCTTATAGCTTCCCCGCTTCCACCAACTAAGCTTAGTGCTTGGCCCACTGGCAGTTGGATTTTAATGACGTTCACATATTTTCCCCTCGATTTTTGGGTAATGGAAAATATGTATCACTGTATAGACCCTAGGTGCTCAACCTGCAGCCTGGGGGCCGCATGCGGCCCTTTGGGTGTTCTTCAGTGGCCCTCTTGTTCCTCTATTTGTGGCCCTCGAAACTGTCAATGCAAAAGACATAGAAACTCAACTGTCCGCTAACCCCCTGCTGACGAGCGGAAAGAGGAGGAGAGGCGAGGGACTTGCTCAGGCCCCGTCTGGGTCACAGATTGGCTTTCACATACGCCAATCAGCCTGCTCAGTTGGAGCTGCCTATGCTTCCACTATTTCACCAATGACCGGGGGATGATTGTAGAATATATATTGGGGCACATAACCTTTGATAATATATCATACAAAATGTGCATTTTCATACTACAGTGTTCCCTAATGCTTGAAGTATCATTTAAAACAAGTTTTGTTTAAACAATGTCTTCTAGCTGTACCTGCTGTCATTATAAAATGCTTATACAAGTCAGTATAGAATGTTATGTGCTGCACTTTAGTGATGCCGAGGGCAGCATTTGTGGCCCTTTTATTAACTTAGTTGCTCACCACTGGTATAGACCAAAAAATACAGTGTTATGTTATTTTACTCCTCTGAAAGCTGGAATTTCTTGTACTCAATAAGAAGAGTAAAAATATTTTTTTTATTTCAAGTGGCATATTGTACAGATATTCTGTTTCCCTTTTGCCATTTTGAACATGCAAATATAAGGCAAATGTTTTTTCATTGCTGGAGAGAAAATATATTCTTATAGAAAAGGAAAAACAGAAGCTTCTGTTGAATTGTAGCTCTCTTGAGGAATGGAAAGTGACAAAGACGCAACATGCATTTCAGGAATGTTGTATTTCTTAAATAATTTAGTTGTTATGTTTTCATTTGTATTAAAGCACCTGCCAAAAGAAAAATAAGATAAGAGATAAGATTTAACAGTGCTTGCTACAGCAGACAGTGTAACTCCCCAATGTGTGATGTCATTGTAAGATTGTTGTTAAAAAAAACTTGTGTGTTCTTTATCATTCCAACAAATGCTAGCTAACAGCAGCATTACTAATTAGTGTTGTTGCTTGTTATTTTAACCAAGGGGTGAATATGCACTTGAAATTTGGCAGTCGAACACTGTGAAAATGCATTAAAAAAGCCAACTTTGTCAACTGCGGTTTTAAGCAGTCTGAGCAACCAGCATGTATCTTTGAAGAAAAGACTTCAAAGAAATCTGGGAAAAAGAAACAATGTCTAATCTTCATACAAATGTGCTCAGGGGTTCTCTAAGCTCAACGTCTTTCAAGATTTAAGAATTAATTATCTGTTGCCAGAAGCAAGCTTCCTTGCAGGTAACTAACTAGTGTAGTAATTTGAGTCCTTTAGGTGTAAAGAATAATGAAATGATATTGAACATATTAAAATTGGGTAAATTACCATATTTACTCCAGGTAAAGATGCAGATATTGAAAGTGTCTCATATGAAGTGTTTATTTTATAGTATTTTATGTTTGTGCTTTTAATTACAGAAACTTTTTCTTTTTTGCTTATAGGGCCATGGTTATTCTGTTAAATTAAAGGTCTGTTCCTTTCATTTTCATCATCATAATTCATGGGGCAGTCTCTTTATTCTGATGCTGAGTTGAAGCAGACCACTATGTTAATGCCTCTTTTGGACAAGGGTAATTTTTACATTTCTGCTTTGGGCTTGTTTATTTGGCAATAACATTACTCTTTACATTCATGTGCTATATGTACAACTTTTTTTTTGTCAGGTTGGTTCAACTGACATCATCTTCAGATGGATACACAGACTAGAAACAAATGTATCCCTCTAAAGTCGGCCATAGACGTCTCAATCCATGGCCGACTTGTAGCAGATTAATTCATTTCGAAGAGACTCCCCCTCCAAATTTTTTGACTACAACAGGATCGGCCACAAAAGTACCGGCAAGACGGATTGCCGTGCGATCAGACCTGACGGCTTTTTGGGTTGAAACTGCAAGGGGGGCATCCCTGTAGTTGCCAGTGACCGACCACCATGCGTTTGGCATGACTGCCCACGTCGGTCGATCGCCTGCAACTACTGCCGGAATCGGCACGTCTATGGCCGGCTTAACTCATGTTTCCCCAAGACTGTATAGACTTTTAAAGTTGTGCATACTAGTGCTCATCATGTGCTTATAGTAAATAAAGAATAGTAAATAAAGAAGATTGTTAGGGTGTTTTAGAACCGCTTACGCTACCATGTATGCAGTGCATAGTGTGAAAAAGCAAGCTTTTTTTCGAAGTTTCAGTTGGTTAAATACTACGACCAAAAATAGTCTACTTTATGACAGATATCACTGATTTCTAGGGTTTACTTATAGAGTTGAGCTCGAATATTCAAATTGCGAATATATTCGGTGGATATTTGCAATTCCGAATATTCGCATCCATTGGGATGCTTATGGGCATGGATTGCGAATATATATTCGCAATGTGAAAAAAGCACATGTGACCATTCATTCAAGGTAATTGCGAGGCGATTATAATTGCGCACATATTTCCGCGAATATTCACGAATATAGAATCGAATATTAGTAGAAATATTCGCGAAATATTGCGAATTTGAATATTGCCTATGTCGCTCATCACTATTTACTTATAGCTGAAAAAAACTTTTTTCAAAGAAGTCAGTGGAGGCTTATGAAACAACTTCAGTTGTGAAATAATAATTTTTGTTTTTTTGAAAACCCAAAATGTTTTGGTGTAATGTGTTAAGCTGTTCAAATGAAGCCTCTGAAATCAAGTGTACAGCACTTGTTTGATAAAGTAAAACACAACAAGTAACTGGTAATTTCTTGGCATACAAAGCAGAATAATACATATGGGGTGATACTGCTGTCCAGTCACAGGAATTGACCAGGTTCATGAAAGCATTAACTCAAAGGAAGTAGGTTGAATGCTTCCAGCTGCATAGCTAGTGGCATTAATGAAGAAATACATTCCATAGGGGAGTGCTGTGGAAGTGCTTGGAAGTAAACATTAAAGCAAATTGACTTTTTTATTTGTTAAAAAAGTATTTTACAACCAATTTTTAGTGCTTTTTCATTAGCTGAGGTCCAGTTTTGAATCAATGTAAAATAATTTATATTTGAAGCTTTCACATTTGCAACAAAGCACATCATATTGCTTTGAAAATGCGTTCTTTTTTACCTTATTCTAATGAACACCCAGTCATAAAAAGACTAGAAATAAAGTAATACTTGCTTTCATACAAGTTCACATTTTACCTGGTGATCTCAATCCTGAAAGCCTGTTTTTAGCCTGTAGAAATGAACAGATGAGTTGTCTCTGGAGACAAAAATATATCTTTGAAGTCCACAATGCTTCTGTGCAGGTTGACTTGCAAAGCCATCTGGTGTTCACAAGCTTGATCACAAAGTGAATATGGGCAAATCATAATAATTCTATTAGGTTTTGTGTACTTTGAACATTGATTGCCAGCATCCAGACTAAATTTACATTCTGATAACGTTACTTGGTATCTCTTGTTTTGTCGTTCACCAGAACTATATATCAGAAAATAGAAAAACATATAACTTAAACATCTGTTCACTAAGTTAAATAAGTAAAATTGACAGGACAAAATAATAGGACATACCAACCCTTCTGTAACCATCTACTATATGTCTGTTATTCTTTTAAAGTGTGTGTCAGGGCCACGCAGGTGCCAGTATTTTCAGGTGTGCGCTCGTTCCTTCGGTCTCCGCCATGCAGTCTACCCGAAAAGGCAGACTGCATCAACATAATCTATGTTGTTGAGTTTTTGTGTCCATTCACAGTTGGCACTGCACCTGTTATTGGCCTCTGGCATCTCCTCCCCTACATAAACTTCAATGGTGCATGGCTGCCCTGCCCGTGATAATGTCAGTTTCCTGAACCACTGGGTTCCTCGTTCCAATCCCTTTGTGTGTATGACCCCTCCTTGCCTTTAGACTTCTCTTTCGATTAACCCCTGGACACTGTGTTTGGTTGGACTACTCCTCTGTGTACGACCCCTGCCCTGAACCTGGATTTTGCATTGACTGACTTTCTAGCACTGTGCCATCCAACTTCCCCACACTAACATAAATTATAACATATGTAAATGATTTATGACTATTTATATTCATATTGCAGCATGTTCAGCTATTGCGGGCGACTACAGTGTTCATCTTTCAATCAATCTAATTAGCCAAAGGTAAAAGATGGCACAGAGAATGGTTGGCTGAAACTCATGGGTGGGCAAATAAGTTTCTGCTTTGAATTTAAAAGTATATAAAGCATACATATAGCAGATAGCTAAAACTGTAGTGTAAAGTTTACACTACTACAAACAAGATCACTAAGCTATCAATGACAAAGCAAAACAATGTACTCTAGCTGGGGCTAAAAAGAACAAGACAAAGTCCTCCAAATATGGCCTCTTGGTTTGCAAACCTCAAAACAAATGCTTTTCAGTAAAGTCATTACTGGCACTCCTTATGCGCCATTTTAATTGGCTGCTCCAGCAGCACATTGTATTCTAGTCAATGAGGAGCCGATTCAGTGGAGACACACCAAACCAACTTACAAACAACCAGCAGGTGTGTACCTGGATAAAATAAAAAGGCCCAGCCAGTTCGTTCCCTCCTATTGCAGAGACTGGGACCCTGAAGTTTATGTCTAATATCCTGGACACCTTTTCAGGACAAATTAGATAGGACAGTTTCACTGCTGGGTTAGGTATTATTATCATCATTTGTTTATATAGTGCTAACATATTACCCAACGCTGTACAATACATTAGAGTGGAGATACAACACAGGATAGTACACACAGGTACAGGTTATGACACAGGAGGGGTAGAGGACCCTGCCCGGGCTTACAATCGAATAGATATTTAGATATATCATTCTCCAGATGATAGAATACAGGTGGATAAAATCAAGCAGCTAGGTACTCAATCTTTGCTTTTACAAATATTTCTGAAATAATGGGTCTCTTTCAGAAGCTTAATGAATTTCATAACCATACCGTCATAGAATGCCAAATGTGCAATGTGTCCATTTGTGAAATGTCCTTGTTTCTAAATATTCCACATATCAGCAGTTAGTGGTAGCAACTGGGAACAACAGCAACTCAGCCATGAAGTCGTAGGCCATGTAAAGTTACAAAGTGAGCTCAGGACAAACGAAATTTCACAATGCTCAGAAGCTATGACCGTTCCACCATGCCAAGAGCTACAGACCCTTAAAAAAACGTATGGCTTTTAGATTAGCTCAGCAAAATTGTAAAGTTTGGTGAAGTGGGGGGGATTATGTTTTATCAGAAGTCCCATTTCTGTGCAGTAACAGACAGTTGTAGAATTGTCATCAAAATCCTCAGACCTCAGAACCTTTTCACACTATACACTGCATTGCCGGTAAAACATTGTACATATATAAGACCTATTCTACCATTGTTACGTATACTTGCTGCGTTATGCATTACAGTGTAGAACAGTGCACTAAAGCATTTTTTATGGAAAACACTAATGCACATCCTCCCCAATGTTACCCTCACAGCTATGGCTTGTTGGCCCAGGATTCCTGGCAAGTATGTTAACGTTTATTTTACTTTTGATACACTATACCAAATAACCATGGAGGAATCTTCTCCATGGCATGGAAACCATACAGTTATTTGTGCTTATATAACCTAATGAAAGTTCAGCAACTAACATATTGTTTATTTAGATGGTTACCTATCGTTTTACTTTCTATTGCACCACTTCCAAGTTGGGCATCAATCCATTCCTGAGGAGGCTGACTATAAAGGGATACTTGTTATGACAGGGATGTCTCCCCCTCATGTCTAAACATTGTGCTTTTACCTGTAACCCACTCTAGTATTTCATATTTGATGTTATGGTGTAATACGCATTAACCTATTGTGTGTAGAACTCGACTTGGATTATATTTGGCCCATCCAGTTTGGATTGGCTCTTGAACTAGTGTAATAAAGCTGCTTCTTTAAATTTTTCACACTTTTTGTCTCAATGTGTATGGCTTCTGACCCCGCTAAGTCCCCCGAGATTAGTCATCTCTTGGTATTTCAACCCCTGTGGCTAAATCCTTCTTTGTTATGTGTTTATGATATTGGGGACAGTGGCAATGTATTGACTTTTTGGTATTTAATTTCCAGTTCTGCCCAAGTTTATTTAAGGATTGTTTGTATACTGTGCAATGTGAACTTTTACAGTACACAACATGCGTATAGTGTGAAAGTGTCCTCAGTGCTTGGCTCAGTACTCAGACTTCATCTTCTCTTTTTAAGTAGTAGTAGTAGTCTCTTTTCAAATAGTGTTGCAACTGAAATTAATAAGGCGTTAATTTATTTTCTACTGCTTATACAACTAGCAACCTTTAGTATATGCTACAGTTTTTTTCTTTTGCAGTCCAAAAAATAAACAATTTAAAAGTTATTGGCATTTGTTGGCACAGTGTAACTGTTGCTAACTGAAGGTGATATAGATTAAAGTATTTAGAAATGCAGATTATTTTGACACTGAAAGAAATTAATTAAGTTATTGTCTCTAGATTTAAATTTTCATCCATCCTCACAATGCAGTAACAGTTCAGCCTCTGTGTTACTCTCTCTGTGTTAATTATCCTAAGTGAATATTGTCACGTTTTAACTTTTTATTTATTACAAACAAAAGTCTCAAAGTATATTTGAAGGTTATAAACAAAGTTAGCTAATGTCAGAATGTAGAAACTTACAAAATTAACAGCCAAATGGAAACGATATACGGAGATTGAAATGATTAAAACATTGCATATTTTAGGTGTTTTATTTACATTTCATATAATTTGGTTCCTGCTTTTAGAAGAGCACTGGAAATTTCAGAAATAAGTTATGTAGCAGAAAAAGCACATGGGATGCATTTCTGTACCATAAAATTTCTCCCTACGGGGTAAATACTGCTCAATAGCTCAATAACTTGAAGTCTAAGCATGTTCAATGCCTCTCTCATGCTCCTTGAATTTTGAGAAGGATCAGGTACCATGGCAACAGCATAGCTAATGATGTAAGGAAAACCAAAAAACTAGAATGTATTTGTGTGTATATATATCTCTATGTATATACTGACATGATGTGGGAAAAAGAAAGTCCGTCCACTTTTAATATGACATTTTTACAAATCAGGACATAATGGTAAAAAAAAATTCTTAAAGGTTACTCGGTCGATTCTCTGCACGGTTGGCTGTGCATGATGACATCATCACATGTAATCGATCTGCCAAGAAATTTACCCGGTATTGAGACCTCTATGGCCAGCTTAACTGATTTTTAAATTAAGTCTAACTTCAGATATAAAACAAAGCACAACAGATGAAACCACTTTATTAGTTCTAATACAATATGGAGCAGCCAGGTGTGAAAATGTACATCCAATGATTCAGTAGCATGTAGATCCATCTTTTTGAGTCCCTTACATAGTTATGGAGGAACTTTGGTGCACTCTTCTTTTCAGAATTTCTCTTCTAGTTCACTGAACTTTGCATAGAATATTTTTCAGGTTAAGGTCCAGACATTGACTTTGAAACAGTGGAACTGATAAATTTCTGTTGCAGACATTTCTGCTGTAGATTTTGTTGTGGTGCTTGCAATCATTGCCCATTCCATGACCTGCACGGACAAGCTTTAGCTGTTGCACTGAAGGCCTAATATTTGCCATATTTGTATACCACAGTGGGCACGAGGTGTTTGTGCTGATATAAGCTTTTACCTCAACAAAATAAGGCCTTCCCTGAAAATACACCCTAGCATAATTTTTCAGGATTTTTAAGAATGCTCAAAATATAAGCCCGGCTTGAAAAATAAGCCCTAGTTACTGTTCTTAAAAATTGTAAATTTAAATTATGTTCAGAGAGATATAATTGTGAAAAAGTAAAAGCAATTGGCAGGCAGGACAGACAGACTCATCACCAAAGCAGAAAGCAGATGCTCAAAAGACCCCATGAGACCCAAAACAAGCTGAAAAACTAAGGGAACTGACAGCCATTCAGGGGAATGTGATGACTAAATTTGAATAAATGTATAAATGTTGTTCATGGAAAAATAATCTTTCGGAGCAAAAATTCATGAAAGACCCTACTCTATATTCACTTAAATTGTTAACCAAATCACTCCTAAATACTGAACAATTTTCAAATGTGGTTAAGGCACAAAATCTATATCCCAATGTGTTTACATTTTATTGTACCATCCACCAGTTACAACATCATGAAATTGTAAACATCCTCAGAGATTTATTAGGTTCATGGATTAATTCCTAGACAGCCTGAGCTATGAATCCCCTTCTACTCCAGTGTCCACTACAATAGATGGAATGCTATATTTCATAAAAAGAGTTTAAGCTGGAATTGCTCTGATAGGCATATTATAAAGGAGAGCTAGGCGCCTGTCCAGTTTTGGACACCAATTGTTATGTCTCACGACCGTTGAAAGTTAATTCTGTGTTATGCTCCTTTAAGAATTGCATGTTTAGAGAATTGTCCCAGCCAGCTTTCCATACTTAGTCTTGTGAAGCTTAGCCCCTCCCCTCTTCTTCTCCTCAGCAGCCATTGTTTTCATCATCTCTCACCTCATAACATCTCCTGCTGAGCTGGACAATTCAATAGCTTTTACCTGTCATTATTAATGTAAAGTACAAGATCTACCAACAGGGAAATAAACCTCTTGGATCTTTGATCGTACCAATGTGACTGAGTAAGCTATCTGTCTAATTTATAGGGATACAAACCTACAATTACCTCACGGATAAGTCAGGAGCACTGTGCCAGGAATTACTCATTTGTAGTCTGCCATAGGTGAAACAGAATACCAATCAACATTTGTTTAAACAATTAGATTATTTTTCAGATTTAGACCAAAAATGTATAGTAATATAGTAATGTTCATTTGAGGTTGTTGAAGACTAGTAATGGCTGAACATTGGCTGTGTCCGTCCGCAAACAGGCGGATCGGACTTTTAAAAAATTTGAAAGGGGTTTAAGGAACCATGAGGTCCACACGTAAATAACGGGGGCTCACATTGTTCCCCAAGTGGAGACTAGGGACTCCTAAGTGGGACTTTTACGGCACTTAAAGTAATATATTTTTAGTACAGGGTAAAAGTATCAAATGATTTTATTGATAACAGACAAATTATCAGATAAATATACCATAGACAGGAAATACAGCAGTAAATATATGTTCAGACAACCATGTTACATCAAGGACATTTTAGAATATAACAGTTCAACCACAGCATAGGTTATTGTATAAACCATATGGGTATAAACATATCGGGCAACATCTTCTCGACGCGTTTCGCCGCTAGGCTTCATCAGGAGAAATGTGGTGTTACCCAATGCTACAAAAAGAGTCACATAACGTCAGAGGGTAAGTCTAGTGAAGTA
>CM070034.1:81537645-81564424 GCA_036250615.1 Ptychadena robeensis | reverse complement strand
TACAGCTTGGAGTAAGACAACATGCATAAACAGGATGATGTGGTCAAAATACTCATTTGCACTCCCTGTATACTACCAGCTGGCAAAGGTAAACTAACCTGCTTTTTAAAAATTTTCTAGCTAGATGATTTTTATCATTAAATAAAACCTGCCATGAGGGGAGAAAATAAAGGGAGAAATAAGCTTAGAACCTAGTACTATGTTACACAGGGTGTTATCAGAGTCTATGAACTATTATACATATATACATAATATACATATAGAATGTGCACATACAAGCATACCATTGTCATAAACAATATAGAGCAGTGGACAATTCATAAACACAAGTAGGAATGGATAAAAACCTCAAATTAATTATGATAATTATTATGATAATTATACAATCAGTGCTAAGAACAGAATATTAGATGGTTACCTTGAAATGAGGACGATTTCTTTAAAACTGCTCAAATTTGCCCAGAGGGTGCTGGATAACTGAGTCATCGTGCCATCCCTTAATCAGTAAACAATGATATTGCTAATCAGAGAAAAATCTCTGATACATAGCCCTAGCGGGATTTTATAGGCACCTCATGGATCAGATTACTAATGGTTAAAATTACTTTATATGATTGTATGCCAGGACCAATTGAAATAAAAAGCATACAAAAAAAGCATAGTGAATAAAATAAAATAGTTAAATTATGTACATGAATATATATGAAGTTATTCTTTATATAAATGACGCAAAATCCATAGATATGTTAGTATGACCAACTGTTCTTTACATCCTCCAACATGTTTAGCCCCATGGGCTTCCTCAGGGAGAGAAATTCTACAATATAGGTATATCTATATATTGTAGAATTTCCCTCCCTGAGGAAGCCCATGGGGCGAAACATGTTGGAGGATGAACATGCTAAAACATCTATGGATTTTGCGTCATTTATATAAAGAATAATTGCATATATATTTATGTATATGATTTCACTATTGTGCTTTTTTGTATGCTTTTTATATCAATTGGTCCGGGCATACAATCATATAAAGACTTTTTTTTTACTTATCAACCATTAGTAATCTGATCCATGAGGTGCTGTTACGCCTCCACAGGGGTATGGACAGATGAAACCAACGACAGAGGGAGGAGTTTGTGTCCGTTGAGCCCCCCTAATGGGAGATGGGCCGATGTTCCTTGAGGGGGCACCGTTGGTGTTTCTGCTGCAGGCAGGACAGGTCTCCCCCTATCGCCAGCACCCCTATGTGTGGCGGTGGTACTGATGTGACTACCCAGATGTGAAGGTAGTGCGGGTGTTAGAATAGTCAGGCCGAGTTCCAAAGTCACGAGGGCAGGAGAGGACAGCGTAGTCAAGACGAGCAAAAGGTCAGGGCGGGCAGCGATCAGAGAGTTATCCAGTAAACGTGCTAAAGTCGGGATTCCAGAAGTCGGGGCAACGAATAAACAAGCCAGGGGTCGGTACACGGGAGAGGAGAGGGAATTGCATATAGCACTTGGTAACCACTGAACTGCAATACAACAGCACCTTCTCTGTGCTGAGACAGATCTTTTATAGTCAATCTTGATTAACCACCCCTCCCCTCTGCAGGAAGTGATTGCAGAGAGGAGGGGTGTATGTTTCTTTAAATTGTGCACACTCGTGCGCGTGCCCGCCTTGTATCGCCGGCACGCGCATGCGCAGACGCGCTACTCTACGGACGCCATTGCTCTGCACGCTGCGTGCAGAACCGTCTCCAGACTGGGAGTACCCCGTGGCAGGGGTATCACCACCCCACAGGTATGCATCATCCTGGGGAGGAAGCTGTGACGCCCGGGGACCCCATTAACCACACTGGGGACCCCGACGGCGCCGCATTCCCCCAGGGCTATCAGGGGGCTGACAGGTGCCTATAAAATCCCACTAGGGCTGTATATCAGAGGTTTTCCTCTGATTAGCAATATCATTGTTTCCTTTAAACTGAACTGCACCAATGTGCACAAAGTTAAACATTAGTGTTATTAGGATATGGGTAATTGTTAAAAAGTGACCTCTGAGATCCCCAGCTGTGCTATAACTATTGCCCACTATTGTTTGTCAATATAAAACTTTTCGCCAAAGTCATAGCTCTGTATCCACCAATATTAATTACACTCATCCAAGCTGGGTTTGTGTTGGGAAGGAAAGCGAGAGAAAAACACAGGTGATAGATTGCATAGCCTTTGATAGGGTTGACTGGACCTTCATATTTCAAGTTTTATATTACTTAAACCTCCTGTATAGGAACACATCTTGGGTAGAGGCTTTATATTCCTTTTCCACGGCTCTGAGGTCGGGTCATTTTCCATTACTAATGGCACATGGCAAGGTGGCCCCTTGTTCCCCACTATCTTCCTTCTGTCAAATGTTGCATTGCGTCGTGTTTTTTTTAACACATGTGTTTTTACAGTACTGTGTTTATTTTACCATCCACACTACATGCATTGCACTACATACATGCACATGTTACCATTCACACTAAATGCGTTGCGTTTTATAATGCTTTTAAAAGTCTTTGGCCTCAGGTTTACTGACACACAATGGGCAAGTGTATGCATACTGACACATAAGAGTACTTTGAGTAGGATGCAGGAGACCAACTACAAACTCTCCTGATGGCTTGGTACTACTCCCCTTGAAATGTTATGTAAAATGAAAACTCACACACTTGTGCTGGAGAAGCTCACAGGCAACTGGCACTCTCTTCCAAATTTTCTGGGAATGTACCACTATTAGGGTATTCAGGAGGTTGGTGGTTTTGGAGAGCATCTTAAATGCTGAAGTGGCGTTTACAGCAGCTCATTTCTTGTTCCTTTTAACTAGAAAGGCTCCTTCACTTAAGTATAAAACGCCATTTGCTGAATACTGCTAAAGTCTTAATCCCCAGACACTGGAAGTCTACTGATGTTTTGGGGGTGGGAGAAAGGGCTCTGTCAGGTTAAACATGTGTGAGATGAAGGTATTGCTACACATGAACAATGACCATATGTCCTGTTTCTCCAAAATGTGGAGAAGGTTCTGAGGAATTTGAAGCTTTATGTGTTTAGAAACATTAGTTTGGTTTAATTTGTTGATTGATCCGGCTGTGATATTCATATACTTCCCTAACACCCATGCCACACAATGAGTCAACTGCTACATGGTTGTCCAATGATCTCCTGTCAAGGCCTTCTCATAAAATTTTTATTTTGTTTCTTTGGTGCAATATTGTTCCCCTTTCCACATCCCCCTTTTTTTCTATATAGGGTTTTGAGCTGTGGTTTTATATCCATTTTTGTGTATTTTTTAATTGTATTTAACTTTCTATGTATGTGGATAATGTTTTTGATTTAATTGGGAGAAAAATGCTGACACTACACACTAATGATAAGAGAACTGGATTGCTAGCTAGTACAACATTTCAGATTATGGTATTACTATGTGTTTCAAACTTTACATACAAACAATGATAGAAGTTAGTGAAGTTGTTGGCAGAGAACTTGTCATTTATTTTTTTATTACATACTTGTAGTTCAGCTTAAGTTAAGTATGCATACATTTACCATTCCTATTTTTTAAGCAGTTCTGGCAGAGTACAAGGAAAAATGCACATTACATTCACTGCAGTTGTATCTTCCAGTTGAATGTGCTTTAGATTACAAAGAATGATTAACTATCTATGAATATTTTCCCTACTTAATAAATATGTCATTTAGCATAAAGCCCGTACAACTAATGGAATATTCTTAAGTAAAATATAAGTAATAGGAGATAAAAGTAAAAGTACAAAAGGTTAATCAAAATGTGCACTCTGGTCTTGAGAGCCATGCAGGTTTTTCTATGAATCAATTTAATAAGATTTCAAAGTAAGAATGAGTTAAAGCTTTAGTTTAGCCTCATGTGTTTGCTTGATTGAACTTTGGGAGTTCAATCAGACTTTACCCAATATTGTAGATTTACACATGGCTGAAAATGCTTGAATATATGCAACGAGTGGAGCATGCAATTTTACACTTTCTCCACACGATCAGGGGATTAAGATAAGTCAACTGGAAAATATACAACCCACAATTTCTGCCGAGTAAACATTATTGCCGAAAAGGCAATTAAAAGTCATGACAGGCATGACAGCTTAATATTTTTATCCAAACTAATTTGTAAGAATGAATAAACTTGTTGTTTTTTTTATAATGTTGTTTTGTGATTTAAATGTTTATTTCCCATAACCATAAGCCTTTAGGATAGTTAAAATGCCTTCTTATCGAGTAACTACACTACAATATTAAAAACATGAATTACCTTTACCTTGGTTATTTTTTTTACAAATAATCTTTAATTTAAATGCAAAATCCCAACATAGGATGGAAATTTTACATCATTTCTGTGCTATACATACCTGGGCAGATAGTGAAGCTACTGGAGGAAATTATCAGGCCCACCTACTGCAGGCTGCTTTTAGAAGACTACATAAGGATAGATAACACCCTGCATAAGGAGACCAAGCAGCAGTGACTTGCCTTTTATTACAGGGGGCTCCTGCAAAAGGCAAAAGTTTTACCTTCTGCCCAGATCTGCCTATTATGTCTGCTTATATCAAAGATCAATTTTAATGTTAATTAGGAGTCTACCTTGTTAGACAAGAAAACATACATCCTAAATTGATTCCAAAAAAGGTAAAAATTTTGGAGGGTAATTCAAAAATAAAAATATCTTTACATACATCTATACATTAACTTAGTGATTTGACATTTGTGTGGATTTTACTTTCAGTCGTATTACTGTCCTTTAAGTATAGAATGGTCCAAGTTTTTTTTTGCTGTGTAGGCAGCAACGTTTTGGCCCATTGTAAACAACAGGCCACATCTTCCATGTATTGGAATTTTCGATGTAGTGTAGACAAAACCTTACTCTGTCAGGGTATAAAGACACCAACAGATACATAAGCTACATAAGCTTACAAGAGTTCCATTTACCAAGACTGGCAAAGTTGACCCATCCATTCTTTTTCAGTTGATACAACCCTTTATAGCGATAAGCAAAGGGAGATTGTAGGGTTCTGACCCAACCAAGAAAGAGCTATCCCTCTCAGAATGGCCCTGTATTAAGCCAAAAATACAGCCTAAAGAGGTTATTACAAAGTATATATATTCATCTCTTTATCTTTCTGTATAGGTTGAAACATGTATGATAATTTTGTGTAACAGAAGGTATTTTAACTGCAATAGGTTTCTTTAACTAAACTGTGGCCTACAGTTCTTCCATTGCTAAGCTACAGACAGTAGGGTGTTTTGTCTACCCTGATAGGTCAGTAAAGTTAAAGCCTGCCATACACACAACGATTAGCGGCCAATTTTGCCACTGACCGACGGGCGTGCACGCTCACTCCGTCGGTCGGTGAGAAAAATCGCCCGCCAATCCCTGTCGCCCCACAGCTTGGCTGGCCAGAGAACGGACATGTCCGATTTTCTCTGGCCAATGCCAGCCGATGCCATTACTTTCAATGAAGACCGGCGTCTTCATTGAAGGTAACAGCCGTCACACAAAGGGTGCCCGCCAATGAAGTCAGCCTGGGAATACAGTGTGATGACGTCATCACGCTGCATTCCAATGCTCATCGGCACTCATCTGTCGGCACCCACTCGGTGGGTGTATGGCAGGCTTAAGAGTAACCTCTGCCATAGTCTTACTCCGCAGATCAATCTATTGATAAAAGATCAATAGAAATTAGTGATAAACATGTTACAAGGCCCAAGTAATCTAGGTTATTGGTCTGTCCACAAAGTTTATACAACCCCATTAGGACATATAAAATACAGAATAGATTTGGATTTTTTTTTCTTGTTGTTCTAAGCTGGAATCGGAATAAATGCATTTGATACATCTTTAAGACATGGCACAGCTTATGCAATGTCACACACCATGAAAGCAGGATTTCCTCAGCAGCTAGCACCTATCAGCTTTAGCTCTAACAAATTTGGAAATTTGTCACAACTTGAACAGAACTTGTGATCATTTTCGCAGGTCTCAATGTGCTAATTAAGTTATGAGGAGAAAGAATTTGCAATACGTATTGTTGTATTACTGTGGCTGACTCTGTGTTATTGCAGGGGTTATATGTCATATTGTAATGAAAATAAAGCTTTAATCAAGGATTGTATTGCTTAAGGTTTTAAAAGGCTTTCAGGACCATGGATAGCGAACATAACAACAAAGTAATGTATTGCATGTTGTATGGAAGTTCTCAAATAACGTGCAGTGATATGACATAATTTTCTCTTTACAATACAGAGGTGGGGAGCTTATGAATTGCCACTGGACAGAGCAGAGGATGGTACCCGGGCCAGAATTCTGTTCTGCTTCAATACAGCAAGAATCATTGTATATTTTCTGGATTATTATGTACATTGCCCATATTTAAATAAAACACAAAACCCTGGCAAAAGAACACCAACACTTGGTACAAGTCTAAATCTTATAGCCACCCAATGCATATTGAATTCACCCAACATGGCACCAAATTGTACAAAAAATATGCCTTTTTAAAGCAGTGATTTAGTGGGTGTTCCGAAAATAAGAACTAAGATCACTTTTTATTCGATTTTTAAACTGTAAGTCCATGTCAGAGTGTAATTTGTTGACTGTGTTTTTACAAAGTAGGTTGTATAATAAATAGATATATATCATATCACACAGGCTTTTCTGTAAGTTACAGCTAATGAAGATTACCTTGCTATTTCAATCTTTGCCCACATATCTGCCAAAAAATGTCAAATGTGGAACTCCTTGCTACCATGGTAACAGTACTTAGTGTGTACAAAAAGACAATATTTCCTTAAATTATAGTCTGCAAGTTCATGTAATTGGTTTACTACCTCTCCCAAAAGTCTGTACAGACATTAAGGGGACCTTGAGGTCAAATTACAGATTAATTAATTAATTAATAGAAGGAATATTGAACCCCTAACATTATCATTGATTTACTTTCTCACATTTTTATCCTTGGTGGGATACTTTTAATGAGGTTGGTCTGCACAAATACAGATTTAGATAATTTGCCTTACCTAAACTACAGCATATAGATATCATAATTAATGCAAACCTTTTCCTTAGATAGCAGGGGTCTGTTGTACTATGCCATATGCCATTATTTGTCATGATAAAGAATGACAATGCATCAACAAAAACCTAATTTGCAGCACGTCTATACACCCAACGCAGAAAAAAATATAGTGTAGAGCACACCATCACATACCAACAAATGTCAATGATATTTGCGCTGTGGTTTATATCCCCCCTTATAAATGTTCTTAATATTTCACAATACGTGATAAATTGATTCTGACTCAAGAACTAAGCCAACAACATACAAGAGTTAATATTTTAATTTAGCAGTTTCTGCACCAATTTGTGGCAGAGTTAGGTGTTATATATTGACATGTAAATTGTTTTTATTTTTATAGTATTTAGCTAAAATCATTTTTACAGCTAGTCCTATAATTGTGGATATTATTTTAAGCTAAAGCAAGGAACCTCCATTACATTCTAAAACAGAAACAAGAGCTGAATGACTTTGATAAATGTATGTTTGCTACCTGTGCAGTTTTGTAGTAGTTTCCTGCTGTTGTTGTATACAGTCCAGTTAAAGGAAACATTTAGAAACAAAAATAGTGGCTGGAATTTCTTACAACTCAGTACTTTCTGAGTCACTGATTCAGAACAAGTAAACCGATTATCAATGTAACTTCACTCTGATTTTGCTTATTTGTTTCAGTCAATATCTCAGAAAGAAATGAAGCCCAGTCAAAAAGTTAGCATTTCCAAGAGCAGCCTTTGTACTGCACACATGGTGTGCTAAATGTAATTATATTTTGTTTAACATGATTTAAATTATGTATCATATGCTAAAGTAGTATGGTTTGCACATATATGAAAATTTACCACTCAAAGAAAATTATAAGTGTGAACCATACTTGTCAACTTAAAAAACTTGGGGAAAATACAGGAAGTAAAGTAACCAAC
Source organism: Ptychadena robeensis (assembly GCA_036250615.1). Taxonomy (NCBI): domain Eukaryota; kingdom Metazoa; phylum Chordata; class Amphibia; order Anura; family Ptychadenidae; genus Ptychadena; species Ptychadena robeensis. The sequence goes on along the minus strand of CM070034.1, from coordinate 81,556,409 downwards.
ATCCCTTCTGGTATGCGGAAAGGTGTTCTTCTGCGTTCCAAGTGTCGGGCTTAGTTCTCGGCTGATTTAGCAGGGATAGAGCTTTACTCTCTCTGCTAATGTCCCATCCCGCTTGTGTTGATAATGTGCGAGGTGGGACATTGCCCAGATGAGTAACACCCTCTTCCAGCTAAATTACCGCAATTTCAAGAATCCAGGATAAATCTGGCATTTGTTGAAATTAAAAACATGAAGTTCCCTGCCAACACAGGATGGTTGATAGGTATGGTGTGAGCACTAATGCCTTATGTAATAACAGTTACTTCTGACTTTTAGGAAAACTGTGTGTTAACCTCCTGGGCGTTTAGCCTGAGTTAACAATTGTTAAAGTGGTAAAGTTTGTTTACTAACAAAACTCACCCTGAGCTAACATAAGACATATTCACCTGTCCAGTGGTCTTCTGCATTGGCGGTCCCACCAATGTTACTGGCGCCACCCCATTCCACCCCAATGGCGTCATTTATGACGGTGGGGGCAACATTGACCTCAATATAATTGAGGTGACATCGCATTTTTAAAGCACATCCCCAGCATCAACAATGATGCCTGGGTTGTATTCCAAAAAGAGGATGCATCTTCATTCTGTCATATAATTAAACTGGGGGTCAGATGTAACCCAGGGGCTGGTGTTTGACAGACACTGACAGTGAACCTCTCAATAATGTTGAGAATATCTGCCAAATTTTACATACTATATTTTTAGGACCATAAGACGCACTTTTCACCCCCAAAATCGGGGGTAAATAGTGCCTGCATCTTATGGTCTGAATGCATGACCCCCCCTGAGCCAGCTAAATACCTCATCTGTACTGTACTGTTTCTACCAGCCCTGCTGATAGAAGCAGTACAGCAGAAAGACACACATGAAAGCTGCCAGCCAACTGATTAGAACATTTCAAATTTTTTTCAGCTTTTCCTGCTCTAAAAACATGGAAATTATGGTATTTTATAGTCTGGATATTTAAATTCCTCTTAAATAAAACTAAGCTTTTCAACCCAGCTTCTTGATTTTTTAAGGAAGAACTCCCACAACCCAACTTCATTAACAAAATCCCTTATTGGCTAGGGGACTAGAGCATACTTTGCTATTGGTATCAAGGTAAGTGAAGTTGTGTACAATGCAGGCAAATTAATGACTGAAACCAATTACAGTCAGTTGGAGCAAACCCACTGAATGATGGAACCTCTAGACCAGTGGTTTTAAAAGCAGTTTATAGGGGGACTGTGAGGGGGTCACTTAATTGAAATAGTGTGCTATTTAGTGATTGTTCCCCCTTGTTCAGGGAAAGCAGAATGTACACACCGAATAAACATTTGATGACTAAGATTTTCTAAGCAAATATTTGTTTGTCAAAAAATATTTTGGGAACAGCAGCCTTTATGTTATATACTAGTAGCCTATAATGTAATTATTTAAAAGGGACCGCAAACAATCTAAAAAATGACAAAAAACACCATGCAAGACATGCTTATAAAGTTTGAGAATCACTTCTCTAGGTTATAATTGTCAGATGTTGGGAGGCAAGGGCTTGTATGTGCGCATGTGTAGTAAAACATAGCAAGGAAGAGAATATTAATGTCAGCTTTAAATCTTTACATGGTCATTCACAGACTAAAGCCATAGAGAGGATAATGTTATTGGATTGATCAGTGGGTTTCAGTTACTCCCAACACAATTTAAAGCATCAATCCATTACCTAAATGACAGTCAATTTAATAAGGCGTATATTTTAGGAATATGTATTGAAGGAAGTATTATCATGCTGAACATGTTTAATTGAACAGTCTAGCACAGATGAAAGACAAGCATATAGTGAACGAGTATGGCAAATTAATTATCTGGAGACACAATTTAGCCATCAAACATGAAACAAAATGCCATTGATTCCCAACTGCCAGAAGTTTAAATCAGTTTAACTTTGTCAATTAACAACCTCTCTGCCAGCCACTACTCTGCCAGCCACTACTTTATACATATATTCAGTTCTGACAGTTGTGTCATATTATTTCCTTTATAGCAAAAAGAAAGAAAGACCTTGAAATGAGGTTTCCCAATGGGCAGGGGGGGACTTTAACGGCAAAAATATAAAAGGTACATGAAATTTTATTTTGTTATGTTCGGAACAGCCATTACATAATAAACAGTGTCATGATTAGTAAGAGAATGGTCAAACAGGTACATGATCACAAAGAAAATTTATACAAAACAAGCATCCAAATACATATAAATATCCAGATACATATAGTACAAACATAGACACTATTGCACGCCCGACGCGTTTCGCAGAGAAAAATTCGCAGAGAAAAATTCAGACCAAAAGGACTGTTTAAAAATATGTTGACAGAGTAATAGTTAAGTCAAAAGTCTACTTACACTGGACATTGTATCTAATTCATAGTATCCCGTTTTGAGGGTTTGGAGGATATAGCAGCAACTAAGGTTTGGGTTAGAGACAAACAGAGGAGCGGGGGAGAGACGTGTTTAACCCGTTTGATGTCAATCTGTGTTCCCATGGTTGAGTGAAACTGGCCATGGTAAAAGAAAAGAAACAGAGAAACTAAAGAAAATATAGATATATGGTCCCTTTTGAAGGTCACTATATACTCGCATTGCATGATTTAAGATGAATGAAGTGAACCACCAGAAGAAGTATCCAAAGCCTCCAAATTGAGGTATTAATCTAGGGGATAGCTGCCGCAAAGTGTCAATATTAGTAATCAAGTAGACAACGTATCAGGGGGTGAATACCTCCATGAGGTGAAAAATAGTAAACTCTCGGCAGCAAACCCAGTAACAATAGATAGGTCGATGGGCTCTACTCAGGGCTAAAGGTATAGGATCAAATATATGTACCTAATTGCAAGAGGTATAGTAAGGGGCTTTAAAACAAGTTTGTAAAGAGAAAATCTTACCCTGCTCTTGTGTGTATTGCCGCCAAAGCGCATCTCAAACATAATAGATCCGGGGTTAAACTAGGCGGGTCTATTTAATCCCCGCCGCCGTCATGGTGATCCATGCCGGCGGCCTAAACAGCGTCGGCGAAAGGATCAGCCATACGACATGCAGACGCACCTGGGTGTTAGCACAGCCAAGAACCCCCGCCCACCCAAGACGCGGACGCCGAAGGGAAGGGGGAGGCAGAACCCGACACATCGGCACGAGCAAAGCACCCACAATATGCAGGTGCAGCCGTGTCCAGTGTGTCAGCACGCACTCCACCCATCAGACCTCCCGCACCAGGGAAACAAACCAGTGTCTATCCCTGGTCCCCGTCTGGGCACCAGGTGAGATGGCTGGAAAGACCCTACAGGCTGCATAACAAGCAGCCCTGTGCGTCCGCACCCCCTGTGTCTGGACCTCCAAACCATACTGCAATCCTTATTTACAAGTAAAGTTTATAAAATGAACGGCGTAAGCAAAAAGTTGATTATCATGTGTCTAATGACCTGCTCACATGGAATACTGTACAATCTCGAACACAGAACATATAAGTACCACCCTTTATCGACCACAAGAAACTATTATCTATATACACCATTAACGCCTATCTGGCACACCATCACTCACATAAAATCTCTATTAAAAATCCCTCTTATGAGTCCCTCACATTGCACCACCCCCACTTCACTCCCACTACCTGGCAATTCCCACTATCACGGCCGACACTCAATTTTGGTTTGTTTGTTTTGTTTCACCTTTGGATTATCGTGTATGCGATCGCATGTGACCACCACTTTCACCACTACCCCAGTAAAGTCTCATCACACCCTTCTCACTTGGCACATTATACAATATGCCCTTACCCTCACTTGTTCACCCCCTGGGTATAGACTTACTTGTACCCAATCATTCACATTTCCCATTCTTAACCTAAAAATCTGCCTCATACCGGACTATTGATTATCCTTAGATTTACTACTTTTCCTGGTGATCGTGGGTGAGCTTCTGTCGAATGGGAGCTCCCCGTTCTACTCCCCCGGCCTATGCCCCACTGACAACACCACCATGTTAGCCGCTATATTCAACATCCTTTAGTGACGCGCTACGCCTTACCAGTAAGTACACACCTCTAAACCCACCCAATTGATCAACCCTACCTATTCCCAAGTATACTTAAGAACTTCTAAAAACTTCTATTTTATCACCCTTAACTAGGCAGATCATTCCATCTCTGCCCCATCTACCACTCACCCCCTGAGGAAGTTCTATTTGAACGAAACGTGAGTTGGGGTGCTCCTAATCATCTCTTGGTTCGTGGTATATCTGGGCTAATGCTCAAGGCTTTCCATCTATGGACGATCTGAACGTGCAGCGTCTTATAAACGCCAACTGCTTTAAATACTAGGATGCACCTTAATCTGGATATGTGATTAATATTATGGACTATTTCTGGATATGTGATTAATATTATGGACTATTAAATTGTTTTACGGTGTGATACATTGTGATACATTGTGATACATTGTGATACGGTGTGGTTGACCTTTAAAGTCCCCCAGCCTCTGTGCTACAGAGGACATTCCCAGCTGTAGATGGTGGTTGGCGCTCAGCCAACCCCCTCATCAGCCTCTCTTGTATATTGCTACACAGGTATGTGGCTTTCTATAGAGGCTTGCAGCTTTCCATGTCATGTCCAATCAACTTATCAGAGCAGAGGTAAAGTCCATTCAATGCGTAGAATCATGCCTGTGATCGAGAGAAATAAAAGGCACATTAAATAAAATTTTAAGTATAAAGCTTCCCATACACCACTAGATTCCTACTCGATTCTCGAGCTGCCGATGTGTGATGACAACAACCAACGGGAATTAAAGCAGTTTTAAACTAAAAATAAAAAACAGACATACATTAAACATACACAATACTCACCTGTCAGCAGTTCAGATGCTGGGAAACTGTAAAAAAAAAAACAACCTACACTATACTTACTTCTTTTGCTTGCAGTTCTCATGCCTGTATCTTAGATCCTGGAGATCTGCAGACTTCCGCCCACTCTGCCCCTCCCCCTTTACTCCACCTCCTCCTCCTGTCTCTTCTCTATCAGAGCTGCAGAGACTCGTAGGAGGGGGGGTGTGAAGAGGGGGATCAGCTGCTGACGATTTCATGCCTGGGAGAGATGTTTTTTGTAGATAATATTAGGTACCTTGGCTTATAATTATATATACGGTATTAAATTATCAATCATTTATTGGTCACATAGACCATTACTGTCTATAGCCTGTTGCTTTTTACGTTACTTCTGCCCAAGGCCAGTATTTCTGAATCTTTATCTCAAAGCTTACTATTTAATTGCAAATCAGATGTCCTGTAAAACACACAGCACAGATGTTTGGTGCTCAGCTTAATCAAAATGTTATTGGACTGAGATAAATAAAATAAACATAGGAAGCCATAAAGTCAATAAAAGAGCTTACATTTAAAGGTTTTGATTCAGAAAGCCAGTTTTAAATAAGAAACCACAGAATTTCCAATTCTAGTATTTTGTAACTCTTATCTCAAGAGACGCTAAGGTACATGTCTAATCAATAACAAGCTGACCCAGGAGGAAATCTATAGTCACTTTTAAGGGCTTTGTGTTTGGGTCAGAGAAAGTCTAAATATAGGATGAAACATGTCAAATCTGCTGTTCCCTGAGGATGTGGTAGTTTTCTTATTGTATGCCAACTGCATATCTAAGCTGTATTATTTTGATCTACACACACAATACCCTGCAAACACCTTTTTACAAATACATTTATTTCCAGACAGTCTTAGTTATCTGATAAAGGTCTGTATACATGTTACAAGAATATAAGGAGCAAATCAAGGCATGATTGTTAAATAGAGATTTTCTTAACTAAAAGATGTAGAGACATCTAAGCTGGTCATCAGAGAATGGGTAGATACACAAGCTTTTCAAACAAGGGAAACATGTGTTCTAGTATTAATTCTTTCATTCGTTTTCGGTGGCAAAACAATAAAAAAATACCAGGCCAAGGAAGGGTGTATGTTACTAGATGGATGACTATATAGAAAGTAAATGACAAAAAAGCCAAAGCAAAGATGACTATCGCAGACAACAGTCTTTAAGTGTTGGTAATTTACCATGAATTACATTATTAATGTGATAATCTGATGTCTCATTATTTTCTGACAAAGATACGTTTTTGGCTAAAAGAAATTAATATAAAAAATAAAAGAAACTACAAAATAATAAAAAAAAGGGCATTGGAAGCACACCATAGAACTGGCATTTTTAACATGGGTGGTCAGCAATCAAACCCCACATTATCCTGTAGGGGAGTAGTTTACTTTGAAATGTTTTTTTTACAAACCCTTGGTTTGTGGTAATTGAAGAACAATGCAGAAAGAGCAAAATATTATAAGAGCACAAATCTGGCAAGAAGGAAGGACAAAGATGGTAAAAAAAAGCACATGGAAGGGGTCAAGAGTTCAGAGTTCAACAAGAACTAGGTGTCATGATATCTTAAGCTAGCCATAGACGAGGCAATTCTCCCTCGATAGATGTGGGATCGACTGCAGCTGATCGGCAGGCACCCTTTGTGTGCCGGACATTACTTTGTATGGGGACAGATGGGGATCAGATGGGAATCTACCAACATGTCTGATCACCATGCAATTCGGCGAGAGGCAGATTCCTGGTCGATCTCGCCAGGTGGGCATCCAGATTTTCAGCCGTCCGTCCTCTGTCCGATTTGCGGGATCGCGCATGGCGCTCTATCAGCCGAAAAATCAGGTGAAAATCAGTCCATGTATGGCTAACTTCAGTCCAAGGGATTCACCAAGTGCAAAGCAAAATCTGGTGGCTCAGCAGGCAGAGCTGTAGCCATAAACTCAAACATTCCTAGGTTGAGACTCAGGGTATTATAAGAATGATCTCATGTAAGGTGTGATCTCATGTAAGGGCAACAGTACCAAAGAGTAGTAGTGTAAAGGCAACACCAAATAATGCTACAAAATAGAAACAGTACTAGGTATTTAGATATTGAAGAATATACACAGACATTTCTAAGGATGTACTTTTTGCCCATGTCATGCTTGTTCATACATAAGCTCCATCTATTCTTATGGAAAAAATATTTTGATGTCATGACAGGGACCTATTGAATTGTAAGTCTTATTTGTATATTGTGATACACATGATGTGTGTGATGTATACAACCTAATATCCATTTTTTAAACTCATTGAGCTACTTGTTCCCAGGCCTAGGCTTCCCTTTGAGGTTTGACTTATGTCACTAAGAGAGCATTCACATGCCCGAAAAGTGGCAAAGCCGTGACATTAGGCATCTGCCTGATATGCTTGACATGGGGGCGTTTTTAAACCTTACCTTTAAGCCTTACCCTCCACTTAAATTTTAACAAACCTACAATCCAACAGTGCAGTGTGAGATCCTCTAATGGTCAAGCTGGATCATTAAACAAAAGTTAAGATTTGGGTTGAGTAGAGCTTAACTTAATGTTCTACAGAAGTACTGGTTCTCCGTACACAAGTTGATAAGGAAATGAAAAATGTCCAATTACACTAAACAACCTCAACCAATTAGCAATTACCTATGCTGTGACTGCTCTACTAATCTGTAACGTGTTTAAGACAAATAACCTGCATATCTAAAAAAATTTGTCTTTGTGTGCATTTAAAACTGGGCAGCTAATTTCAGTGTTAACAAATGGATTCAGCCAGTGCAGCTTGTAATTGGTGTTTTTTTTGCAATACCATCAGCAGTAGTTGATTGTTTTCGTGGGATTTCACCTTTTGCCAGGGAGGTTTGTGACCTCCTTTCTCGTGTTTATTTAGTGTATCAAAAGCCCCGCTGGTCACCATGAACAGAGTTAAAATCAGCTGCCAGCAAATTAGGTATCTTAGCTAGATGAAATTCCCAGTCCGTTAGAACTTTTCTCCTAGGATACTGGGGGAAGGAAAGTTCAACTAAACAGCACAATTAATTCAAGATCACTTTGGAATATAAAAAAAGAAAAGGTTGTTTTATATTGAGCCTCTGTCATCCTAGGGATTTATTGTCAGTTTCTCAATTCATCATTGCTATACTCTTATAGCTGCCTTCCCTTATTGGCATTCCTGTAATTATCATCTCACATGCATTCTAGCCTTTAAATGGTAGACAGAGCTTCAGAAATCAATTGGGGGATTATCCAGATGTAAATATACAGAAAAATATTGCAATGAAAGTATAAAAAATGACAGCATAAAGGATCCTGGACAAAACAAAGGCTTCTGTGCTTGCTATTTGATGTGGCTTTGGATGCACAGTCTTTTCAGTGCTGGGAAGCTGGCTTTTCACAGTAATTGGTGTGAAGCATTATAAAATAGTCTGCAGGCATCTGATGAATACTAGTGGTGTGAATGTTATGCAGTAGTCTGCAGTTATTAATTAGAACCAGTGAAATGCTATAATGAATAATTGCATAGGGTTTCCGATAAATAAAGGAAGGGTTGGAAAAACTACAGGCATAACCAAAATTCTTTTAAACTGTTCTCTGCACTTGTGGAAAGGGCTTATGTAATAGAATAGTGGCAAAGGTACACAATTAGCTGCAGCACACGGTCTCATAATACAAAGAATAGCTATGAACTGATCCTGTACTTTCTGCATTATTCTCATTTAGAAAAGGCCAAACATTATTTTATATCAAATACGTTTTAGGGGGCTTTTTAACTCAAAGAATACTTTTCTATAGCTTTAAAATGAGATAATGAAAATGAATGAAAATTACATTTTCATAATGAAAAGATGACACTTGGATTAAAATCTATTTTTTTACATTAATCATAGGCATAGGAGGGCATGGTATATACATGGTATCAATATAAAGTTTGTATGTATGCAATATGTCAATACATGTGTTGTATAAAGCAATGTAAAATAAAAAAAAATGTTTTGGGTAGAGAAAATGAGGCATACACCACTAGTTAACAGCTCACAGTCTGTTTAGTCTGTAGTCTCTTCAGAGTAATAGTATTTTTTTAAAAAGTACATCTTTATACTGCTCAGTTTTGTTCATTGCCTAAAGCCAGCATGATTGCAGGGGGTGTTTTCCCTTGAGTAGATCGCTGTTTGGTGTGCAGTTTTTAGTGTAGATTATACTGATGAGTAGAAACTTTATAATGTCTACAATGAGGAAAATACCCTCTGAAGAGATCAATTAAACCATTAATGGCACAGTTTTAGAAATCTGACATCTGCATTGAAGAATACATCTATATACAGACACTATATACAAAAATACTGAACAAAACATAACATACATAAAGGTGGCCATACACACTTCCATATTTCCTTGAAATTGACCTAAAAGTGATTGCGATGATCGTGAAATTATTCAATTGATGGCACAAATCTGGCAAATGTTGAAAACCCAATGTGGTATTATTTTTGATTCTATTGAAATTGATATTCAATCAAATTTTTGGAACCTCTAACTGAATCTATGGTCCATCATCCTAAAATCTATATGTATGGCCAGTTTATGGGTTACTTAGATTTCCACATTATGAAGGTTTGCAGTTAACAATGAAGACCTATACATTGACATATTGTTTCCACAATCATGGAGGTTGTAAACAAATATATATGAGAATGACCTTAATTGTCAACAAGGCACAAAATGTGGAAACCTGTTATGGTGGAAATGTTAGGTTGCCATTTCTTTGGCTTCAGAATTACTGATCTGGAGACTATGAAATCTGACTTTTCCCAAGACTTTTTTTTTCTGTCCTGATCTCCTGTATAAACCCATAATCCTTCCTAAAACCTAAGAGGTCAAGGCACTAGCAAAATATTTGGCCAAGCATTCCAGACCCCAAGAAAAAAATTTCACGTGGCATGGTACTACGTGGCTTGGTTCTAAACAGCATTTAAGCCTGGTTCACACCTATCTGCTTTAAATGCATTGACATGCAATTTCCAGCATTTTCATGTAAACAGGCAGGCTGGATATAATCTGAAAATTTTGAACTTAACATGTGTTACCCTAATACAGGTTTAAACCAGATCTTTAGTCCCACATACTGAACAAGAATAAGAGCACTTGTGACATTAGCAGGATGGACAAAAGAGAGGCCCACACACTGGAGCTTAAGTAACAGGTTCACACATTATGCACACTGATATGAACAATATTAATATTATTTAGGTGGTTCTGACTTGTGGCTAAGGTTAACTTAAGGGTTCTTGGAAAATGCAAGTTGAACGGATGTAAATTAATGTTCACTCTATTTGTCTACATTTACACTAATACCTTACTCTGTAATCACAACATGTATTCCCGCATGTACCTACTTGTCTGCATTATGACATTTACTCTCTAGCCAATTAATCTGCAAAGGAGGACAGTCATATGACATATTACAATATAACAGCACGTGGTCACGTGACTTTCAATGCAGTATGCATGAGTGTATTCAATAATAACTAATGCTCAGGAAAAGTAAGATGAATAGCCAATTCACATGCTGAATTGCCTGAGTTAATATGCATTCTTAGTAAACAATGTAAAATGGTTTGTCTTTCAAATTATTTAGAGTTGACATGTTCAACATTTACATATTTTATACTTTGGAATTCATTGAAGTAAATTCCTATTCATTTGTTTACCGCATATACAATACAGTGTTTTAGAGCAAGTATATTTTTATGAAATACAAATAAATACAAAACTGCAGAGCAAGTTATACGATTCTCAAGTGCTCACATTTTATTATTAAACATTATATATTTTTATATCAAAGTTCAATAAAGCACATATTTGCTGACATTTGTTAAAAAAAGAAATCTTAATAGGTTATGTATAAAATACTAAGCATTTTAATATATACAATGAGGGGAATATAAACAAAAAAGCTGTAAAAAAAAAAGCAAAGTTCCCTTTTAACGCTTTACTACAATTTATAATATAGAAAACAAGAGATAGAAAGATCTTTAAGGCTCAGATTGTTGTACACTATATGTAATTAATAACATAAACCATATACAGTGGACCCTTCACTTATGAACTGGTTATGAATTAAGCTAGGCTAGGTAAAGCTAACCTTATTTAACCTTTTCATAATAAAAACATTTATGTGTATATATGTTCTATACAATATGTGTAATTTACCAGAAACACCAATACTTTTCATAGTGTTGAAATGGAAGGTAGCTATTGCATAGAAGTCCTCCTCCATAAGAACATCAGGAATCCGGCTCTATGGTGTCCTTTCTTTCCTTGGAAAAGTATGTAGACTTTTGTAGAATGTCAAAATGGTCCATTTTGACATACTGTACTTATTAATGAAATCAATCACATGACACCACTGTCATATTTAATCAAAATATATTTTTTTCTGTCCAATTGTGATTACTTTCTTTACTTTCTCTTTCCTCTTTGCTTTCTTTTTTCTTGCTATTTTGGGGAAATTTTCTCAAATTCTCAGATTAAGATTAATTATCTATGTTCAGAGTGCAGCTTACAAATGCTCCTCTGACATACCGGGTCTTTGTTTACAACTGTGCAAGTAAACACATTTTGGCCTCGGCCATAATTTTAGTTGTAAGTCAAAACTTTGTAAGTTAAAATGTTTTGTTGAAACTCAAGTTGGTCTTAAATCAAGCTGGTTGTAACTTAAGGGTCCACTGTATAATTACATAATTATACATACTGAAAAACTACCAAAGCCAAAATTCACTATTTTGTAATGTGCCATGATACCACCATAGTAAACCAAACCTGCACACACAGCACAATATGTTTTAAATGTTTGCCTCTTTTAATTAATTTAATTAACTTTTGGAATAATTTATCTAAACAAAAACATTATTTATATTGTACAATATTTAATTTAATTTTAATTTAATTAAAATTAACATACTTACCTTAGCAACATGAAAGAGAAATAAAATACATAAAGTTTTTACCACAAAACTTTACTAACAAAACTCCTCCCGAGCTAACAGCTAACATCTAGCATACTCACCTGTCCGATGTAAGCAAGAGACTGATGGGTTTTCTTGGTATTTTTCTTGGTATTTGGATTCATTTTGCATCCAATGGTATCATGGAGCATGGGCACAGGGCTTTAGAAAGTAATCGATCAGTTTTTAATTGATTAGTGGTATGGTAGTATGATAGATTAATGTCAGACTGACAGTCCATATATATATATCACACAAGCCAAGGGGCAGCCCTAAGGAGATAGGCAAGCACCCCCTCTGATGCCCGCCCCCCCCTGGGAAAACATCTCAGGTCACTCCTAGGAGGGGTCTCTTGTCGTGAGACTTACATACTCTGTTCTGTTCCTACATGTCCCCATAAAAAGTCATCTCCACCCCTGGGCAGATAGACTGCTTGGGGGTGGGGGCGGGCTGGGGGCTAAATTCTTTGGCAAGAGAAAAAAAAATGTGGTTTATTTTTTCTTCTAACGGGCTGTTCATTTTTATCTTGATATTTTTGGTTGTAGGTCCACTCCAATATTGTCTATTATGCTAAGGGATTTTTGGAATGGAATTAAAAGAAGAGACAAGTGAAAAGGCTGGTTTCAAAATAGGAGATACAGGGAAGTCTGTATGCCACAAAAAATACAAGTTCTATAGTATCATTATTTACCTGCAAGATGTAAGTTACAAAATGGTGATTTTGCATTTCTGCCACTAATAATGTGCTTTCAGCTAAAATTCATACATAAACTCTGAGATTACACAGAAGGATGTGCATGTCATTCATAATAATCATATTATGCAATCTGCCTAAGAGGCAACTGTATTTTGCTTTTTATGCTACTGAAGTTTACTGATGTGAAAGCAGGAAATAGAATTTGTTACTAACAGAACAGTTTTTGTTTGACTTGTATCACAAACCTTGTTCTGTTTTTCATGGCTGAATTCAAAGAAAGGATGAGTAAAAAAATGCCATAAGACATTTAAATTGTCAAGTCTTGCAAGAGGCTTTAGCTGAACACATCTTGATGTTTGCATCTATAAATGTAAATGCCACCATTGATAGTAGCATAGCTACCCAACAAAGATTTTATGGCAAGCTGAAATAGCTGGAAATACAACACATAAAGCATATATAACATAGAAATATCATATTACAATTAGTATCTCAGGTCATGGGATAAGTACTTTGTGAACTGTCCTTGTCTGAACTGTGCCCCACACATTGAGCCAGAACAAGCCCATCCGTTGTAGAGGAGAGACTATATTGTAATTTTGTGACCTCTGTTGCCTTACTCAATGTAAAGAGCAATGATACAATGGTAATTAAACAAGCTCCAGTCCAGTTAAAAAAGTTACTGTGATCAGTGAGTTTTCAGATTAAGCATTTAGTTCCATGCCTTATACAGACCATGATGGATTCCTACTTTCTAATGCTAAGGTCACTTAATTTTTCTGAACTATTAATGTGTATACTGTCAAAATGAATAATGAGGACCACTCTGCAGCTTCATTGGCAAAGATAAATTTCCATAATTTGCTCATCTATATTTAGAAATGTGCATCTTTTGTGAACCTTTAACTGGTGACATACTCTTTTTGGGAAAAAGTATTGGGTTATAGCTCAGTCACCGAATTCAGGTACCATATTTTCCAGAGTATAAGACGACTGGGTGTATAAGAGTTTGGTATATTCTCGCCATATAAGACTACTCTTCCAACGCACACCAAATAAATTTTTTTATGTCTACTCTGAATTTCAACCCCCAGACCTCCAACACCCTTAGAAGTCCAATCTTATTTTTGTATTAATAATTTACATTCCCAATTTGACACCCTTATCTGCAACCTTTTACAGTTATAAATGTTTCCCTGCGGTTATCCATGGGACATAAATTGTATACAATTGACAATAAAATAGCTTTAATCTCAATCTCCCTGCAATACCAATTTCAGCCACAATATCGCTAGTGACACACTTGCCATCAGTAGCAGCCAGCTTCTTTTACACAGATCGGGAAGGAGAAGGAGGGGGGATGTTGAAGACCTCTGCCTCTGGCTCCTGTCAGCCAGCGTACAGTGCGGGGAGCATGGATCCGAGAGCAGACCTACGGGCTCCCCTAGATCCCTAGTTGGTCAGTCAGGGACAGGCGTGCCCCCCCCCCCCTGATGGCAGCACCCGGCATAAAAGATGACTTCTGACTTTTGAACACCTTTTCCTGTGTTCAAAATTCGTCTTATATGCCGGAAAATACAGTATTTTAATGCCCATTGCCATTGCTATATATAGTCAAGCATTTAGCTATGCAGTTTACATATTAATAGAAATATTGTTCTTTCCAACAACTTCATTAAAAAAAGTGTTGTGCTATCATACACTGCTCAAAAAAATAAAAGGAACACTTGAACTCCACAATGTAAAGTCAATCACACTTTTGTGAAGTCAAACTATGCACTTTGGGTACATTTACACTGGCAGTTTTTTACCACCAGGTAAACGACCCTTTAATGTGACTGACCAGCAGACCCCACATTAGGCGTCCGCCGGTCGGTTTTCAGGCTGTCGTCCCATAGGACCTCTATGGGGTCCTTAATTGGACGCCCTGTAATCGCCTGCACTGTTTTGCAGCCGATCACGGGAGTCGACAGGGAGAACCAACAGTCTAAACTAAGCCTTAGGTAGGAACACTGATTAACAATCAATATCACATGCTGTTGTTCAAATTAAATAGAAAACAGGTTTAAATTATAGGCAATTAGCAAGACATCCCCAATAAAGGAGTGGTTCTGATTATGCTGCATATGGACCTCCCTATTCTTGATTGAGCCTCCGATTAGCTGTCTTCATCCACAGACCAACAGCTGGCTTTGGGTCAAATGTAACTCTCACAGCACAACACTGTTCGAACCCCAGATCCAATACCTCAGTAGTACAAACCTGATATTTTTTGGGTTAGTAACTAACCCCTGAGACGACCTGCAGACCATATGTCAACCTTTCATAGTTATATTCCAACTGTCAACATTCTAACAGTGCTTTTCTCTTGTCAGATTTTACCCAAACATATGCCTACTGTGACATTCAATCCCCAGATCTCCAACACTCTTAGAAGATTGGATTAGTAATTTATATTCCCAATCTCACACCCCTAACTGCAACCATTCATAGTTATTAATGTTTCCCTGAGGTTATCCATGTGACATAAATTTTATGTTTTTAACGATAAAAACTGAAATAATTTTGCCAATCTATAAATTTTTACTTTTACAGTAGTGTATACATGATAAAGTGAAGTTGTTTGTACAGCTATTTAATTTGGGAGGGATGCAGATTCTGCTGCCGATCTCTCCCCTCTATGGCTGACAACCAGACTCCTCTGGTGCACCTGGCATGGAGTGCCTCCAACTTGTTAGTACGCATAGCTAGTTTTGAAACAATAATGCAGGTACGCAGAGCTAGTTTTTGGCCCTTTTTGAGTACCAGAGTACCACTTATGTGCACCCCTGGCTATTGTGACTTCATTATCAAACACCTTTGGGATGAACTAGAATGGAGATTGTGCCGAAGTTCATTGCTATAGAATGGGATATTGTAAATCTTCCAAAGTCATGCCTATTGAAAAATTCACGTTTCAAGGAATACCCAAACAAGCAATCATAATGGAACATTTGGTCAGATATGATTGGATGATTTAAGCTCAGCTTCACCTAATTTAAGTTAAAACATTAGTTGTTTTTGAGTAATATATAGCAAATATTTAATGGTTTTTTAAGAGCACCACTCAAATGACTTGTTATAGGATCCAACATTGGTGGTCCTAGGGAGATCGGTGCCCTGGGCTCTGAAGCCCCCCCCATGAGCCTCTCCTGTCACTCTTCCCTCCTGGGGGGATGGGTGCTGCTGGTGACTGGGAGAGGGACTACCTTCTCTCTGAGGGAGGGGGTGGGTGTTGCTGCTGTGGTGACTGGGTAGAGAGACAATCTTTCCTGTTGTGGGAGGCATCTGGGCATCCCCCATGTTGCCCATGCCTAAAACCGGCACTGGGATTCAACACATAAACATAGGAATAGTAGTGTTAATGCTTTAAAACAATAACAACAGAACACCCACAGTGTGATAAAGTGATGGTATTAAAACTTGTAGCTTACAGAATATAAACAGCAAATAAAAATTGTAATTATATTATTATTTATAAGGAACAGTTATGTATTTTAGTCAGCTGCTGGCTGTAGTTACTATAGTAACAAGTGAAGAAATATCCATAATGGCATTCTTACCAAGACTGTAACTTTATAGAAATTTAAAGCACAGGTCATACCGTAAAATACCGTGGATAAACACTTTTACCATCTTGTCATATTATTATCCCCAGCTAACATTTTGGCTATTTATAAAGGTTTAACATTTTCATCTGCCTAAATCCCAGTTTCATTTCAATTCAATTTCCCTTCAGAAACTTTCCTGTTTGATGCATTTTCTGTAATCTTTTATACTCCATCCAATGTACTCTTCTCCAAGTGTTCTACTTAGAATCAGTACTGAAATTTGGAAAGAGAAGAAACATGTATTACAAATCTACTGAGGCAACCCCATTGAAGTATTATGCCTTATAAACACTGTCTTGAAAGTAAATTACTTTGTGTGAACTGTAAGTAGCATTTTACTAACATTTTTTATGATTGCAATTATTTACCTTATATAAGCACTCTCAGCATACCTTTTCACATTAAATTAAACCACACAAAACCTAAGCAATTAAAAAGTGATTAGAGATAAGTGAATCAGCCAAGATTAGCTCAACTGAATGTTTAGTGTATTAATAAATCAACTAACTTTGTGTGTATATGATATTACGGGGTTTTACTGACCAAAGCTGAGCAGTGGGCAAAGAAGCACCTGCATGAGAAATCTTGCTCATTCTGGCAACTGATCAACTCTGCTGACCAAATAAATGTTGGGTCATTGGCCATACTTTATGTGGTTGTAAGATAAGCTGTCATCCTGTCTAGCTAAATCTATATCATGAAATCAAGAACTGGGTCATACCAAGACAAATCCACTGAATATATAACAGCTAACACCTTTCCAAAGCAGTTACATAGACTATTTCAAGATTAGTACAGTTTACCAGAATTCAAGTGCTAAAAGGAAATAAATTGACACTCTTTCTGAGCAGTTCACACAGTAGGTCATAGGAAAAGAGAGCAGCATGTCTAAGCTAAGACTGAAATAAGTGATGAAAAACAACCCCTACAAAGCGCAGTGATAAACTATACAAGGGTTTCACTTCAAACTATGCTATTCAATAACACATTTATATATTTATCCCACTCTGCAAAGACCCCTTACAATAATATAAAGCAATTGATTTAATCACACCTCATTTTGATGTGGACAATGGTGGAGGAGAAAAGCAAACATGACTAAAGCAAGCCATGCATGCATCAACTTTTGTTCCATTGATATTCATTTCCATCATATTGTGCTGTTGAAATATAAACTCTGTCAGTCTAACATCGATAAAAGTACCAGCACAGTGCCATCAACTAAAATCAGTTAGTACTATCGAATGCAAATCAATTAAAATGCCTAGAGAAATGATACTTGAGTGACTGAAATTTACCAACATGTCTGATCACTGCTCTATCGATTTTATGTTTGATTTAAATAACTTTTGGTAGATTCATTCAGGTAAGTAATCAGTTTTCAAATGATCGACTTATAAGATCGATTTCTCTAAGTGGATCGAATGACAGCATCCCCATTTAAACCTATGGGAATAGTGTAAATAATACTCAACCAAAAATCTACAGAAACCTATTGCATGTATCATTTGACATTTGTTTTTGAATGGGTGCACCATGCATCATTTATGGTATTATTTGCTCCATGTAAATAACAATGAATTCTGTGTAGACAGGCAAGTCATAGTTTACTGAAACAAGTCTTCCATGCAAACCACATTGCATTTCTGTACCACAGGAACCCTGTGTAACATTTACCTTAATACGGCACATCTTTAGACCTTCTTAGAATGCTCACAATAAATGTAATAAAAACCACGAATGCATGCAAAATGCATTACAAAACGCTAAGGACCTCAAACCGTACCATTGTGTTTCTCAGTGTGGTTTCAGGAAGCGTATATGTGAAACAGTCCAGAATTCCAGAACTCCATTCCCTTTTAAAAAAAAATTTTGCACATTTTTGAGTGCGTTTGGATGTGTTTTTGATGCATGTGTTTTTTCAATAGAATTTACAACATAAATTGTCTCTATTTCCTTTCTCTAACCTCCCCATGCACTCTGCCTACAAATCAATTGTCTGTACTCACATAATTTTTGCAAGCAAAAGCACATGTGGTGTCTCTCTGGTGTAAAAGCGGATGTGGTGTCTCGGCTAGAAGATAGTGGCAGAAAAGTCATGTTTGGGGGGAATCTTGGATGTCCATGGGAACACTGCTTGAAAACACTCCTTATTATAATCAATGGGCATAAGGACACATGCCCCAATACACTTCCTAACGGCGCACTGCAGATGTACAGATGCAAAAGAAACTGCACAACAGTGTGGCGCTCAGGGAGCACAATGCACTAGTGTGTATTGTCCCATTGAATATAATGGCCAGTGTTCAGCACACATAAAGAAGATGCAGTCCTAGCTTTACCAGCTTATAATCACATTAGTATAGCAGGGATCAATTTGACTAGAAGAAAACTAAAGCTGGGCATTAGTGATGGCGCAAACCCAGAATTTGATGTTCGCGAACGGCGAACGCGAACCTCCGCA
>CM070034.1:81507828-81537545 GCA_036250615.1 Ptychadena robeensis | reverse complement strand
GTGTGGAGGACACTGGGGGAGATGGATATTCCCCATGGATGGATGGACGGGATATTCAGTAAAGACTGTAGATTACACAGAACACTGCCCTAGCTAATGGTTCCTTTAGCAGCAGCAGCAGCTCTCTTTACTAACTCTCTCCTTCTTCAGCAGAATGTGTAATGGCGTCCTGTACATGATATGTTATAGGGGGTGTGAGGGTCTGTGAGGTGGGGGTGCTCATTGGCTGGATTATGTCTGCTGACTGTGACTCACAGGGGTCAAAGTTTCTGCAATGTTAAAAGATAGGGGGTGAACCGAACTCGCCAAATGTTCGCGAACATGGGCGAACGCTGCGAATAGTTCTCCGGCGAACAGTTCGGGCCATCACTACTGGGCATACACAGCTTGATTTTGTAATAGATTCGATCACAATGCCGTGCGTGTTCACGACGCTCGATTGTGCTCAAGTATATTAAAAAATTTGAGCCATCCAGCCATCCTTCGAGCGGGATTGGTTGAAGCTCAGCTGATCACTGTTCCCACATGTTGGAAAACCCTGTTTCATTCCCATTACTTTGGATGGGGACTGAGAGTGATGAATGATGAAGTAGTGCTTTGCCTCGATAGTGATGAAGCTTGAGCGCAGCGCAATGATGCCATTGTGATGCGCTCGGCTGGGCATTGGTCTGATGGGAATGTACACGTGTTTGCCCAGCATTACCGCTATATAAAAAAATTATGATAAAGAATTGATTCAAGGTTTTAAATTACTATCTAACATATGATTAGATGTTAGGGTCCTGAGAGTGCAAGAAGTAGAATATCTCATTTAAAAATATTGTGACAGTCTTGGATGGAACAAAACAAATGTAAGTATCCAAGGCTGGTACAAAATAATCTTAAAATGTCACCGTTTCTTCTGAATAATAAATATCCACAGGATTTTAACTCTGATTGGATCAGGAAATGTCCATGTATATACAATAGATTGTCTTATATTGCATGTATGAGTAGAGAAGTTTTCCACTGTATGTTATCCACAGAACAAACAGCTATTTAAATTCTGTCATAACTACACAGATAGGAGAACAGGATAAATTACACCTTTGTATCTGAATGCACTGTAGAAAATGTTATCGCTATGGATAACTGGTAACAGGTTGAACAATGAAGTGCAGGAAAGCATAGGAAGCAGTGCATTAATCATCAGACGAAACCCGCTGCCCAATCCCATTGTACATGATAGGAAATATTAGGCTGCTGCTAAGTTTTTACAAACCAGGTCTGGATTGGTGTTATTCATGCAATATCACGTGCTGTACCAAGGTAAGTAAGAATGCCTTATCACTTACTGGATACTTGTTTTGGAATGTTCATTAGATTTTCATGACAAAATAAGACCATAAGAGCAAATTTCTACCTGAAAATCTGCTTCTATTCATTGAATTTCACAAACACAATAATATTGATGGCAAGGACCTGCAGCTTTTGAAAATCCTTGTGAACATCAACTGGCCACTTAAAGGTGTATGCGGACCCAAAATAAATTTGAACATGACCATGTAAAACAAAAATAAATGTAATTATTTCATTTTATCAATATTTTTCATATTTTTAGCTTAACTAAAATAATACCTAAAATACTACCTGGTCACTTACTGCTTTAAGCCCCCCATACAAGTTCCGATTTTTCAAACGAATTTTGTGAGTACGAATTTTGCCCAACCGATCGGGTCGGGAGATTAATCGATCAGGAGATTAATCCGATTCTGACCCGACCGATCCCGATGTCTCAAAATCGCCCGAAAAATCGATCGGGACCGCTTCGGACCTGTCCGTAAATTTTTGGTCGATCTGCTGTTAATAAATAGGGTCGGGCTGATGGATCGGTGATAATTCGAATTCCGATTTTTCGTGCCAGCCGACCGACCGACCATAACATTTTAGGTGAAAATCGGGTGACAGGTTCGGACGTAAGAGAATAATCGGAACGTGTATGGGGGGCTTAAGACATGCAATGTTCTGACCCTATCTCTCAGTTATGGTCTTAAATTGTGATATGGTATTCCAAAGAAGGCAAATTGGCATTTTACATTACACGGGCACAGTCTACCCACACTGGGATGTCCAATGTAATCATTGCTAGAGTTAAGTTAGCCATACACGGGCAGGAATCTGGAAATCAGCCGATCTACCACTGTGTTCCCAGCAATTGACCAGCGGAAGCTTGGCAGAAAATTGGGTGCACCCACCTGGCAAGATAGATCAGGAATCTCCTGTATGTCGGATCCTCTGAGGGGCCGGCTGCAGTAGGATGATGTCATCACACTGCAGTCTGTACCTCATCTATCGAGGAACAATCTAAACGTGTATGGCTACCTTGAGTGATTAAACTGGCCGTAAAAATTGCAAGTACAAGATACAAAAGGAATCACATAATAAAAAAATGTAAAACGAGAAATGTACATTCGAGTATCGTGCAGAGTGGTGGCTATCCAGTCTTAATATTGGGAAATTGACTTATGAAACCATTACATTGCAGAGCATTTCAAGGTTGCAACTTGTACTACCATTTATTTCACATTATTATTATCATTCAAGACAATGTAATCGGTTTAAAAATTGTCTTTTAGAAATAGTACAGTATGTGTTTATTCCTTTTTTTTCCTGTTTGACAAATGTTGCAAAAAGAACAGGGAACATGCCTATTGTAAACAACTCTTTAACATTCAGCCTTTGACATTCAGACAACCATTTAGGATTGCTACAGAGATATTTAATTTGGCAACTGTAGATGATGGATTAGCTTTCCATTTAAGTTGGTTAACAATGAAGGTCTATTGGCCCAGTGCTGAAAGTAGAATAAAGTGTGTGTGTGTGTTTGTGGGGGCAGGGGCTGATTTTATGTGAAAAGATAAAGTTAATGGATGTTTAATGGCATTTATGGGAGTAAAACAACTACTTTCTAAAGCATTTGTACTAGTCTAGTAACTTATTTTTTTCCGGAGTGTAAAAGTATTTGCAAGCATATAGGGGATACTGTTAATAAAGAAAAACTAACTCATTGTTTTAAACAATTACAAATAACTCATTTATAAATAGCACTTACTATTAGATACTTTTTAGTACAAAGTTTCCAGGTACTTACATTCACAGCATGAAAATACCAAAAGACGATGAGAATGACAGTCAATATATGATGATGGGGGTCAAAGAATAAAAGATAGAGAAAATATTTACTACCTTTGCACCAAGTCTAAATTCAGAACATTAACATAACTTAAATGTATGTAGGAAGAAAGCATTGTGGTAAGTTAAACTGTATATGCTATATAGACCAGCAGTTCTGGAAGAAGTTGCCACACATAAAAGAATGACCAGCTCTTTCCTCTGTACTACTATATTTATAAAGCTGGGCATAGATGGGTCGTTTTCCCGACGACTGATCAGCCGACCGACGGCCGCTAGTGCCGAAAATCAACCGGGCACCCTTTGGGATCGGCTGGGAATTTACTGGCACGTCGGATCACCATGCCCGTCTATGCCCAGCCTCACTTATGTCAGAGTTTTAATTTCATTGTTGTGTAGTGAATGTTAATAATCAATCTGTTAGACATTTCAAAAATTCACTACAAAACTGAGTAATTCTCACCAAAAGCAACCTAGAAAATTATTCTTCTTTTTATGGGATCACTTTTAGTCATGTTACCATTCATTCCAATTTCCATGTCTGGACATTTAGTACAAAAAGAGAACAATATTGTCAATCTGTTGTTCAGCAAGTTTGCAGTGTGTTGGAGATACTCTTGTATAGTTGCTCTGCATTTCCCCCCCATAATTAGCTGAAAAGCATTTACTTATGCTGGAAGGCCCAACAATTTGGGAGCCAAACAAGTCTTCTGGGATTCTGGCATGATTATCTCTCTGCCGATAAAATCCTAGCTAACAGCATGAATTGAAGCTGCATGGATGGTTTGTTGATGCAGCCTATCAACTCAACAGTTATCTGATCAGCTTCACTTGTATTCCACTCTGTGGACATTTAAACTCTTTGGCATTCCCTCTCTCACACACACAAATACAAGCAAATGATATTGCATCTTCCCCCAGATGACCAGATTGTAAAATCCTTGTAATGAACTCGTATTGGCTTAAAAAATTTAGCTTTTTAAACATTTTAAGTCATCAATAATGTATTAGTATATTTCTTCTAAACTATGATCCACAGCATAGTAGCATAGTACCAAAAGTAAGGTGTCAACCAAATTCATACTATATTATACACAAACACACTGTTTACTGCTTGTTGTGCTTACTTCTAGTATTTTTCAGATAAACCAGTCAGATAAACCAGATGAGTCAGATAAACCAGATTTCAGCACAGTTATAATAATTGATAAATAGCTTTTCATCAATACAAATTGCATATTGATAGATGAATGTGATATGTTTCATTACAGCTCCCAGGTTGTAATCCAGAGCTGTATTTGGAGTAATACATTTTCTCAGACCAGTGCCTAAGGCAGTGAAATAAGAGGGTGCAGCACCAAGTCAAATGATATTATGCATTAAGTACACCTTAGGTAATGACATTCACTGCTTGCATGGGTTATAATGGCATCCTCACCCATATCATCAAGTCATATCCCAGCACAGCTATACAATCCCTGTCTTGTTTTGGAGTATTCTGGTTTAATTACTAATTAATTGCATATCAACATATATATGGTATGTGTCTCATTATTGACATGATCTACTTCTTGAAAGCAATCTTATTATATTGATTTATTAATTTGTATATATAGATATTAAAATTTTATGCATTTATATTGCAGTTCAATATGATTTGCCTTAAACAATTACAATTAATTATGTTGAGGCACTGATGTTCATTTGTAACACAGGGTATTGCTGGGACATGGAAATGCTCATTACTATATGAAGGAAATCCACACAGACACACATAATTATTTTCGTCCAAATTTCTGGCACCCAGTATTTACAAATTTGCATAAACAGAAAGCCAAAGCCAGTGCTGAGCTTGGAACACTTTCATTAGTATTTGTAATAACAGACAAAATATGGCATACCCAGGGGATCATTTCCAGCTGTCATTTCCAAAAATATATGAGACAAGCAGAAATAATTAATATCTAGTAATACACTGTCTCCCTTATTTCAACCTAGAAATATTGGGCACAAGAGAAAAATGAAATAAAATAAATGCTTACATACATGTCAATCAATGTTAACTATTAAGTCACAAAAGGACATTTCTCATCTCGACTCATTGAATCAGCATATTCCAAGACTACCCTGATAAGCTCTGAGGTTATGTGTGTGACAAGTGACATTCACCAATCCAAGTGTGACAGAAAAATGGAAATATTTCATTTAATAAATTAGCTCTCACTGGTATTATATCCAAGTGTAATTACCTTAAAGAAGGCTGAAAGAAGAGACATCTCTAATTGTAACCACATGTTTCCCCTTCAGGGACTGTCATTCCACAGAGTGCTGATGCTTTGTTACTTCTTTGTCTCTGCTTGAAACCCTGTTTGGAAGTTGGTGACAGCAGCTTTTCTCTTGGGACATGAGAGCATGCAATTCATTTATCTGTGGTCACAGGACTACTCACATTATAGCCCTTCGCTGAATAATTCTGTGTAATATAAGATCCTTTATCAGCCTTATAACTTTGAACCATAAAAATTCAGACACCTGTATCATAAATTGAAACTGTAAAGTTATTGGCTAATAAGGTTATCCTAATAGCTTCTCATTCTCCATAGCTCTATCTCAGACATTATATTATTAGGAGTCATCAAACATCTATTTCAATTAACACTATTAAATAGTGTGACTGATGGTCTACTTCAAAGGCTGCATATATCATAAAGTGCAGTAATCGAAAGCAACCAACAGTCATTAATACCATTGTGCAGCTCTAAACTGTTGATGTGTGATTATGCATTTATAAAAGGGTTACTGCAAATCACCATCATCATCATCATCATCATCATCATTAAATAAAGTGTCTTGCCATTATAAGTACCAGCGTAAAATGCTGTGACCATTAAAGTTAACACACAGAGGTCTGACCAATAACAATACTACAAAACTTAATGTCAGTAAAGGCATTCTTCTAATAACATTAGGCAAGCAGATATTACTGTAATATAAAGAGTTAAATTAGACATATATATAGCATGGTAGTAAACCATGTCCTCAATCACACAGTGATATGATCTTCTGTTACAGATTTAAGCATCTTCCTAGCTCTGTAGGGTTAACATGATTCTTTCTGTACAAGCATTTAGATATCTGTATCCATGCATTGCAGATTCAGTGAGAGTGATGAGATGTATAGTCATTAAAGCATTTCCCAAGGATGTGCTTACCTTGTGCAGGTAACACTGTGCATACATATGACTGGCAGTGCCGTCCACTCCATCCACTGAATGGCAGCAAATAACACAACTTGAATAATCGCAGCCTCTACTTTCATAGCATCTCATCCAGCAGGTCTCTATTCAGCTTGGATGCCTGTGTATGGTCTTTCTCTTCCCTTCACACCAATTACCATTCATCTGATCAGTCAGAGAACCAGGAATGTAGATTACTGCCATTTTCTAGGAGAAAATTTCTTGCTTTGTCCTTCCTCCTCATTTCTTTAAGATTGCTATCCCCTCTAAGGCTTGTTCTGCTTGTCGTAGCCAAAAAGAAAATCACAGCATAAAAAAAAAGGAGTATATTGTGCCACTGATGTTTCTTTTCTTTCAATTGCTATTCAGATGTTGGAGTGAACCCTTCTCTAACTTTGATGATTCTTTGCCTCCAGCATCCTTGGCAAGAGTGCTGCTGGACAATTAGAGCTTGGAGTGGTCTCCAGTTCCCATGCTGTGACTTAATGAGAGGACACACTTTCTGCTTTCACAGCAGCTTACTTTAAATGGTGCAGAATTGGACTGATGATTATTTCACAGCTCTGGAGCACCAACACACTGCTCTCCCCCAGCAGTATATCTGCTGCTGTGCTACACAGTAACACAAGGCAGATCCTAACATACATCACCTTCTCCATCAAATGTCTGACACACCCACTCTGATGCTGCTAGATTGTGTCCAACACAAAGAGACCACTTCTTTTATTAGGGATATAGGCACATAGGCTATTGTACTGCTGATCATACCCTGGGAAACTATCTATATCCTTTCCAAGGCTTTGTAAAACCAACAGATTTTCCATTTATCTTAGAGCTGAGTGTAATTGTTGTGGTGTATATACAGTAGTGTAGTGGACAAAGTAACACAATATGTGTTTTGCATATATATAAACACACACACAAACTCACAAATCCTGGAAGTAGCATCATCTCCCTTAAAAAAAAATCATAGCTGGACCAGTTTTTTTTACACATAGACCATGCACAAATATGTGTCAAATAAATAGCCATACACACATCAAATTTTGGCTCACCAATTTCATATTCAATCGACATGTGCAGTTTAATTATTGCCTGTCAGTCTAAAACTGTGGCATGGTACTACCATACCGTGGAATCTTTGCGAAACCAATTCCTTAAATTTAATTCCTTTCAGAAAAGAAAAAAAAAGGAAGAAAATACAAAACGAAATACTTGT
Source organism: Ptychadena robeensis (assembly GCA_036250615.1). Classification (NCBI taxonomy): domain Eukaryota; kingdom Metazoa; phylum Chordata; class Amphibia; order Anura; family Ptychadenidae; genus Ptychadena; species Ptychadena robeensis. The sequence continues at coordinate 81,529,919 of CM070034.1, read as the reverse complement.
ACAGTCAAATTCACAACTGCTTTTTAATTTTTTTCTAGCCTTTCCATCACTTTTTTCAACATCCAATTAAATTATAAATGCTACTGCTTGAACAAACAGAAAAATCGACCTGTGTTTGGGCAGTTTAAGAACCTATATATATATATATATATTACACCTTATATACCATATGACTATATAAGATAATTAATATATGTGCAGTAATAGTTTTATAATTATTGTAATGTATAGCTACAGAAACACTTTTAGATTTAGTTTTTTTGTGGGTTTTTGTTAAGGATTTAAGATGTGAACTGCAGTCAGTGATAGGATTGTTTTAAGTTATTTGTATATTAAAAAAATAAAAACTGTCACAAGCTGAGAAAGGAATTTGCACCAGAATGCCACACAATACACAATAAATAGCAATATAAATGCAAACAGATATAATTAAAATAAAACGGCTACGGTACATATCTACACCAAGTTCTACAAGATCTACACCATTGCATTGCAGCAGTGGATGTACATAACAATGTGGTGTATGTGTATTGTACAATCCTGCAACTAAAAAGGTGAATGCCTTTTTTTTTAGCAGCCCATAACACAGCAATGTATATTCATTCATGTGATGCATGTTGCTAATTGAGATGAGCTGTGCAAGTACTAGTAAAGCCAAGAGAGAAATGTTAGATTTATTTTTTAAAGCAGAAATCTTTTATAACTAGTGTAGTCAGGGTTTGACATCAATGGTCAGATAGCCGACCCCAAACTGACCTATGTTTCTTTGGGGAGTGCCATGTCCACACCAGTACTAGGTGAAAGGATTCCCCTGAATGAGAATCCTAAAAAAGAGGGAGAGCTGGGCCAGAGCTGTAAGCTGTCCCTATTGCTCCATCTAAGATTGGTCCAAAGGGGCTAATTCCCAACTTGGGGTGAAACATGACACACGGTGCAGGAATTGTAGACAGACGTAAAATAGATAAATACGAGCCCTGTGTAAAACAAGACTGGTCTTTTAGCTGGTTTTAAAAATTCATCCAGCCCAAAGAGACAAGTGATAAATCTAATGCAAATGTACAATGACCATGGTGCCATGGGTGGTTCCCACATCCAAATGCAATTAATATAGTTCCCATGGATGCCACTCCAGGGGCACAGACACCACAAGCGCATCTCTCCCCACCCTAAATCAATAACTTGGCTTCATTCCTACCAAGTGGGCACTGGGCCCTTCCAGGTCCTCCCAATCGCGGACAACCCCATCAACCTCTCTCCTGTCGTGGAGAGCACTGCTGTGATTTGCAACCTCAAGTGTCAACCCCATCATATTGATAGGGTAACTGGCCTTTCCCTCCTGGACACTGATAAGATAATATGCTTTACCTTAGCCAAGAGGCTGAGGAGGACATGGCACAGCTGTTTGATGTATATATCTTTATAAGAAAACATATATATAAAAAAAAAACCTATATATTATATATGTCACCCTATATGTTATAGCATAATGAAGGTTAGGGTGAAAAAGGCACTAAATCATTCAAAGTCTGTCAGGCAGTCTGGCAGTACATAGCACAGTACATTTTTTTACTTGATTCTTTCTATTACAAATGCTATAAGTAATATTCAGGGCTGTGGATGGAGCCACATCCTAGCAACTAAATGCTCGTCCAAAACCACTGGTGTATAGTGCAAATGCAGCCTAATAGTGCAGAGCCATTTATTCCAAACTGCATACAACTCTTTCAGGCTTGTTCAGGCTTAAAGAGTTAACTTCAATAACTTTTATAAAATTGATGTCTTTTGTCTCTTTCTATTTGGATAAACAAAAATATTGAAGAGTCAAAACTAAAACCACTTCTAAATTGTATATTTCATCCAATTAGTCAATTTATGTGGTGGCTTTATTAGTCTTTATATTATTATGTTTTTTGTCCTTTACATTAAACTAGTGATCCTGCAAGTAAACTAATTTAGTTCCAAGATGCCATACACCTATTGAGCAGTATTGTCTTCATTTGGAAATATGGACATTTGACTTTAATGAGAGATAGAATAAAGTTTTACTCCAACTGGAGCACTGGAGTTATTTTCTTTACTGCATTTAAATAAAAGTTGACCTGCTGTCACCCCTGTTAATGTTAAAAGGTTTATCCTAGGCCTTCAAACTGACAGATTTGCAGTATAGCTTTCAGTGGTAAATGAAAAAAGCCCCCATCCCCCAATAGATCTCTTTGTAGGATCAACAGGCAACAACGGCTTATTATAGCGGAACTGAGGAAAACAAAAATTGCTGCAATATGTGAATTGACAGGCTGCATCCTAAATATTATTTTTTTTACAATAGTTTTATTGTTTCTGTAATCTGCTCTCCCAGCTGCCTGCAGGAAAAATATTAAAACTGGAGGGGAGCGCTGTAAATGCATTAAGGCATAAGAAGTTTTATCCTGCACAGTGTGTGGCTATTCATAATTAATTATCTAGAGGTACACAAGGCAATGGGATAATTCAAGAATTAGACAACCCCGTTTATGAAAAGTCAAAACACGCAGAAATGATGTCTTTCATATTTAATGTGTTGTTATAGAAAATAAAATGATTTCCCTGTCATGCTTTTCCTAGTTCAGGACACATTTTGGTGGGGATAATTCAATGTTATCAAAGCACCCAATTTGCAGTCATGCATCTCAGAGTTTATTCATGCATTTTTAATGTGTTCATAATATTTCATCCATGTGTATGCCTAAAACCGTTTTGTTGTTTGTGTCCTTGAAAAAGAAACATGATATAAAAAAGTATATATTCCCAACATGTGGATTATTTATATTTTCTAAAAAAAAAACTCAGACTCAGGAACACTTTTACAAACAAAAACTATAACTGAGCTATTCACAATTGCTATAACTCAAGCTGCTTTCAGAAGATAATAACTGTTTCCATTGTCGACTGAGCTGAGTCAGTAGTGCTGGTGACTTCTGATTACATTGAAAGGTTACAGAAAGCAAAAGCAAGCATTTTTATCTATAAGGATCTCGCAGGATAGAAATAAAGCTGGGAACACACGGCTTGATATAGGAGCCATTCAAGGCTCCTTGCAGAAGCGCGATGACATCATTGCACTGCTGCCTGACATTGAAGGAGCTGGGGACATCTACCGTGGTTTATGGTCATGTCCGATATCCCTGTTTTTGAGCGGAATTGATTGGTTCCGCTCAAAAACAGGGATGGCCGCATTAGATATGGGCCAGATAGATGGCAGTGGGCACGTACATCGCTTGAAGCAGCCATGGATCTAGCTCATATCTATGTGTGTGTTCCCTGCTTAACAATTCTGTTTTAAGAAGTTACAAAAAGCAGATGGCAACACCACTGATATTTAGGTATGTAGAATGTGATTAAGTAAATCACAGACTTAAGCCCCCCATACACGTTTTGACTTTCCTGTTCGATCGACCTAAACCGATCGATTTTAAAGTCGTTCGATCAAAAATCGGTGCCTGTCCACATGGTTCGATCGACCTAGTTCGATCAAAATCAGACAAAAGTTTGATCGAAAAATGATCCGACATGACGGAAAAATGTTCTCGATCGAATGTACATCGAATGTTATTCTGTTGTGCCCAACCAATTTTGCTTCGATTGAAATAATAAGCATACTATACATCCATTGGCAGACATTTTGGTGTGTTTATGATCGACTTCCTTCAATTATTCTTTTGATCGATTGAATAAACATCGATCAAATATTGGTTTCTCCATGTGGGAGGTAGTTCGATCGTGCTTTGTTCAATCAAACCACGGCAATTATAAATTATGATCGAATCTGACATAGATTGTAGGGAAATTTAAACGTGTTTGGGGGCCTTTAGTTTAGGTTAAGTGGTACATTTAGAACTTTCAGTTTTTAGCATGGATATAGAGCCAAAGAAAACACATAAATCTATTTGAAGAAGTGTGTGCTCTTGAGTTTGAAACCCTAGTTTCCCAGTTTAAATTACAACTCCATCTGTTTCCAACATAGAGAAGGAAAACATCCCAGCCTCTCATTTTTAGCATTCCTCTGGAATCTCCCATTCTATCTTACAACCATCATTTTCAATGGCATGTAGATATTACTCATCATCATTCATCGTATCACTTCAGGACATCACATGGAATAGTTTCTATACAATTTTTAGGATTCACAAATTCAAAACATAAGATTTATAACACCTTTTAGTGCTTAGTATTTAACAAATTCCTGCTTCAATTAATGTTTGTGTAGAACTTCTACATGATAAAATGTGAATTAGAATGCTTTCAAACTACACACAGAAATTTACTTGATGTAACAAGTTAACAGTAAGTGCTAAATCATTAATATAAATAAAATGGACGTGTCTTCCAGATCACTCTGTGGGCTGTCAAGCTCTCTAAAAATACCTCCTTAAACTAGGGATCTAGGGAGATGTGATCACTGGCCTCACAGATCAATAATGAGGCACAGTGCCAATGTCAAAGCACTGCCTTCCTAGTGAAACTGGAACTTTAATTATGGATTACCCCAGATTTCCGCACTTCTGGGAAGCAAGGGGGAACAATTTAGCCATGTTACAGTAATCACAAGTTTAGATGAAAATGAATGTTTTAGTGTTTTCAGTAAATCAGTTATTTAATTAATATTATTATTATTATCATAATGTATTTATATAGCGCCAACATTTTACGCAGCGCTGTACAATAAATTAGAGTTGAGATGCAACACAAGATAACCCGGAGAGGTACAGGATATGACTAGTGATGGCCGAACTGCCCGCAAGGCGGACAGTTCGGCCGCGAACAAGCATGTTCGCCCTCCTTCTCGCCGGCGGACAGTACGGGTGTTCGACCCGCCGTGTCTGCCGACGAGAAGGAGCCCTCTATTCTTCCTGCGGTGGGATCATTAGCAGCGAGATCCCGCCGCAGGAAGAATCTTTCACTGAAGACCGGGTAGAGAACCCGGTCTATCAGTGAAAATCCGTCTCGTAAACCCGGATGTGACGTCAGTGACGTCACATCCGGGTAGCACAACCAGGAACTATGCATTCCAGGTGCCGGATGTGACGTCACTGACGTCACATCCGGGTGTACGAGGCGGATTTTCACTGATAGACCGGGTTCTCTACCCGGTCTTCAGTGAAAGATTTGGGGAATTTGAATATGTCCGCGAACGGGCGGACGGCGGACTTTTTTAAAAGTCCGCTCCGCCCGTTCGCAGACGGACACGGCACTTGTTCGGCCATCACTAGATATGACACTGGAGGAGTAGAGCACCTTGCCCGATCCTGCACAATCTAATAGGTTAGAGGGCAAAGTATACAATAGGTGGGGGGATGGGACTGGCATGATGGTGATGTTTAGAAAATTATGGGTAGACCAGACTATTTGCAAATAGTTTTGCTTGCCTCTTTTTTGTTCTGTTCTAGGTATGTTAGGCTCAACTGATTTTTAAATACAAAATGTGAATATAATTAAAATCTATGATTACCAAACAGCTGTTTGGGAGGTGGGATGGGAGCCAATGTCATCCATTACCTTGCATTGAGGAGTATGAGGACTTGAGTTAAGTATTGTTGTGCATTGTTTCCTAAACCACAATTCTAGCAATTTAATAAAATATATACATTTGTATTGAATATTGACTTTATTTTAATACTTGTAGTTTAAAATGGAATGACAGATGATTGGGTTCAATTTCTGTATGATCAACATTTGATGAATAACACTACTTGAGATACTGTGTCAGTGCTGCTTCAAGAGAGAGTTTCAGATGTTTTTGTATTTCATTAAAAAGGCACGGGCTATTTAAAGGCAGATAATACCAGTCCTGTTTTCCAAACTGTTAAAGAATGTATGTACAAAAATACACTTTTAGCCAGTGGGGTGACTGTATAGTACAGCATAGATGTCTCAACTATTTCTTGTGAGATTGACCGTCCGTGATGATGTCATAACGCATGGCTGGTCGTGCCGGCATAAGCCCTTAGTGTGTCGGCAGCTACTTTGGATGTGAACTGAAATTGATCTAAAATTTACAGACATGTCCATAATTTGCGGCTCATCGACCACTGTGAGCGTGCACGACAGTCAATCTGCAGTAAAAATTGGCCGCAAATCGAACCATCTATGTCCACCTTATGACAGTGCCACACTTGTTAATGCAGTGCAAATGTTTGTGAATGCAGACTGCATAGCTAGGTGCTTGATGCAATAAACCAAACAGCCATTGGACAAAATTATTCACCTACCAGTACATTCAATGATTAAGTAACATACATACCAACACTTTCTTGCATAAAGTGTTAGACAAGATATCCTTAACATAATTAACATAATTAACAAAATTTTAATTTGGTTGTGAAGTATCTTAGCCAAGGTTTCTTGACTTTGTGCTCAACAAAAAGGTCTCTTTCTGTATTCATTTTTTCATACTTTGATTTATTTCTATTCAAATGTATCAAGCACATGTTATTGATATTTTTTCAGCACATCTTGATTGATCCTTTATGATGACTGCCGTCTTGTAATGACCTTTCCAAACCACTACTGTCTGGATTTCCCTGATGAGACTCAACAGAGCCATCTTCCTGCACCGTTTTAAATGATATCCAGGATATTAAATTAAAGGTCAGCTCCATGGTCTTATTCTGCTGGACTTGTGTGTTTACTTTGACACTGTTGATCGTTCCTTTCTCATTTAGAGTTTCCAGCATTCATTAGAAAGTTGTTTGTTCCTTCGTATTTCTATTTCAAGACATCTGGCTTATTTTATTCCATGGCCTGAAGCAATAACAAAGAGCAATATGCCAAATAGGAATCAAGTTTGTAATGGTACACAAATTTAAGTATACAGTTGTAAAGATGAATTAAGAAAAACAGTTGCCCTTTTATGCAAAGATATCTTGGGGAAATGTAATGTCATGATGCTTGGTAGACCCTCTGTGTTGCTAAAGGCAACAGCTGAAAAAATGCCAGGACAATCCAAAAATGGTGTGGGTGCTCCTAAAGTTGATCATGAGAATGATAGTAAAGTTGATCATGAGAATGATAGTAAAGTCAGGTGCAAACAAACAATATGAATGAGTAATAACTGACAGTTGCAAAGGTAACAGTTTCCTGATCAGTGTAGGCACAGACATAACACAATCCAAACAATATTCATAAAGAATAATTTATGCAATTTAGACATCAGTCAATGAATGACATATTTCTATCCACTTAAAGGTGCCTATGGACGTTAATATTTTCAGTTTGTCTAAAAAACAACCAAAATAAAACTTTGGCCAGCTCTGACATTTTATATTCCCCTCACAGATATATCATTTAGAAGAACTTGTGTGCATTGTCCTAGCCGTTTGTGTTGTGTAACACTTCTAAAAATACACGGTGTTGCATTTTTTGCATCTTTTTTTTAACACGACATTAGGTAGATAAAAAATTTTTTCCCTGTCCACCTTTGGAAAAACTCACCTGCATCAAACTCACATTAGAAAATGGAAACGACAATGCATTTTTTAATGGTTTGTGCACTCATTGTACAATGCTCTTATCAAAACTGGGCCTAGTACTGAAAACTAAGTGGCACAGACAGTAGATTGTCTCTATTATGCACCAAAATCCCTGTAAAGGACACAAGCCCTTAATGTATCTGCTAGACCATTCCAACCATTTTGAGTTAATTCCTGAGCAAACCTGCTGATGTAGAGAAAGGTTGGGTGTATACAAAAATAGGTTTTGCATAAATTCAAAATTTCCAAATTCGAAATTTCTACTTTGAATCGAACTTAGTTTATGAATGTGTTAGAGCAAAACTTTCATTTTCCAATGTTGCTACAACCCTTATCTACATTTTCAGTAATGTTGGCAATAAGCTCACAAAAAAAATCGAAAAAAAACAGCCACCTTTAGTATCTACCACCCAACAAAAGGTGCTTTTTCTATGTTACATCCAAAGACTAAAGGACAACTAAACAAATCAGGGTACAATCAACAAATTTTCAGTTCTTTCTTGTAGATTATTAAGGATGGCTAACTGGATTAGTGTAATGTGCTCAGCATAGGTCAGGGCAGAATGAAGTTTTAAATTCCAGTCACAGGCTGAGGGTCAGAAAACAGAAAGACTGCCAGCCATATCAGACAACACAAACAGAGAATACAAAATGATCTTATTGTAAAGGTAAAGTCCTTTGAACCAGAACCTGTTATGTCACAGGCACACTACCAGCGTGTTTTGAAACAATGAATGGATAAAAGGCTGGAACATATGCAGGTGCATGCCAAGAGAGGTTGCCTGGAATGTAAGAGGGACTCATTGTAAAATTTAAATGAACAATTGCTGAATATGAATGGAACTGGCTCTACTTTCTTGTTGCCTAAACACAGAACGCGTGGCGCACAGCCCGAGCCGAGTAATTAGTCCCTTCCTATACCCCCTGCAGTGTAATCATGTGCAGGGGACTAAAAAGCTAGAATAAGCTATGAAGCCTTTGTGTCATAGAGCTACATCTACACTACTTAACTTACTCTCTAGGCAGAAGAAAGAAATCACCTTGACAGAGAGTCTGAATACACATATCATTTCAGCCTGTCTACTGCCAAGAGCGTTCTCATGGGTTTAGTAAATGCAATAGATTGTTATCTATTTACTTTGTGGAAGCAGGGATGGATTACCTGTGAAAGTGTTATGTAAACCCTATGAGTGAACTTCTAATATTGTTCCTGTCTGCTCTAGTCATTAACAACTTTTCCTGTAAGTTTATCTTTGTATACCCTGTTGCTCCCCGATAGTCAGTGTACATCTATGTAGCATATTAAATAAAGGGCCAATAGTGGCCTCTATGTTGTAAGGAGTGGTACAAAATATGAAATTTAATTTAATGGTCAGCAGGTTAATCATAGCTTTCTGTAGTTTTTTTTTTATTTACCAGTTCAAGTACTTAATTTGCCTCGATATCGACCTCTTGCACCAGTCCCTAATAGAACAACACTTAAGGTTCACTTTTTCTGTTTGGTTTTATTATTGATTCCTTTTACCAGAATCAATCGACCTAAAGTGATGGTAATTTAGCATAAAATAAATCAAGCAGCAATTGGACAGGTTGGTAAATTTCAACTCAAATCTAGGTATTTGGATTAATTTTGTATACAACTGTATGGTGAAGTATGTGCACAGAGCTTTGGAAAAGAATTGATTGGCTTTGAATTCATTTCATTATGTGGTATAAAGGCCTGTTTCCACATACGTCGGGACCCTCTCTGCTAAGCATATACACTTAGCGGGGGTCCTGACATAGCAGATAGACTTATCTGCTAGGCGGAGGATCTGTCTTAATGGCAGTGAGCCGCTCCGCCGATGTAAGGCTTAGCGTAGTCGAGTGCGTTGAGCCTCTGCACAGGCGGATGTGTAAACAGATCATCCATCAAGCAGGCAATGTCTATGTGCTACGTCGGGACCCCTGCTAAGGGTATACGCTTAGCGGAGGGGTCTCGATGTATAAACAAAGCCTTAAAAAGCAATAGTTTTTTTTAAATAACCTTTAGACTATGAGAGGGTGAGGTAAGGCTGACACCCAATTGGGTATGCTACATGTGTAGTGTAATAGCATCACTGTTATTCTAAACTTCATTTGTCAATGATACATTTTAATCTTCTATTCACTTTTCTCTCTAAATAATTGTATATTATTAGAACTGTGTTGAATGTTCCAGCATGTGTTGAAAATCCCCTTGTACCGTGAGGGGTTCTGCTTAGTAACAAAGGGGGTGCTGATGTGTCAGATACACAGTAAATATGATTATTATGTGAATCCCCCAGTCTCCTCCCAATTGCCTGCCAGAAGAGTGCCAGGGCTCTGTGCATCTTTCCAGGATATCCCAAGGGGAATGGGCTTTCCAAGCTAGGCCTGAGGGATTCAAGGAACCAGCCAGAACATGTTTCCTTAAAAGGTTAGGGGTTCAGAGCAGAGGACTCTAGTGACTATTCTCCACTCCCTTACAAACATCAGCACCTCTCTCTTGGGTTAGAGCCTCAGCTAAGTATACATATCTTGGACTGTACAGTTCTTGGGATAGTAGTTTTCAGTGTAAGTGTGTATATCCCCTTAAATACACTGCATGTAAGGACATTCCTTTATTACTGAATTGTGTGTTATCAGAGGCAGCTCGACCATGACAAACACTGTCTAAAGAATCTGGTTGATTCAGGAGAGCCCTTCATAGAGTGTAAAGCCTGCAAAGGTTTGGGGTGAGACAGCTTGCTATCAAACCAATCTGGTGATTCTAGGGTGACCCTGGTCAACGCTACATATGAATACCCTGATTCCCCTAAAATAAGGCATCCTCCGAAAATAAGGCACCCTTATTTTTTTGCCTTGTGCTGATATATAAAGCACCCCCCCCCCCAAATAAGGCACCTCCGAAGATTTGGTACTGTAACTCTACAAGAGGGGATCAGAGGGGGCAATCAAAATGACCCAGGAGGATTAGAAGGGGTTACTACAATGGTAATCCCCCTCTCTGAGTCACCTGTGCCATTTTGATTCTCCCCTCTGATCCCCCCTGTGTCAATTTTAGTGATCCCCCACCCTGTTACCCCAGTGCCGTATTCTTCTTCATAAAAAAGACATCCCCCGAAAATAAGACGTAGGGTATCATTGGGAGCGAAAATTAATATAAGACACTTTTCCTATTTTTGGGGAAACACGGTATGTGGTGTCAAGTAGGAGTAGAAGTCAGAGTAAGCAAAGGTATGACTATGTCTAGTCAGCAGTTTGGGGTTTGAGGGAGGATACCATTTTATTTCTACAGGCTTAACTTCAAGGGAAAATAACAATGTAAGGATGACCTAAGATGGCCATACACATTTAGATTAGCGTCTGATTTCGCCGCAGATTGACCACTCAAGGCTAATCTAAAACTTAAAGTTGTGTGTAATTCTTAGTTCATTTTCATTCCATTGGATAGAAAGCAACATCCCCATCCAAAGTAAGTGCCGGCACACAAAGAATCTGCCAGACGATCAGCTGCTAAGCTGGCGATACACCTTTAGATCTCTCTGTCATATATCTTTTAGATCTACGTACAACAAGTATGTAGTAAAGGGTTCTCTGTGATTGAACAGAGGACGAGTTGATTATTTAGAAAGTCCCTCATATTACATGGTTTTGGTAAAACAAAAGAAGATCTAAAGGAAATCTTACAGAGAGATCTCAAGGTGTATGGTGACCCTAAGCATGTGTGTTTTACAAATACTCACCTCCTGGCTTTGCGATGCCCATGTCCTGGACTGGATAAACAGAAATACAGTGTTTCACCGATGATAAGACACTGTCTTATATTTTTTAGAAGCCAAAAATATGCGACAGGCCTTATTATCGGGGGGATGCCTTAATCTGAAGGGAACAATGGATGGCACAGACTCACTTTTTTTGTGGGTTCTACTGGACAGGTAACAGACTCTGTTACTGCAGCAGCACAAGGCAGCAGCTTTTCCTTCCTGGCGCAGAGGCGCTGGCACATGCGTGAGCTGTTGCAGTCACTTCCTGCTCTGCTCTGCACTGCAGCCAGCCGCGATGAAGGCACACAGTTCCCGAATGGGAGATTCAGGCACGCATCGTGGGTGTCCTTTTTGCAGTGAGTGTCTGCTTGGCGGGGGATGTCTTATTTGCGGGGGGTGTCTTATTTTAAACTTTTTTTCAATGGGGATTGGATGGGGATGTCTTATTATCGGGAAAAGATGATAGTAATAAAACAACATCCGTCCTCTAAAGACAAATTCCCTACGTATGCATTTTTTCCCATAATTTTTTTTTTCTGATCATAACCACAGTGTCATTTGTCTAGGTATGTGACTGGGTCACTTTAGGGGGTATATTTCAAAGCAGAAAATGTGAGAATTCAGCATCATTGCAGGCGAATCTTCCAGGTGTTGGAAATGATTGATTCACCAAAAGTGAATATTTGGTATTCATTTTTTTTCATTACATAGTACATGAATGCTCCCCTTTTTAAAGGCTGTATAAAACTGCCTCCAAATGTAAGCTTGTTGAGTTTCTGGCCTGTCGGCAGTGAGAGTGTTAAAAATGTGGAGCTCTTTGGTGTAGTTTAGCTGTTTTAGGAAGGAAGCCGCAGAAGTGTCTATGTAGTCTGAGGTGTAAAACTGCAACCATGGAAACAGGTAACAGGAGGAAAATAAAGCCTCGATGCAGATATCAGAACTTTAAAGCTGTAACCTTTTAGAGCTGTATCATCGAATAAAAGAAGAAAAGTTTAAATATATATAAAAATCGCTTGTCTGCAGCACTGGAACAAAATGATGAGAATTGAAATAAATTTGCTTTCTTGTGGAACAAAAGATGACATTGAGTTGAAATTATTCCTTGACATAACGGCTCTGTTTTTTTATAGTCTGTGAACAGAAATATTTGAGTTCAGGGCATGTGGGAATCATTGATTTTTTATTGAACTCTGGAAATAATCTTTACCCTGAAAAGTGTTTTTTGAATTGCTGCTCGTGTCCTTTCTTTATTAGTCTAACAGGAAGGAGAAATGAAGAATGTTAGCTCAATACAGTTATGTGAATCTATGGTAATCTTCTGCAACTATACCTACTACTGTTCCTTCTGTTCTTAATACATATAAAGGGTAATGGTATAGTTGTAAGGATTACTCAATGAGGTGCATTTAAATTCACTATACACCTGTTTATTTTTCTGGGATAATTTCAGCAACGACAAACAGATGTCTGAATTGATCATTATATGATCCTCAAACCGTAAACAAATCTGTATCAAACAAATTATTTTCAATGTTAAAAAGATTATTTAAAAGGGTGAACAAAACACAGACATACCTAAAGCGAACCTACAGTGAAATTCATTTTTTACTTACCTCTAAACCATTACAATGACACAAAAGTGCTCAACAATTCTAAATAATATACTAACCTTCTGTTTCCTTGAACTCAGGCAGTGGCAATCCTTAGTTCCCAAAAAGGCTTACAGTCTTCTGTGGGTTAATTGACTACAGTCATGTGTATGGCAATGGTGAAAACCTATCTCTGCTGGTTTGTAGGGAGTGATGACATCACTGACTTGTCTTTCTCGAGTTCTCTGCGACAAGTGAGTCTCTGTGAGCTGATGGGAGTGATGAGGGGCAACCCAAATGTACTGATTACAGGTAGGGTTTTTCTTAATTTTTTTTTAAATAGGTTCAGTATATTTGGGTGTATGAAAATAGTAATATCGGGTGCATGAGTCAGTTAAGGTGCACATTAATATAGATCAGAATATTTATATACTATTTATCCTGAAATAAAAATAGTCGATCTGTGTTAGGCATAATTTCAATGGAATATGCTTCAGTATGCCTTAAAGCTGTACATGGTATTATGTCTGGGATTTTTTTCACTATCATTCTTTATATTTGAATTTAACATGGTCCCATGTGCTGCTGTGCTAATGCAGGAAATCCACTATCACTATTCACATCCAGTCAAGGAGGATCTAATGATTTGGGTGGGTGGAGTTGGAATCTAGAAGCCTTTTGAATAACAGATGACCTAATTTCTGCACACTTCTGGGGGAATTTGTGTAAGATACATTAGTACCTCATTGATCCCATCCAGTTAGATTTAGAGTACATGACAGCAGATAAACAGAAAAGGTATTCACTTAAACAACAGATCTCCTGCACTGCAGCACAAGCATCTTCTATGGAAATTCAGGTGAATGTGACTGTGCCAATTTGGTTGATCCCTTAATTAATTCCCTAAAGCCTTATCATTCTCTGAAGCTTTTACAGTGAAACTCAGCAGTTTAGATAAATATCCGATGCAATTACTGAAGGGAAAGAGCCTTGCTTTATCTATGGGTGGCATTGTTAGAAAAAACAGTTCCAGTTTGTTCCCTGAACAGCCAATTAGGGTAGTCCATTTTATATCCTTATGTGCCAATTTTTAGGAAAATCCAATTGATCACTATTGTTGATTGCAAACAAATTTTTATTGCAAGATTGGCACTTCTAGAATATAGTGCTATATATTCGTAATTGCAAATATTCAAAATGTTTTATATCAGTACCCAGAACTACTGTGCATGGTGTTTGCAATATGTGCATGTACAAGTGCTGCTTTGCGCAATGAAGGTAATAATGATTGGAGGTCACAAATTCTTGAATTTACTAATTTATCGTGAATATTAGGTGAAAGATTTACAATATTTTGTGAATACAAATTTTGCCTATGCTGTTCATTACTTTGATCACCAGAGTTGTTGTCTTCCGGGGGTCTTCTTCAGAGTAAAAAGTAGACTTGAAATGTGTGTGTGTGGGGTGGGGGTATGCAAGGGAGCAAAGAATGACATTAAGGACTTCAGATGTGCAGTTACTGTAAAACTGTAGTAAGGGTATGACTCCACAGCGTTGTGAAGTTGTGGAACCTCTGTTCTCACAGTGCTGAGCTGACCCACTAATGCAGGGGACCCCTGCCAAACACAGTGCTGACTACAGGGGTCCTGACGAATTACACAATGCTGTAGAGTCATGCCCTTACTCTCTGTACTTTTTGATGTAAATGGTTGGGCATTCTTTTAGATTGCCTGCACACAAGAAAAAGAGACGCCAACAGACCTGCACTGTTGCACACACCACAAGAGGCATACTATGCGTTGAGATGTACTACTTTAAATACTAGAGGATAAGGTTCTAAAATATTAAGTATTAAAGTGTAGCTAAAGCCTAAAAACAGAAGGTAGAACATATATCAGTTAACCAGTCCTTAGATGTTGGTGTCTGTATTAATTTTGAGTTTAGGCTTTTTTTTAAAATCTTTTTTCCCTCCATCAAACCAGTCTGCCTTAGGGTGGCAACACTTACTCTACTGTATCTATGGAGTAGCAGTGGAGCCACACTTTGACAGCAGCATTTTCAACCTGTGGAGAGGGTACAGTTAGATGAAAAAATATAGAGAGAGACTAGCACCTTCTCAACCACCTTTATTGTCTCCTAAAAAACTGTATAATGTTGAAAGGCTGCATAATATATGTAATTTATTTTTTGATCTGTAGTTTTACTTTAATGTAAATAACAGAACCTGTAGGTGTGATGGGGATTGAAAAATGGAACTGTAGTATTGAGAGTATATAATCTATTATCTGTAATAGTTTTACCGGATCAATTAAAAATCAATTCCTCAATTTAATCAGGCAAAACTTTAAGAAGGCCATATTGGTTGGAAAATGTAAGTTGTACAAGTATCTGATGGGTTTTAGGTGTGTTTATCTTTATATTTGGAAAGTTGAAGTTAAGGATTCGGTTTGACAATGATTACATCCGCCATATTGGATCAAATTTAAATCAATCAAACAAAATGTGTAAAGCTGGCCATACAGGGTTCGATATTTCAGTTGGATTGACTTAAAATGTTCGATTTTTAAGCCGATCACATGAAAATTGATTCCTGCTTATCTGGTAGAATGACCAAAAAGTCGTAAAATCGTTCAAAAAATTTTGGTAACATGTTGGTAAGTTTTAGCCGATCGTACAATTATCTGGTGGGTTTTCTAGGTATTTTGATCAATTTGTGTTTAGAATCATAATTACAATCATATTTGCAATCATAATTACAATCGTATTTAGAATAGGAATTAGAATCGTATTTAGAATCAAAATTAGAATCGTATTTGGAATCAGAATTAGGATCGGAATTAGAATCTTATTTGGAATCTGAACTCCGATCATACTTGGAATCATAATAATATCGTATTTGGAATTGTTTGATAATTAGAAACGTATTTAGAATCCAATTTACGATATCGTATTTACAATCATACTAAGCATGCACTCCATGAGACCAGCTTGTTGCCACATTTTTTTATTTTAATACTGCTATTTGTGTAATACCTTCTGCACATCATGCAATCCATTTATAGAAATACACACTGCTAATTTATATACATGAAAGAATTACTCTCACCACTTTTTTTTCATGCCAGCTTGCTTTTTCACTCAACAAAAATATTAATATACATTCTTTACACTTTAGGCGGCAGTTAAACAGGAAGCACATGTATATTAATAAAATGGAATAATGTGGCTCCATTTTTGTGCCACATTTTGTAACAAACCTGACACTTCGTTTGGAATGAATTCTACCACATTGACAGCACAGATATGTAAATAGACTAGCAGAAGTAGGCGCTTGCTGTTTTTAAATACACAAAAACATATTTATGCCTTTTTCTGTCATCCAATTTTTTTTACTGTTAAGCTTAGGGACAAACTAAATCTTGGTATCAATTTAGCCAAAGTGTTTAAAAAGGCACTTTACATCCTATGTCTATTCTTAGGCTGCAAAATATGTCCATACACAAACAATGCCCAAGCATAGAGCAGTAAGTAAACACCATTTATTAAACACAAATGCATAATTCATACACATTTTGATAAAACACATTCATACACATTTTGATAAAAAAAACAAAAAAACTGCATCTCTCTGTAGTGTAGTGGCTGTTGGATTGGTGCTAATGCCTACAAACACAGAACTTCTCCCATGCCACCAAACACATTATGGGTCTAGATTTTGCAGATCATTCATTTATGTTAATAAATGCACGACAGCATGTTTCGTAGGTTTAGCCAGTCCAAAAACACACTTAGATTTATATTCAAATGTATGTTTATTGATTGAAGAGAGAAAGGTCCCTTCAAATAAACATATATTTGTGAAAAAATAAAACACAATAAACCCTCTTCTTGATTCCCTAGATACCTCCAATGCTCTATGATGATAGATTGATTATTATGTGCAGTTTACCTGGTTGAGTGAATCCTCAACAACAGGCTGGTGTTTAATGAGAATGGCCCCTCTGTTTACGGGGTTACAGACTAGAATTAACACATTAATGCTAATGACCTCGGCAGGGATGATTGTGAAGTAAGAAATTAGCCAAACCAAGCACCTACCCCTCTTTTCCAAGATGCCAGTCCCACCCCCATTAAGAAAACACATAGGCAGATAAACCCTCAACTTTGTGGATGAAACTGGCCACAGCTTTATTAAATAATTAAATAACAAGGTGTAAAAGAAACCAGGTCCCCCAGACAGTGTCCCCCCAGAAACAAGACATAGTACCAGCCTTAAAATATTCCAGCCCGGTGGGTACTTGCCAACCCAATTGACTCCTTCCGCTTCCCACAAGCTCAATTGCTGTTTTCAGTGACTGCCTTAAACCAGCACGTCGCCCCCCGAAATGCTGACGGCACAAACTCCCGGACCCGCCTGCTGTGACAATGAATCTGGCCACCAGCACGGTACGCTGAACCTGCTAAAACAAAAAGAAAGAAAAAAGAGGGGTGGAACAAAAAGGGAGGGAGGGTGGGAGTCTTCTTTCTTGATCCAAAGAGAGGCCCCTCCTCTTCCGCCGCCGGGTTTTATGCTCCGCCTAAGCTGACATTGACTTCCTGGAATGCCCCTTCATCACTTCCCTCATCACACTGTGCCTCGGTGCCCTGGCTGGGGTGGTAAAGTATGTCTTAAGTGATGTAATTTCATCCCTACAAGTGAAGGGCAATGCTACAATTCTTAAATAAATGTGTCAGCAATATTATTCAAGTGACTACATGAGCATGTGTGTTGCATAACACTTGAGATTATTTACATATCACAATTTATTCCCTACTGATGTGTTTGTAAATATTATTATACATTTAGTTATTGAACTGGAGTCAGTAAATGAAGCTGTGCAAATTTTCAACTTGGCAAAACTTTATAAAGGATTATTCAGAGCAAGCGAGGAATCCAAGGAGTTCAGGACACTGCTGTCAGGAGCAGTGACGCATTGAAGGGTCTTCTTTGTAATCTTGCAGCATCCATGACCTACCACATACAGAGAAAGGCAAAAGATCCACATTTTCCCATTAATTTGAGGTGGAGAAACTAAAGGGCGGATAAGATGTGAATGCACTCAGAACTCCTAGCCTACAGCTTTTCAGCTATCCAGTGTCACTTATCTCTTTATTTTGTTAGGCTTGACTTCCAGTGTTTCCAGTTTCCCATTATGCTACAAACCCTCTAGTTAAAGAAAATCTTGAATGTGCTGTTGACATTTTTGCTTTTGTATTATTCTATAAAATAAAAGGATTGGCAAAGAAATCTCTGTACTACATTAAAATGGGCATACTTTATGAATGGCTGAATGCATTCCTTTGACATTTTACACAAAAGTGCGAGATCCCGCCGCAGGAAGAATATTTCACTGAAGACCGGGTAGAGAACCCGGTCTTTCAGTGAAAAACCGGCATGTAAACCCGGATGTGTCGTCAGTGAAGTCACATCCGGTTATCACAACCAGGAACTATGCGTTTTCCTAGAGGCGGGGAAATTGAATCTGTCCATGAACGGGCGGACGGCAGACTTTTTTAAAAGTCCGCTCCGCCCGTTCGCGGACGGACATGGCCGAAGTTCGGCCATCATTACTGATGACGTGAACAGGGGAGGGCAGGAAATGCAAGCATAGTACTCTATACCTTAAAATGGCATTGTTGTTTGATTCAACATATATGTGGTGAACATGTGACCTTTTCCCCATTCACAATTAATTGTTTTACTGATCTTAATATTTTGGTGATATCACATCATGCAACAAAAATATTAATTACTGTTAAAAAAATAATAAAATGTTATAATGGTTTTCATTTTCTAGCTTTTCTTCTAAAGCTAGAGGTGATGAGTACTATACCTTACCCTCATTCATACCAATCATACAAGTAATTGTAGATTGTTACCTTATAACATGCATTGATATTGAATTGGCATTGGTATATCATGTTGTTTCTACTGTTGGTGGACAATAGTTTATGAAATTGCTTTAATTAATAGCACAATTTGTAACCACATTTTTGTAACCAAAAGTAGAATCTTGGTGTCTAACCTACGTCGCTTTGATCCCTACTTGGCAGCTGAAAGAATCAGTTTGTGTTATGCTAACTTAGGCCAGTAAAGGCAAAAGAGCTTGCCTTTTACATGAACTTTTTTCTCTTTTTATTTACTAATAATAAAATGGGATTTTGCAGTTCCTGATTAGTGATGAGCAGCATAGGCAATATACATATTGGCAAATGTTTGGCCTAATATTCTAAAACAATTTAGGATCTCCAGTCATTATTACCTTAATTGCACAAATTTACACTTGTACATGCTCATATTGCAAATGCAATGCACTATAGTTCCGGGTACTGATGTAAAAATCTTGAATATTCGCGATTACAAAGATATAACATGTGCCAGTATTCGTAAAAAAATTTAATTGTGGTTAGAATATTCATGATAAACACTATATCTGATCATCTTGGAGAATCCCTGACCATCACTCAAGAAAGCCATATTCTTTGATCATATCTTGCTGAGCATCTGCAGTCTCTTTAGCATGCCATTGATTTCATAGTATGTGTGGTCCTTAAATGATTTCATTGCCATGCCATCTTTATTAAAAAAGTTAACTATGACTGTACTAGATATTATATTTTATATTTGCTACAGTGCTTGTCAAGCTAGTACCTATTAGAGATGGTCGAATTTTTTTTCAGAAATTCGACCATTTCGACGGTCTCGACTTAATTGCAAAGCCCCTGAGCATGGTATCATCACCAAACTTGCTGGGGATGTAGAGAAGGGTTGGGGGTATACTACAAAAAAGAAAGTATGTCTCTAACACAAATATGTTTTTTACAAATTAAGTTCAAAGTCAAGTAGAAATTTCGAAAATCGGAATTTCGACTTTAACTTTGAACTTAATTTATGCAAAAACTACATGTGCTAGAGCAACACGTTTTCTTTTCAAATGTTCCTCCAACCCTTCTCCACATCTCCAGCAATTTTGGTGATGATACCATGTTCAGGGGCTTTGCAATAAGCTCACAAACTTAGCAAGTCGAAAAATTCGACCATCTCTAGTACCTATACACATCGTTACTTTAAAATGGTTTTTACATCAAAATATTTGTGAAGTTTGCATGATTTAAATAGTCACATATGGTTGTAAAATGAAGTTGAAAATATCTGGTCATATACTGTGAATATTTTTTAAATATGTAAATGATAAATGTTAAGTGCTTATCAGTAAAAGATGTTATGCTAATATTCAAAGTGCAGGAACCACACAAGGCTCCCTTAGGGATTTCAGTGTGCTGTGCACCAGTAAAACATGGTAAAAAAATGCAAGGCAAGCATTTTACCTCCTGAAAATAATGTATACAGTTTAATAATGTCTTGCATATTTATTTGTTGCCATAATGTAAGTAAATTCTAGTCATGTGCATTATGCATATTACATTTTGCAAAATACAATAGATACATGAATTTTCTATATGCCTTTCTTTCTAGAAATAGCACAATCAAGCCTTTTTAAAACAGAAGGTATTTACACGGCCCAATCCAGCACAAATCCCAAAACTTTAGGTGGAAGCCTGCGTTTTGGGACAGTGGGCGGAGCCATGCAAATTATTCCTTTCCGCCCCATCAGCCAAATACACATCCAGAAACCGCTGGTGTACAGTGCAAATATAGCCTTTTTGGTACAGAGCCATTTATTCCAAACTGCATACAGCTGTTTCAGGCTCTTTGGCCATCATCAGTGCAGTTCATGGAAACAATGGCTCTATGGTGTGGGGCTTGGAGACCGGACAAAGAGAAGTACCTGTCATGAACCCCCCTAGTGGCCGGACCGCGCAGAAGCCTCCCAATCGATTTCAACACACAGAGAGTCCAACTGGGTCGGTACAATCAGTGCGCCGGAACCGGAATTGGGCCGCAGTCAGACCAAAAAGGGGGAGCGCGCAAATTACAAGGCCAGAAATAACACAATATTTTGGTATTACTGCCACCATCCCATTTAAATCGGTAAAAGGGAAACCCGTTCTGATTACTATTATAAACGTCTAGGTAGCGACTCTTCAGAAAGCTAGGGAAGCATTCTGCGGTATTAAAAGCAGGTATGAGGCTGAGAGAAATGACTTAAGAGTCATTTATTTTATGCAATACAAAATATTAAAATATACAATAATTATTAAAATCAACAATTAAAGAGAGTGTATGCCAGGGTAAAATAAAAGGGAAAAACAGAAGAAAATGATACTTAAGGTTGCTGAAGGAGAGTGTCCGTTTGTAGGGAAAAGTCCAAAAAGAATAAGTCCAAACTAATAAGTCCAAAAATGGCCACCAGCCCTGTGGGTCTCGGCTGGGCTCTTCAGGTGATGGTAAGATGGAGACCTCCTTAGATCATGCTTTGTTCGTGTTTTAAGGATAAACAATACTGGGCGGGTTTCGAGATCCGGCCCCCATTGGCGTCATTACCCTTTTGGAGGGAACTGACGTCCCAAAATATGACACAATCCATATTTTGGCCCATGGCCGTGGTACACAGATGATAATGGCAAATCCAAACTCCCCAAGAAATTATCGGTCACATTAATACCAAACATTAATGAAATGGCATATCCAGTCAGGAAGAAAGGTTATAACTTTGAGCCTGTCCATGCCAGAAGTACATATCTTATATCAGGGAATCCGGCTGGGTCAGACGAATACGCTGAATAACTGTATCAGGTATGATGTCCACTAAAATTATAACAGACATTCGGCGCCGGGTTAATGTATGAGAGTGTTTTTACGTTCCTTTGTAAGGCCAGATGTAGGCATACACTTAAACCTTATCTATCTGCCTCCCAGACTGTAAGGCAACATGACAGCAGGGGGTTGGCGTTAGGCCTTTGAAGCCATCACTGGGGGAAGAAATGACACCTCTATGATACTTCTACGAAATCTAGTTACATCCATCACCTTTGAAAGTTTTACGACCCTCCTAGATTTCTCCTTTCCTATTTACATATGAAAAGGGCCTCAGTGGCAGGGAAATATATCTCATATTCCTACGGATTCGATACAACTATGATGTATTAACACAAGGAGGCTGGATGACCTCACGGTTCATCCGTGACAGTACCTGTGAAGGTTACGGTGAGAAGGGATGAAAGGAATCAAAAGCCCTCAACTCGAACAGTGCATAGCACAATCAAGCCTTCTTAAAACAGAAGGTATT
>CM070034.1:81468064-81497003 GCA_036250615.1 Ptychadena robeensis | reverse complement strand
ATGGTCGTTGTTCAATAATAAAATTATTCCTCAAAAATACCACTTGCCTAATAATTCTGCGTTCCCTGTATTTTACAAGAAACATTTGTCTTTTGTTTTCTATTCCTAAATTGACTTTCTGATAATGCCCAAAAATAGGATTATATGAGATAACAATTAATTTTAATGTGTTGATAATCATCATACTGGCTATAAAAACAACTGTAACTCCAACACTCGTTAAACTCTTTAATGAAGTGGTAAAGGAAAAATTTACAGTCCATCATCAGTTTAATTTTTGGCTTGCACATCCTATATTTCAGGTGGT
Source organism: Ptychadena robeensis (assembly GCA_036250615.1). Classification (NCBI taxonomy): domain Eukaryota; kingdom Metazoa; phylum Chordata; class Amphibia; order Anura; family Ptychadenidae; genus Ptychadena; species Ptychadena robeensis. Next base: position 81,496,696 of record CM070034.1, on the reverse strand, counting down.
GTCAGTGGGATCTAGTGGGGAATGCTGCTATTTTTCAATAACAAAGGCCACTCTGCAAGTGATTGCATTTACAATTCTCTATGAACTATTATACCAGATAAGTAAATGTTATGGAATCCATGATGTGGAAATTCCTGATGTCTGTCATTGTGCTGCTTGAAAAGTGTGCCAGAGTTTGTCAGATTCCAACACGCTATGTGTCTTGGTCCTATATAGTTCAGATTGCAGAAAGCCACTAGGTATGAAATATGAACATATGAAACATCAGTGTAAAGATTAAAAACAATACTATTTTAAACATAATACTGTAATAGAGATAAAATTATAATATAATTTTTCTTTAGGCCATATTTAACTTCTGCGTAACAATGTAACATTACCTTGGGAGTGGCCATACTTTTCAACACACTGTAAAACATTACTATCCATTGCAAAAAACAGGAAGGTAATAATGTGGCTACCTACCAAAAATTATATAACATATAAAAGTCTGTATGTGAGTTGTTGTTTACATCAGGAATATAAATAAATGCCTAAAGTAGTCAACGATTATCTCAAGTTGTAGTGGCATTATTACATGCACTTAGCTGCGTACCTGAAGTGTTTCTTTGTTGTCCTGTAACTAAAACCCTTCAAATAATTACTGTAATAATTAAAGAAGCCAAAAAATAGAACTCTTCGGAAATATTCACCTTGTTTTAGGCATCAATTATTAAAGTAGTTGCTTCTTATTAGAGAAGTAGATGATTCTTCCATCTTTGAGCACTGTCTGATGTTCTGTATGTGATAGGCATGCTCCTGTGATGGACTTGGAAGTGGACAACCATGGTTTTTTTTTATCATTCTCATCATACTAGTCAAACGTTTTGCCTGATGATTCCCTAAAAGGATAAAATGATAACTGGTTAATAAGCATACTTATTATAGGTTTGCTGTTGTGAACTGATTGGAGCTAAATCTTACGTCATACTTACATACAGTAGCCTTTAAGTTTGAACCATGAAATTATAGAAATTGGTAAAGGAAACAAGTTGGCTACACATATAAACAAATATCTTGCCAAGATAACTGTAAAATGTCATTCTAAAGGAATTTTAATTCTCTCAAGTGTCTTCACGAATCTACATTTTTTTTTTGCAAATATTGTGTTCTGTATCTTATGTGAATGCCAGCATCCTATAAATTCCTACTAAAACATGATAAATTAACACTGAATTCGGCTTGGACTCATTTGACAAAACCTTAATATTTTTTCATACTTTTTCTTATCATTCATTATGGTCCAGACATATGTTACAGACAATTTAAAAAGCATATTTAAATAAAATTTGTATTAAGAAAAGTTAAAGCATGAATACATCTGCTCCCCAAATGTTATCATAAGCAAGATTACATTTTTATATTCTGCTTGATGACATTCCTATGTACCTCCAGCTAATCTATCAAAAAAAATGAAAAGGTCATATGCAAAAGACATAGATGTTCCTAGTCTTTATTGCTTAATTATAATGCACTGGGCACTCTAAATTTTATTCTTATGAAAGATTCCCCTTCTAGATGCGCAACCTTAAAAATGCAGCCTGCCTATGAACAGACTTGACAGACATATTGCAAGAATATAATTTTATGCTTTTTCACTTATCACAGCCTCTAATATAAACCATCACCTCTTATCTTTAAGGTAAAATATACCTTTAGACTGCACCTAAAGTAATAAACAAATTAAATTTTTACTTACCCCTAAGCTGTCAAAATGGTGCAGGAATGCTCTAAAATCCTGCAAAAAATATGCTTACTTGCTTCCCTGTTGTCTGTGACAGAATGTTTAATCCTCTGTAAGTGCCAATCTTATGTATGTATGACTTATAGAGGCTGCTAGATATATAGTTTTCAATGATGCAAACATGTCTACTTAGGTTTATAGAATGGTTGTGAAGAGACCCCTTAGCATACAGTGTAATTAACTGCATTATTATCTAGATCAGAGGTGCCCAACACGCGGCCCGCGGGCCGCATGCGGCCTGTTTCCCGTTTGTTGGTGGCCCCCGCGGTCGGCCGCTTGCGGCCCGTGCCCTTACTGCCATCACATATTTGCCCCTCTGCCCGCCGACCCCGTAATGGCGCTTCTTTGCCCGGGATGTTCCTTGAGCAGAGGAGAGCTGAGGGAACCTATCAGCCTCCGGCTGGACTGATTGGCGCATGTGTCAACCAATCAGCAGCACGGAAGGCAGTTCTCACCTCTCCTCCACTTCCTGCTGCTCATACCGGGCTGGTACGCGTGGGTAGAGGAGCAGAAAGAAGGTAATGACTTATGCTCCCATAAAATCCCACGATTATATGCCACCAACGTTATTATTGCCTAGTCACCTATTTCTATGTTATTTTTGCCCAGTCATAGAAATAGGTGACATGACAAAGATGACATGGCTAAGGTGACATGGGCAAAGGTGACATGGGCAAAGGTGACATGGACAAAGGTGACATGGGCAAAAGTGACATGGACAAAGGTGACATGGGCAAAGGTGACATGGACAAAGGTGACATGGGCAAAGATGACATGGCAAAAATTACACGGACAAAGGTGACATCGCAAAGGTGACATGGCAAAAATTACATGGACAAAGGTGACATGGCAAAAGTGGCATGGCAAAAGTGACATGGCAAAAGTGACATGGCAAATGTGGCATGACAAAAGTGGCATGGCAAAAGTGACATGGCAAAAGTGACATGACAAAAGTGACATGACAAAAGTGGCATGGCAAAAGTGGCATGGCAAATGTGGCATGACAAAAGTGACATGACAAAAGTGGCATGGCAAATGTGGCATGACAAAAGTGGCATGACAAAAGTGACATGACAAAAGTGGCATGGCAAATGTGGCATGACAAAAGTGACATGACAAAAATGGCATGGCAAAAGTGGCATGGCAAATGTTTTAGCCGTACTTGACTCTTCATTTTTTTTCCATTGCAGACATTATATTCTAATATAGCTAATGATTTAATGGCTTCCTCCACTCCCTCCCTGCCCTGACACACACCTTGGAAATTCTAGCATACTTTCTAATACCCAGCCCTACACTGCCTGAGGCATTTTTATGACTGCATTGCCATGCACTGCACAATTGGTTTTATAGGTGAGACGGCCCTCTTTGGTGTAGAGGTATAGGACCATACTAGATACTGTAAGAAGGGGTTGGGGAAATTGATAAAGTTCATCTTTAAGTCATATTAAAGTTTATCTTTAAAATACAATTATGTTTTTTATGGTATTTGTATTTTAGGTCACCAACTAATAGTGTTGATCCAAATTTTTAATGTGAATATTGGCACTTTAAGAATTCGCGAAGTTCTTGAATATAGTGCTATATGTTATCATGAATATTCAAATGTTTTTACATCAGTACCCGGAACTAGCATGCATTGCGTTCACAATATGCGCATGTAAAAGTGCCGCGATATTAAATGAAAGTAATAATGACTGATGGTCACAATTTTACAAATTTATTGTAAATATTAGGGGAAAATTTTGCAATATTTTGCGAATACTAATATTGCCTATACTGCTTATAGCAACTAATAGCAGAATTCTTTTTTGTTTGCATTCTGTGATTGTTTTGGAGAGAGACACCTTCTCCATTTAATCTTAGTTTGAAATAACAGAGATATCTAAGGCAATTATTTTATTCTTTAGGATATTAGTTTAGGAGTTTGCAGTCCATCCCTACATTCTTCTTGGCACATTGGTTTACTGACAACTGTTGAGTCTTATTTTCTTCTTTTTTTATTGTAAAATAGAAAGCAATCCGATAAAAAAAACTAACTGCTGTCTGAATCATTGGATTCTATCCCATAAAAAGTTTTACATTTAGATATACTTTGAATATAACATTTGACATTCATAAATGAACGAATAACACTGAAAATTGTCTGGCAAGGTTAAACACAGCAAGACACAATGTTTACTGCAAGATCAATGATTTCTACTAAAAGAAAGAGTCACTGTTAAGGGAAAATAGAGAATGGTAAAGATAAAGACAGACACGAATACAGAAAGATGAGTGGGAATAGAGACTTAAAGAGGGAAGCATTAATATTATAAGATAAAACAACAATATAAAAGTGACATTTAAAAAAAATTCTATCCTATTAATATTGAAAATCCTAATGACAGAGTTTCTTAAAAACAGGAATGAGTGAACCTAATAGGAGAGCCCATTTTCTAAATCTACTCCTTAATTTACATTATAAGGAAATCATATCAAATTGTTACCCTGAAAACTAAGGCTAGGGATAGACTATGCGCTTGAATGAGTGACGGCAGCGTCAGCACATCCAGTGAGCATGTTACCAGCCACACCACAAAACAATAGGGAAAGACACTATAGAGAAAAGTTGACTCCACCTATTCTGTGGATGGAATTCTGAAGGACATTACTGCCCCTAATTAAGTTTTAGGAAGGGTGAAAATATAAGCCACTTGGGGGTGACACCATGGGTTTCTGGGCACCGGGTGACACCAAACTTAGTGACATCACTTGGTGGAAAAATTTGACTAAAGGCTGCCGATTTTGCCGCCGATCTGGGGTGCCCACAGGGGGCGACAGACCCCTGTCGCCCCACAGCTCGGCCGGCCAGAGAACGGACATGTCTGATAATCTCTGGCCGATGATGTAAGTTTCTATGAAGACCGGCGTCTTCATTGAAGCTAACAGCAGGCACCCTTTGTGTGGACGTCATCACGCTGCACTCCAGAGTGCATCTGAGCTGGTCTGTCGACCCCCACTCGGTACGTGTGTGGGGGCCTTTAGAAAAGAGGTGCACTGCTATTATCTTTATTTGTGTTACTTTACTATATATTTGTATACATATTATTTTCCAGTATGACCTACAGTATTAGCAGTAATTGTATATTCTTTTTGTAATTCCCTTTTTGTCCTTATTTTCTGGAGGAGCAGATACACAATTTTTTCAGATATACCTGTAGAATTAAATACTCTACTTTGTTGAGTTAAATAGTATTTGTGTGATTGCTTTTGTCAACACTGTTACATGTTTCCTTTATTTGTAGCCAGTTGCAGGTCACCAGTAATGATGTTCCCTAAGTGTTCATTGACTTAAACACACACATCAATAATGAAGCCTTGGAAGACAGAAGGGGGGCAGAACTGATTCTGACTTACACATATAATATACGCTTATATACATGAACGTAAATTAGGCAGCCTATTAGTTTAGGGTTTGTTTTAAATAAGGATAAGCATTTTCATCATATGTTTTGTGATGCAAGGTTTGTGGCCAAGGTTAGTGATATAATTTTTGCTTAAAGATCAGTTTTAGTGCCCTTTCACACTATATGCGTTGCATTGCGTTTTTTTACTGCACACATTTTTTTTACTGTGCTTTTTTGCAACCAATGTTACCACAGCATTTCCACATGTGGTTTTTAAAAAGCACTGCTGTATGCATTTTTTAATAATTTTTCCTGCATTTTTCATTGATTTGTAAAAAAAGGCAAATGCATTGAAAAAAAAACGCAAATGCAAAACACAAACGTAATGTGGAAAACGCATGCATTTTTGTGTATATGCAGAAATGCATGCCTTAAAAACGCATATAGTGTGAAAGGGCCCTTAGACATTTGTAAAGTCCAGACCAATTTGAGAAATCATATTTTAAGGTATCATTTACATAATGAAAAATGTGAGGAAACAGGAATGATGCTGTTCATTTGAGGTTAAGGAACGTACTATAAACGGTTTTGATAGGTAGCATTGTTTGGAGGGATGTCTGAATGTCCTTTCATAAGCTACTTTAAAGAAAAGCTAGCTAAAGGCCCCCATACACCTTACAATCTTTCCATACAATTTCTGTACAATCAAATTTAGTTCTACCAGAACCATGTAATATGAGAACCTTTCTAAACCTTCCAATCACTATGTATTCTATCAGGGAGGCTACTATGCTACACAGTTGTTGGTAGATCAAATGGAGATTGTATGGATCGATCTTAAGGTGTATGGGGGGCTTTAAGGTCGCCACACAAGGGTCCGATTCCCAACCGATTCCAGGACGATCGATTCCGGGCGCGTGCACGCCAATCGATCGTCGAGGAACCGCATGAAGCCCACCTTGACCGATCGATCACGTCCGATCGATAGGGGGCCCAGAATCGGATCTGCCAGAGAACCAACATGCTGGTCTTTCTGATCCGATTCAGCACACATCAGGGGGAGTTGCCATTTGTGAAGTGATTGATCCGGCACGGAATCCACCAGGAATCGGTGGCCCAAGGTGGTAGGGACAGGCTTAATTGGGCGATCGATCGCACATCCGATTCCCTCTGGCATCGCGGAATCGATCGGATTGGTGATCGATCAGCCATGGAATCGGCACATGTACGGCTAGCTTTAGAGTTTTTTTCAAATTATCTTATAACTTTTGAAATTGTTTTTCAAATATTGTGGAATATTAAGGCTGCATATTGTTGTAATCAAATTATTTGTTTCTAAATGCAGCTTTCACCTGTTATCTTTTGTCATAGTGCCAATAACAATACCATTAATTGATAGTGAAATTTATTTAAAATGCATGTAAAATGAGTAAGTGGCCACATAACGTAGCAATTATTTGTACATGACAATCTCCATGTACAGAGCTCTCACGATACTCTTCAATTAAATGAATCTGGTAGTGTAGACATTTCCTGGTACTACTGTAATAAATTAACATATACTAATTACTCCAGCATTTTATTTAGGATTTTTTTTTCCCATGGATGGTCATAATCTGTTTATTTCCAGCTCCGACTATGAACAATGATTGTCTAGCAGATGTGATATGTTGCATTTGCTGGGAGGTTGTCCATAACATAGGCATAACATTGGGAAGGTTGGCAGTTGACTTCTGAGTGCACACCTAAGCATCATACAGACAGAACAAATCACATAATCAGTTGTTCAAAAACTGCCTAATGAATCAAAGTGGTCCATTCTGGTAAACTAATTTGGGCATTTTGTTTTCAAGCATGTCTACAGATATTGCTAGCAAATTAATAATGTACATGCACATGACTCCTGTATTCATGGCTAGTAGTGAGTTTTCTTTACTCTTTGGATTCACAGGTCAATCTGAAATTTACATAGAATTAGTTATCCACTTACTGATAAGAGACTTTTAAAAATCTATTTTCCATGTTTCTTTCTAAATGCTTTAAGGTAAGTTTTTATTATAAAGGGTACTAACCCAATGAATAACCATGCCAAACTTAAGCCCCCCATACACCTGCAGATTCCTCCATACAACTTTCATGAGACCTACCAACAACTATGTAGTATAGTGACCTCCTTGATAGAATACATAGTGATTGGAAGGTGTAGAAAGGTCCTCCTATTACATGGTTTTGGTAGAAGAAAAGTTGGTTGTACAGAAGTTGCATGGTAGTTGTATGTGGTGTATGGGGGGCTTTAGTGCTAATTCACACTGTCAGAAACAATGCCTTTCAACTAACCTGCCAACCCAAAACCACCACCAACCAGAAAATAGGCTTTCGTGGTCTATAAAAGAGTGCTATCTATAGGGTCACCCTTTTATTTCAAGAACAGAAATGTTGTTGCTTATAGAAGAGATGTATTTATTATATGAAAAGTTATAATACAAAAATTATGCAAGTTGCAAAATACAAAAGTCCTTACCTAAGCCCTGATGTGTATGTCAGTGTCAGTAAGTGTGTGTATGTCCAGTATAATCCAGCTGAGCTATCAGCAGTTACCACATATTTATAAACTTCTCAATTTCGTATAAGGAATTCAATACAGAAATAGATATGCCCCGCCCACTGGGTAGGCCCAGTTCATCAATACACAGATTCATGAGGTAATGTCTTTTTGACATATGGACTGCTACATGTGATACAAGATATATACCGTATATGCCGGCGTATAAGACGACTTTTCAGTACCTTAAAATCCTGCCCAAACTTGGGGGTCGTCTTATACGCCGGGTGCCGCAGGCAGGGGGGTACAGGGGACCATCTATGGCAGCCGATTACATTGTTACATTGTAAGAATGAGTGAGCAGTGTTAGCATGGCTACAGGACGCTCTCCACAGAGAACACACACTGTTTCTGTTGTAGGGACTGCTGTAACTTTGAACATTCATAGAGGCAGAAAACCATTTATAGTAGTAAGGAGAAACTTTCAGGGTCAGTAATGCTCAACTACTACTACTTACACCCGAGTTTCACCACTCTAGCTATAATACTTATAAGTTACATTCAGCTAAATTCTAGCCACCAGACAATGTCTTTTCATGGCCAGTGATTTACTCCTATATGCACCATTTAACTTGCCTACATTGAACACATATATCTTTAAACCCTGATGGTAGAAACCTTGAAATTTTGTGGTTTACTAGTTAACCCCTAAGACTATATCCATGCAAATGTTCAGGTCCCTGGATAATCCTTCCTACTATAGCCCCCTATAAAATATTGCTTCCCTATTAGCATTAAAGCACACTACTCTGCTGCAACATGCTTTCACTTATCCTATCCTTACTAATACAAAAAAGATCGGACTTCTAAGGGTGTTTGGAATCTGTGGGTTGAAAGAGTAGACATACATTTTTTATTTGGTGTGCTGGGAGAGAGGGGTAAGGGTAGTCTTATATGGCGAGTATATAACAAACTCTATATTTTTACTGAAAAAGTTGGGGGGTCGTCTTATACGCCCAGTCGTCTTTACGCGGCTATACGGTAAATTATTTACACTTTTTTATTTAGACTTCTTTACCTTTAGCTAATAGCCCATGATACATCCACAACATGATGAGAAATTATGTTTCTTGAGATTCTAGATGGTCTGTTTTAGTCAATTGGCCATTAGGAAAACCAGGGAGGCGGTTGTCAATATCTGATAACCCCACTACCAAGCACAGCAGTGTGGTTTCAGGGAGGCTGTTGACTGTGAGCTGCCCAGAGATCGACCATGTAATTCAGCTATATGGTGTATTGTATAAATAAAAATATTACACCTCTAATTATTTGGATGTACAAGAATATCCAATAAATTTAATATTTGAGAAAAGTGACTACAAACATGCTCATTTTTTCTCATTGATACCTCTATGCAACTACTTATTATTGTGTTGAATCACATTTATTTTGCCATTCTTTCCTTGGGTACCATTATACATGCCTATTATTGCTACATGAAAAACAAAATAATTTTATGTCATTGATATAATTCACTGTGCACAGAGAAATTCATGGTTATAGCATTTCAGTTACTATTTTAAAAGGCGACACAAATCTCTTCATTCCGTTTCCTCGTTTAAACAATTGTTTCTAGCATTGAAGTAAAACATTTTAGTCACCTCTGGCACCCAAACAGTTAAAATAAGTCGCCTGTAAAGTGAATCATAGTGGGGGTAAACCTGCGTTACTATGTCTAGCTTTGATAATTGCTTCAGAAGAATGAAAATGTTTGCTGGGAAGCAGAACACCTTGGGGAATACTGGACCTTATAAGCCACAGCAGGTTTGTCTATGTATTCTGGTGCAGTATAAAGAAACAAAGTTGTCTCTTTTCCCTTTGTTGATACTTTGGCATAAACAAGTAACTTTGCAGATGTCGCTAAGATACACAGGTCTGTGAGTTTTTCATGTTGCAAAATGATATTTCCTTAAAAACAATTGCTGGCACTTTTATTTAGCTCCCTTCACAAAATCATTATGATGGTGCATTATCCATACCTTCAATACAGCACCCACAAAGCATATTGCTATTTTTTTCATAAACAGAAAACTCTCTTCTGGGCTCCACGCTGCACAACAAACACTCATATCTCGCCACGACAAAGGTCCTGCACAGGAAAAATAAGGCTTTGCTATTTGATCATTTTATGGACATTGACATTGGTGTGTGAACAATACTAAGCCTAAGCAAATAAAAGCAGTAGTTATATTTCAAAAACCAACTTTCAGAGAACTCTGGTCCTTAGTAGACAAGAAAACAGATAGAGAAATAATGGAACAAATAGATATTCCTGGCCAGAGAAACTACCCCACCACTTGCACCCTTGGTATAGAGCTGTACCGGGAAGCCTACGCCCTGTGTCTATAGGAGCACTTTTGTGAGATTGTGCGGAGTGACAGCTGCTACAGTTAGGACCATGCTGCACAGAACATCACATTAATGATGAAGATTTGCTTCCTTGCTGGCCATCAGACAGTCCCCTTGCAGCCTTTATATCCTAAATTTGGGCCCTTTCACACTAGTTGTGCTGCAGCTGTGGTGCGGCTACTAGCCCCGCAATTTTATTTCTGGTAATGCCACATACCGTTGATGTGTTATCAAAAACACCCTGCTGCATGCAGTTTGCAAGGCGAAATGCAAGGCAAACAAGCGCATCAGCCCTTACAGTATATCTCATCTGAGAAGTGAGCTCAGGTGCAATAGACCTGGACTGGTTGGCCAAGCAACCCAACCATCAGTTTCATTGTTCTCACAAAGCTGTTACAAAACAACAGCATTGTTTCACTGGGCCTACATTATATAATATCTACACCTGAGTGCTACATAACACATATCTTGGGTCCTCCTAGGTTAAAACCAGAGGACAGCTTGTCACAATCTACACACATAGCTATTAAAACTTTAGATAATACATACCCAGTACTAAAGGGTTTTACGTAGAGTTTTGCATACATTTTTGCATATTGTATGTGAACCACATAGCCTAATGACGTCTCCAAGAGCTAATTGAAGCCAGAGTGAGCCAACCTTGAGTCCAATCAGAGTGATGATATTGGATGTGATCTGAAAGCTATTGCCCTTAAAAACCCAGTTATGGGTTTACTGGTTTCAAAAAGCACTGTCTGATGTGAACCATACCATGCAGAAAGAGCACTCAGAAAACCTATGATCAAGAATTGTTGATTTGCATAAAGCTGGACAGGGTTACAAAAGTATCTCCAAAAGCCTTAACATTCAGGTATCCACGGTTAGACAGTTTGTCTACAATGGAGAAAGTTTAGCACTGTTGCGTGATGTGTCTGTAAAGAGACTGCAAGAGCACAGCACCGAATGCTTAATGAGGTAAAGAAGAATCCTAGACTTACAGAAATCTTGGGCACACGCTAACATTTTTGTTGACACATCTATAATAAGGAAAACATTAACAAGAATGGAGGTACCTGGAAGGACACCGCAGCGAGAGAGCCATTGCTGTCCAAAGAAAATATTACAGCACGTTTGAAGTGTTGCAAAAGAGCACCTGGATGTTCACAGCACTACTGGCAAAATATTCTGTGGACAGATGAAACCAAAAATTGAGTTGTGTGGAAAAAAAACAAAAAAAAAAAAAAACAGCACAGCATGCCAACATCAAAACCTCATAATGACTGTAAAAAATGGCAGAGGGAGCATTATGGTTGGGCTGCTTTGGCGCATCAGGGGCCTGAAGGATTGTTGTCATTGATTAGAAAAATGTAATCCAGAGTTTATCAAGACATTTTTCAGGAAAACGTAAGACCAGAGCATGCCCTGCAGTGAAGATCTTGCTTGCTTGCAGCTTCTCAGCACAACAGTTGGAACTTGCATTTTATGTCAGCAGAATGCCATGTGACACAAACAGAAAACTATATGCTGCTGAAATCTGTAGCCCATCAGCAGCCAAGGGTTTACAGGAAGCCTGTAAATACCATGATCCCAAATGAGCAAGAGCTGACCATGCCCAATAACCCTGAGTTATATCTACATGTAATTACAAGCTAAGTGGAGGAGGAAGTCAGTATGAATATTTGTTTTGCTATAATGACAAAAGAAACAGTGTGAAAAACATGTTTACAGGGTTGTGACAACACTTGTCCATATTTCCTAGCTATTCTCCCCTTTATCACTCTGCCACAATTAATCTGATAATGACTTCAGATGGTAATTTCTGTACATTTTTCACATGCAGGATCATGTTTACACCTTGTGTGGTCCAATCTATCTGACTCACGTTCTTAAGATTTGCCGATTTTTGACAGATCAACGTCATTACAAGCAACTGGTCCTGCCGGAAACGGCTGGGACATGTCCGTAGTGGTTTAGATCAATTTGACAGGCTTTTGATTTGCCACTGATTTTGCGGCAGATCGACCTCCATGAGAGTGCATGACAGTCGACTGCCGAAAAATCAGTGGAAATGGAAATGTATGGGGGGGCCTTATGAAAGATGACGAGATGGCCGCGAAGTGCTACTGTGACATCTTGTCGCTGAACTTTGGTATTGCAGGTTTTTTTCCCAATTGCTTTTAAATACTTCTCCTTTTTTTCTCTTGTGTTTCTTAAATAAAATGGGTGCGTCTTAGGCTCCGAAAATATAGTAGTGATATCACTGTGCATTAATCTTTACTTTGTAGCTTAATAAAATATGTTACAAATGTGATATAATTGCAGATGTGTTTTATAAGATGTAGAAAAATTACACATGTTCTTAGGGACCTTCAAAATAATTTTCATGAAAACGATATTGAAAATTTTGTTTTTATATTTTTGGCTCTTCCTTTAACTATTATGTCTATTCTCGTTAAACAAAAGCCATTCCTAACAGAATCAACCTTACACATAGACAGCTTTATTAATTAACTCGCCCCTGAATTCAATTATTCAGCACCAGTTTCCATTCATGTCAATGATTTACACTGATCTTATGAGGAGAGTTTAGCATTGTAGCCTCTTCGCCTTAAATAAGCAATGCTTCCTCTGAACTTACTTTTCCCATATGTTGTTAGCGACCAGAACTATCAGCATTTCCTTAGACAGGGAACTAGATTTGATAGCCAGAAGAGTTATGACCTAAAACAAAAGCAAAGCACATCAATACAATCATGTGTCCAGCAATGAACATGCATCTTGCAAAACGATAATTTGTATAGCAGGCTAATCTCATTAATCCTGCTGACAGTGCACGTTTTGTTCCTCTTTCTAATGTTTCTCTTGTTACAAGCTAAACATCTTTTCAAGGTTAAAACATCTGCAAAGCAGCATTTTGCACTCTCCATTAATAGCTAAACTATGAACATATCTTCATACCATACTCTGTTAGGGTTCTTGGGTAGTGATGGCTCGAACCCGGAATTTGATGTTCGCGAACGCGAACGTGAACTTCCGCAAAAGTTTGCGAACCGGCGAACCGCCAAACCCGCCATTGACTTCAATGGGAGGTGAATTTTAAAAACCAAAGGGACCCCTTTTGGCCACAATAGTGTTGGGAAAGTTGTTTCAAGGGGTCAACACCTGGTCAATGACATGACATGAATCCATGGCAAAACTCCCAGAGTCCACTTTTTTTTTCACCCACTAAATCCGCCACCAAGGAATTCTACAATGATAGTCAATGGGATTGAGCTGGAGGCACTAAACAACATGGTTTGACACTGGGGGAGATTGTCAGTTTGGAGGCACTGGTGTGATGGTCAGTTTGGAGGACAACTGGTGGTGATGGCAGTATGGAGGACACGGTGGTGATGGTCAGTATGGAGGACACATGGTGGTGATGGTCAGTGTGGAGGACACTGGTGGTGATGGTTAGTATGGAGGACACTGGTGGTGATGGTCAGTTTGGGGGACACTGGTGGTGAGGTCAGTATGGAGGACAATGGTGGTGATGGTCAGTATGGAGAACACGTGTGTGGTGATGGTCAGTGTGGGAGGACATGGTGGTGATGGTCAGATGGGGGAACTGGTGGTGATGGTCAGTTAGAGGACACTGGTGGTGATGGTCAGTATGGAGGACACTGGTGGAGATGGACAGTGTGGCAGACATGGGGGAGATGGTCAGTGTGGAGGAAAATGGTGCAGATGGACAGTGTGGCAGACACTGGGGGAGATGGTCAGTGTGGCAGACACTGGGGAGATGGACAGTGTGGAGAAACTGGGGGAGATGGTCAGTGTGGAGGACACTGGTGGTGATGGTCAGTAGGAGGACACTGGTGGAGAGAGGGCAGTGTGGCAGACACTGGGGGAGATGGTCTCAGTGTGGAGGACACTGGTGCAGATGGACAGGTGGAGAAACATAGGGGAGATGGTCAGTGTGGAGGACACTGTGGTGATGGTCAGTATGGAGGACACTGATGAGATGGACAGTTGTGGCAGACACTGGGGGAGATGGTCAGTGTGGGAGGACACTGGTGCAGATGGACAGTATGGCAGACACTGGTGAGATGGACCGTGGGGAGGACCACTGGTGGCAGATGGACATGTGGAGGACACTGGGGGAGATTGTCAGTATGGAGGACACTGTGGAGATGGACAGTGTGGCAGACACTGGTGGAGATGGACAGTTGGCACAAGGCTGTAATGGATGGAAAGCCGTTGCACTATGTAGTAATACCCTTTATTAATAGGAGTAAAAAACCCTGGCTAGTAACAAAGTGCCACCAGATAAGTATGGGTGGGCACTGGGCAGTGTGGGCGCACACACAGTTGGCACAAGGCTTGTAAGGGACGGAAAGCCGTGCAATATATATTTGTACCCTAAATAAAAGTGGTGAAAAAAAAATCCCATGGGCCGTAGTATAACCAAGTGGCACTAGATAAGTATGGGTGGGCACGGGCAGTGTGGGTGCACACACAGTTGGCACCAGGCTTTAATGGACGGAAAAGTTCTGCAATATTTATATACCCTAAAATAGGGTGAAAAAATCCCCTGGAGTAACAAAGTGCCACCAGATAAGTAGGGTGGGCACTAGGGCAGTGTGGGCGCCACACGCAGTTGGCACAAGGCTGTAAGGGCCGGGAAAGCATGCAATATATATTTGTACCCTAAATAGGGTGAAAAAATCCCCTGGGCTAGTAACAAAGGGCCACCAGATATGAGCACTGGCAGTAGGCACTGGTGATATGTGGCTTGAACACTCACTGCAGCAGCACTTGCATGCCAGCAGCAGGCAACAGGGTAGCAAAAAAATAGCCCTAAAAAGGGCTTTTGGGTCTTTTCAGGACTCTGTCCTGACAGCAGAGTAAGAGCAATGAGGAAGAGTACACTGTAGAAGAACCACTGCATAGCTAATGGTTGCCTATGCAGCACAGCTCTCTGTTCTAACTCTCTCCACCTCTCCAGCAACATGTGAAATGGCATCCTCTACTTGCTATGCTATAGGGGGTGGGATGGTCCGTGAGGTGCTGATTGGCTGGATTATGTCTGCTGACTGTGACTCACAGGGTCAAAGTTTGTGCAATGTAAAAACATAGGGGGCGGGTCGAACTCGCCATATGTTCGCGAACACGTGGCAAACGGGAATATGCGATGTTCGCAGCGAATCACTATTCTTGGGCTTAGTTAGGGCTCAATGAAACCTTTTGGAACCAAATGTAAAAATACAATATGGTGCAGTTTGATTCCTTTTTCGAGAGAAAAATTGTAAAGGCCCCCATACACGTGTCGGATTCCCACCGGATTCCGGCACGATCGATTCCGGCGCGCGTGCACGCCAAACGATCGTGCCGGAATCGCATGCAGCCCACCTGTCCAATCGATAGGTCCGATCGTCAGGGGCCCAGAATCGGATCCGACAGAGAACCAACTGTTGGTTCCATCAGATTGATTTCGGCCCGATCAGGGGGAGTTGCCATTTGTGAGGTGGGACAATCGGACACGGAATCGTCCCGGAATCCGTTGGACAAGGTGGTATGCAGCGATGGATACTCGATCGGGTGAGTGATCCATTGGCCATGGAATCGACAGTGTATGGCTGCTTTAAACAGGGAGGGGGGGGGGGGGGGGTGAAGGGGATGATGAATGAATGGAAAACTTTTCTGGAGTTCAGATAACAAATTAAGTGAAAGTATTTTCTATACCTTCTATTTTGGCATGGATCAGACCAGTGAAATTAAGTAGATGGCTTCCACACTTTAGTGATTGTTTGCTTGCCATGTGGTCAGAACATAGATCAGAACAGAGCAGAGTCCCCTTCATGTTACCTATTTGTTTGTGAGTACTAAAACCTTGAGACCTATAGAAAGACACTACTGAATATGTTCACTATGTGTCTTGATACAGTCAAGCCCATAATTATTCATAACCCTGGCAAATATTGACTTAAAGTTGCTTCTATTCAACCAGCAAGTTATTTTTTGACGGCAAATGAAATAGGTGTCTCACAAAAGATAATTAGACGATGTACAAGAGGCATGTTTGTGGAAAAAAAAAATTCCCAAATTTTGCTGGGTTCAATGGAGGACACCATTTCTCCAGATAAGGCACATAAAAGCTTGAATGGCCTTTGCAAATGCTCATCTGGACAAAGAAGAATAATCCTGGTCTTCTGTGTTATGGTCAGATGAAACAAGAATGTAATTGTTTGGTCACAATGATGTTTTCTTCATTGACCTAAAAAAGGAGAAGCCTTCAACCCAAAGAACACCATCACCATCTGTCAAACATGGTGGTGGGAACCTAATGCTTTGGGGGTGTTTTTCAGCCAATTTACCAGGGAACCTAATCACAGTAAATGGTCCCATGAAGAGAAACTTTCAGCATGACAATGACCCAAAACACATAGCAAAAGTGGTGTAGAAATGGTTAACAGACAACAACATTAGCGTATTGGAGTGGCCCAGCCAGAGTCCCGACTTGAAACCAATGAGAAGATGAATGGGCAAAAGTACCTGTGGAGACATGCAAAAAGCTGGTCTGCAATTTTAGGAAGCATTTGATTGCTGTAATTAGATAAGGCTGTAAATAAGGCTATTGATTATTGAAAAGGTTATGAATAATTTTTGACATGCCACTTTTTACTCAAATGTAAATAAAAGCTGAGAAATGTTTTTTTCCCACAAAAATGCCTCTTGTACATCGTCTTATTATCTTTTAGGAGACACCTATGTAATTTGACGTCAAAAAATAACCTGCCCCAACCCTCATCCTCAATCTAAGGCTAATGACAGTTCCTTAGTCCACGCAATGTAGGAAGGGGGTGTTTCATAGCCTTATTCAGAAGGGTGGAATGTAAAAGGGAAAAACTAATGCCTTAAACACTTAAACACTTTAAAGTCAGTCAATGGATAAAAGTGTCTGTTATGACAAATGTCGTGACAGAAAATGCCTAACATGGAAATATCAAAAGGACCAACATAAGCTGTTTTTTTATAGCTGATGTTGGTTTTTCAATGCTTGGAATGTTTTAATTTTACCCCTGAGGTGCAGATGTACCCAAATATAAAAGATGGTTGGTGATGAGTATCTCAGTAGGAAAGCAGGATTCTTTAGGAAATAGAGTAGCAGTAAGTGTGTAAACACAAGGCCTTCCACACATTTAATTCTAATCATGAGATGTTAAACAAAAAATTCTAATTGGCCTTTAGAGATGTTTTATATGTTTTGCAACCAGTTGATGTCACCATTGTTCAAGAAAGCAGTGTCAACAACTAACCCATAATTGAAGCTCAAGAGTGGCATGATAGTTAGTGGACTGAGTCAGTTGTGGTAATCTGTGTTGATATTTCGGATATTTACTGTAAGTCACCCTGTCATTTGTGGCAATAAAGAAAAACCTGGATGGATGTTGTCCTTAAACTAAAGTTGCAAGAGAAACTGAAACAGGTACAGCGCAAAGAAAAAGTAGGAGGTCATCTGAAAACAACCTCAACTTATGGTCTGTTCCACCAATATCAGGCTTGCATCGGTGGATCAATCACTATAAGAAAACCCCATGAGAAAAGGGGGGTGACCCAGTCTAGTGCCCCTTAGTATCTAGATGTGTGATAATCTAATATAGGCCTGTGGATAATTGTAGAGAGAGAGTATCAAATGAAGAAAGGGAGGTCCCATCCCTTAATGTTCTTACTAATAAGGCAAACCAAATGCCTTTTGTATGGGAGGTATGTATGGTGGAAAACTTAGACCTCCCTGATAGAATACATAGTGATTGGAAGGTGTAGAAAGGTCCTCCTATTACATGGTTTTGGTAGAAGAAAAGTTTGTTGTACAGAAGTTGCATGGTAATTGTATGTGGTGTATGGGGGGCTTAAGGTATATTTGAAGCCAGGAGTGTTCATCAATCTTAAGGGTTTTAAACCATTTCCTGGACCCTCTTTTCTTATCTTGTCAGGTATTTTGTATGTAACTATTCTGAAAATGTAATAATATGTACACCTCATTACATTATGTTATCCACTGTGTAATGTGTTGATACTTTTTGAAAAAATGAAACTAATAATAATAATTCACAATGTGTGCTTTGCTAACACAGTAAATACATTAAATAACACAAAATAGGACTGATCCCAATGGTTAAGGACAACTTTTTCTATATCTCAACTAAATTTCATAGTAC
Organism: Ptychadena robeensis; assembly: GCA_036250615.1. NCBI lineage: Eukaryota > Metazoa > Chordata > Amphibia > Anura > Ptychadenidae > Ptychadena > Ptychadena robeensis. The sequence goes on along the minus strand of CM070034.1, from coordinate 81,478,372 downwards.
GACAGAGACATATCATCCCTAGGAATAAGCCTAAAGGCTGGCCCAAGACAGCTGTCAAAATTGGTAAACTTGTTCACAGACATCAGTTCTCTGCAGTAAACAGAAGAGTTCAGCGGGAGTCAGGTCTCCAACATCCAGCAATGTAAATTTTATCTTAAAAACATTAAAGTAAATAAACTTTCTTATTTTCTAGGCCCCTGGACTGTTTGATATATGTAGGTATTTTAAACCTGTATCCGAGTGATGAATGTTACAAGTAGCAAAAAAACAAATCAGAAAGGGAAAATTTGCAACCATGAACATTAGCTGTTTACAATTTATGTTTTAGGAGATAGCAAAGAACAGAAAATCTCCCCAGTAGGCAAATACTGGGGCAGGGGGACTTTAATGGCTCCACAGAGGGTGTATAATTCGAGATAGAGGAAAAAAAAAGGTTACAATATTTAATAGAAAAACACCCAGGCAATAGTCATGGGTGTACCTTAATACAAAGAACATTGATAACAGAAGGTACAATCAAAAAATAAAGGTATATGCAAAAACAAAGACAGTTGGTGCAATTAAAGCAAACAAGTATCATGAACCACATGCCTACAGCTCAGGTATTAGAGCTTGGTCTACTCATAGATGTATGGTGGAGTATGAACCATCCATAGGTGGTGATAGCCAACCCGACGTACGTTTCGTCAATGGACTTCCTCAGGGGATAGAGGCTGATTGGATGGTGCAAGATTTATGATACGAATAGGTAAAAACACCATAAACAGGTGTTACTGCGAAGCATACATGCCACTGAACAGGGAACCTCCCCCAGAACGGAGAGGCATCAAAAGGCCGCCGTTAATTACAAAGCCCAAGAACATGGTATTGTCATTAAACTGATTGGTTGTGGTCTTTTAGGGCCATATTCCATATAAACAAATTGTACTATGTATGCAATTTCATGAATCAAGTACATCAAGCTGTGAAAATGATTTACAAAAGGCCATAACCCATTCTTACTATATTGGCATATCTCAAGTAAAAAAAACTGACTTTTTACTGATTTTCCAACAAAAAATCAGGTTTTAATTGATTCAACACATTTTTAATTTGTTCAATAACCACAACTTTGTTCAATCAATTAATACTGAAATTCCACCTCTTCCTTCATTACTATTTATTATCATATTAATAATTAATAATGTATAAATAAAAAATACAGAATGATGATTGCTAGAAATTTCATTTTATTTGATACAACATCACTATGTAATAAAGAAATGGTTCCCAAAGTCTGTTGGGAAAAGTATACTTCCATGAGTATAAATGTCTCTGGTCCCTGGCACTGCTTAGTGATTCCTACTGCTGACCTCTACGTCAATTATCTTTTTTAGTACAGTTTACATAATAAATTTTTTTTTTAAACTACGTGCATTGTAATTCTTGCAGCAATCCTCCACCCTTTGATCTTACTGTAGTGAATAAAAACATAAAGGAGAATGTTTTACAAATAACTGAAAAAATTTGTTGATTGCTATTGCTTATATAAAGAATGATTACATAGTCTGTATAAGTCCTGAAATGTGATTGAGCCACAAGCAGAAGAGCCATGCTTCTGTGTGTAACAAAGTCCCCAATGCTTAGAATATTGGCCTGTCAAGACTTCTGTGTCTCACTGACAATGTCCTCTGGGCTTGCCTAAATGATTTAGTATCATGTTCACAACAAGCCCTTTTCCATTAAGTTGATGAACAAAATGTCATTTTTTTTAAATTAATACATTGGTCACCATCTTCCAGAGCAGAACCTATAATGACACATTGCAGTGCCACCTGGACTGTGCTCCTAAATATACTTATGTACACATATGAAATGGATAACTAAATAAATGTTCTATGTGTTTTTACAGAAATATAGATATCTTTCGTCCTACCACACACTTTCCTAGACTAAGGATTTAGTACTAAACTGGGTTTTCAAACGAACCTTTAAACTTCAAGTTAATAAAGAATTTGTGTCACATTACATTACAGAGGGTCCTAGGGCAAATTGCCCTGCCAGACAGTATCACTGAGGAGCTTAGGGAGTGTGAGTGTGATCAGTCCAAAATTTGCTTAAAGCAATGAGATAATGATGTGCAATGGGATATATTTTCACCAGTAGAACATTGTGCAAATCCACAAAGCATAATGATTATGTCTTTGTGATAAAGAAGTCACTTGGCAGCAGAAAATGTCCATGTGGTAATTTAACATCATACACTTGTAGCAAGAATGGGCAAAATGTAATCACAAATTCAGGATGATATTTGACTTTACTATGTGAATGGAAAAGAACACTGCTGCAAATGCAGTCGAGAACTATTTGCCTATTTAGTATTTTTCGCTTGAATAGCTTATGAACATGGGTAATCATTATAATTTCTAGTAAGATCCTAAAAATGCACAGGCAGCAGGGAGATGTATCTCAAGGCACAGGTCACTGATCTGACTTTTACAAAAGATAAATGGTCTATACTGCAGACATGACAGTCTCTATTCATCTTTGTGGATGGATAGAGATAACCAAAGGTTCATGCAGACCAGTGGATGCTAGTGGCTAGAAAATGCACAGAAATTTATTCATTCACTCCTATTGTGTGAATATTTACAAGCCTGCCATGTGAAAAGGAAATGACTGTTTACTAAGTGATTCTTAAAGATGAATAAAGATTAAATACCATGGTTGAAGTATCTTCATTTTAAGAAAGACCACAGCTCTGAAATTCATTCTATCTGTACTGTGACATATGCAGGGGTGCACATAACTTTTTTCGTGAGCTACTCGCATGAGTAATAAGAGATGGTGTTTGGTGCTCACTCCAGATGTAGGGTGGTCTACCTCACTATTGAACTCACTGTCCTCTCCATCCACAGATCAACAGCAAGCTTTGGGTCAAATGTAACTTAAATGTCACAGTATAACACCGTTTGGACCCCCAGATCTCAGTTCATATCTCAGTATATATCTCAGTATCATATCTCATTAGTGCAACTTTCCTCTTGTCAGATATTACCCTACATGTGCCTGCTCTGATTTTCTTCCCCCAGATTTTAAAAGTCCAATCTTTTTTGTAGAATTAGTAATTTACAATCCCAATTTGACACTCCTAACTGCAACCTTTTATAGTTAATAAAGTTTCCTTTCGCTTATCCAAGTGACATAACTTGTATATGTTTAACAATAAAAATAATAAAAATTGCCAAATTTGTGTGGAGCTGTAATCTCAACTCAATCAATATCAGATTCAGCCACTGGATGTCACTAGAGAGCACTTGCCGTCAGAGCACAACACAAGCATGGCTTCCTTTTCATCAGAGAGAAGGGGGAAGGAGGGGGAAAGCTCTGTTCATCTCTACAATATACATGTACAACAAAAATACAAGGAAAACAAACAGCTGATTTCACTATAATAATAGTATTTATAGTGACATTTTATAGTGGGGGAGGGTAAAATTATATTGTGAAAAATACAGTACTTTTCGGAGGATGTAAAGCGCTTTGACATCTCTTTCTTTGGGCCAAATTGATAAACGAGTTACAATAAATATAGACCACAATAGATTTATATATATAGAACAAAATTTCAACATATCTGTTAAGTTGACAGATTTGCAGTGCATATGACTACCCAAATCAGTCTGGAAATCACTGTACACATAAGCATGAATAACCATCACAAAATGCCATATTCCATTGAGAGCTTTAGAAGAGGTTTGCTAATGTCACATGAATTTCTTATTCTGTATATCACAACTGATCATAGTGCTTCAATATTATAACATGAGTTCACAGCAGGGTTTATTCATCCAACATAGCACAAAACCAGCGTGTGTATTCATTTGTTACAAACGATAACAGTAGTCTAAATAGATTGTAGTTTTCCATTTAGCACGTGGTACATGACTTAAGGTTTAAAGTTGAGGTTGAAATTATCTCACCTCCCTAACCAATTGTTGGCTTTACAAAAAAAACTGTTATGCCCTTTTTATATACAGAAAGCCATTGTTACACTCCGGTGATCAGATCCTCTTTCTCAGCTGTTAACAGGAAATTTGTGTCCTTGTATCATGTGAGCACTTCCTTTTGGCTGTCCAGCACATGCGTACATCGTAGATACTGATTTGGGTTTTAACATGTCTCTGCACTTATGAGTGATCTCTTACAAGTTTATTTTTACTAATGTAACGTGTGAATTACAGACATCATGCCTGCTCACTTTGGTCTCCAGTGCATGGTAGAGAAGAGAGTACTTAGGACTCCTATCCCTGTCTGATAATACAGGCATAGGCACCGGAACTCACATGTCCCCGGCATCAGTGATGATACAAGGAATGTGGATGCTGCCTGCATTATTTGCCTGAATTATTTGGCAAAGACGTCCCAGGAAGTAAACAGAAAGAAGTGATTGTTGGATCACTGAAGCAGGCCTTTGGATTGCCTGGATCAGGTAAGCTATCCTGAGTGTGGCTCTGGGTTACCACTTTTGGTAATTAAAATGGAAATACAACCAGGGGTTAAATGAATAAAAGACTTGCATTTTCTGTACACATATATTAGAGCTGTCTTTTTTGGGGTATTTTTTTGGGTTCATATTCATTGGGGATTACAAGTTCTCCATGGAAAGGTGTCCTGCAATAGAACTCATGAAGAAGCTCATGATCAGTTTGATGAGCTGATCACAGCACAGCACGGTGCGTGCTGTTTTTTTTATTTCATGAACAATATGGTTAACTATATAAACAATATGTATGTATTTACCATAGAACTTTTTGCCTTCAAATTAATGTATTATGTGAATGAATTAAAACAACACAGCAAAATATGATTTTAAATGACTGGTACAAACTGTAACTACTAGTCTCATATGAATATGAGACGCCTAAAAAGTCCCCTTTGTCCCATCCAGTATGGGAAGTAAAAGTAAATGGAGAGATGGACATCTCCTAAATCTCCATAAAAACTCAATTTATGTAACTTTGATGTTGGCGTACATATACTCATGCAGAATGGGATCCACTATCTTTAAACATTCAGAACAGTACAAATAAATCAGCTGATCTAAGTTATGATGCTTTCCAGTAGTTGTTTTGCATAAGAACGTTTCCAAAGTTAACATACCATTCAGAATATCTATGTGTGCCACCTTCTTCTCTTTGTAAAAATAAGATTGAACATTTATATGATATGTATGAAAACTAGACAACTAGCATTTATAACATGAGATGTCAGATCTTTTGAGGGAATACAGTTTCCCCCATATTGTAAGGATATAAAAAGGCCTTCTTATTAATCATTAGTGTTGAGCTTGAATATTCATATTTTTGATGAATATCGTCTATTTGAGAATTGGCGGTGGATATTCACAATTTCCAAAATTTAAGATATTATGCACTGACAAGCTTATGACCATGCATTGTGATAATATAATTTCAAAGCGATAATAAATACCTCATTCATATTACTGTTTGATATCCTTTCCCATTAAAGTAGGTGTAAATGCCAACATCTCAATATTTCAATAAATAAGGTTTAAGAGATTGTACAATAAGATACAACAATAGTACATTTAAGTATGAGATAGACAATAAACAACTATTTTGAAAAAGTCCATTTTGTCTATGTATCGTTTCCCGCTTCTTTAGGGGGTATTACACTATTAAAAAAAAGGATTGTAAACACAATATATATGATACACTTTTGAAAAAAATGTATATAATATATTTAAAGGGAACCCCAAGTTCTACTCACAAATCCATACTATATTGAATGTCTCCAACAAGTTGCTAATTGAAACTCCTCTATCCCTGTTGGGAGGAGGTATGGGGGTCCAAGGCTGGTAACAGTGGGGGGAACAGGGGACACATTAAGCCTAATTCTGTGTAAAGAATAATAATGTGATAAGGATTCTACATAGATACAAAAATCTCATTAGTTTTGATGATAATCGCAATCATTACGATTATATTATTGATTGTGACATCACAATGTATGGCCACATGTGCAAATTTTTAATTTACAAATGTCAAATCAAACATTAATATAGTCGTTTGCAAAATATCGTGAGTTAGAATATTGCCTATGCCGCTCATCACTATAAATAAGCCTCAATATTTTATTTAACTGCTCTTCTCATATTTCTTCCTCGTATTATAAAAAAATCTACTAAAATATAGTAAATAGTAACATATTCCATTAAATGTGAGAATACAGCACAGGAAGATTACTAATTAATGCTTATCATTGTATTTTGAAAATTAAATTATAATTTTAGAAGAATGCACACGAATAAAACTGACTATAAATGAATCCAAATATTAAATTGGCTTATGGGTTTCAAACTCATTTAGTTTAGTCACAAATTAATAATTCATTGATTTTTATCAACTTTATTTAATGACTTTTGTCAGCTTTTTGCATATCCTATTATAGTATTTGTCTAAGTTGATGGAATCCATACTTTTGCATAGCTTGAAGGAAGAGCATTACTTGCAAAGAGATCACCTATGCAAAACATTTTAAAAACTGAGGCAATTATGGGTTTTATTTTAATGCTGTATGTGTGACCATGTTCACCCAGATGCTTTAAAAAACAGTAAAATCTTTTGTAAAAGATAAAATCAACCAGTAAAATCAATTTGTAAGTGAAATGTAAGTGGTCACTAGATGGTGGTATGAAATTGTTTTAAATGTTTTCTTAGGGCATCATTAAGGAAGTGATATATCCTTTCCCAAGTCTCTAAAAATTGTAAGTATGATGAGAGATTGACTGCAGTGGATTGGAATACAACAGGTGTTTAGTTAAGTATAGTAGTATGGGTCGACGTTAAAATGTTATTAATTACCTGGGGACTCACCTTTACATTAGTGACTGGTAGGAGAAGAATTATTTTTTATTAGTCATTAGTGTTGTATATATATTACATTGTTTGTCAGCATAAATAACCCCTTACGCTGGTGGATAGACAGACAAGTCATAAACATTTTGTATTTTAATATCCAATAGTACCTATAATTTGAGAACATGTACTGTGTAAGTTCACTATATACAATAATGCAAAAATAGTAATAGGTGTGATTCAAGAATTATATAGAAACCCAATATATACAGATTCAGCTTTTATTAACAATTCCACAAAAAAATATTCATAAAACCTACAAATTTAGACAAAACGCAACCTCCTGAGCACTGGGATACACTGTGAAGCACATATTTGTGTGTAGCACAAATATTTTTTAATATTCTACTGTTAAACCAATAGGTCAGTGCATACACAGGTCAGTGAAATCTTGGAATGGAGTTGATAGAAGGTAGAACCAACATCAGGTCCCTGTCACGGAGAGTGACTCTCTCACGGCTTGTGTCCACTGGGCATTATGGACATGTTGGCTTGCTTCGTCCAAGATGCCCAACTTGAGGATTATTTAGGGTGTGTTACCATGCACCGAACGCAGGGATTTAAACACAGTGGACACAAGCCCCTACTGTACTAATCACCAATCTTGCCTGGTATAAAAAAAGTGGGTTAATCTAACATTTTAAGTTGTCATCAGGAATAACGGGGACACTAGTCCAACTGTCTAGGTTTTCCATTATATTGGAAATATATCTTGTCATTATCTGTTATTTATAGTGATGGCCGAACATTGGCCAGGACTGTCCGCGAATGGGCGGGTCGGACTTCTAAAGACGTCCGCCGTCCGCCTGTTCGCGGACAGATTCAAATTCCCCGCCTCTAGGCGTCATTGATGTCACATCCGGTCCCTGGAACGCACCCTGGAACACATAGTTCCTGGGTAAGGGAGCCGGATGTGACGTCACTGACGTCACTTCCTGCTCCGAGCCAGTTTTTTCACTAGGAGACCGGCTTTATGCCCGGTCTTCTAGTGAAAAGATTCTTCCTCCGGCACGATCGCACAGGTTCTGATCCTGCCGGAGGAAGAATAGTGATCTTCTTCTTGCCGGCGAGAAGGAGGGCAAACATCCTTGCGGACAGTTCGGCCATCACTAGTTATTTATAATGTAAAGTGAGTAAAGAGGACTCTTCCTAATAGGACACATGTGGTAAAAAAAAAACTTGCCTTTGGATATACATCAAAAGTTATACTACCAAAATGTCAAAAATTGGATGGTAATATCTCTTCTTCTTTTCTGCTGATTGTCTCCTATTCATTTTCCACAATGTTTGATTTTCAGGACGTATTGAAAACGATTACCTATTTTTTTATTGATTATAAGTAGATAATCTTTAAAACACAATTTGAAGTTTTGTAAGAGGCATTTGGTGAAACTAATTTCCAATGTGGAATTCAATATGTGTTACATATAACAGTTATTTATTTTGTCTTGCAGGCAACTCATTCTCTTTGACAGTGCAGAAAGAGTTTACAAAATGCCTGCAGATCAGAGAAGCACTAGTGATAATAGGATAGATGAAAATAGCAGTGATTAATTAGGAAAAGGGCATTTGTACAGCAATTTTGCCAACCGCATAAACTAATAATATTTTAGCGATCACTATTTGCATTTAGTCTTGGGGCTTCTACTTAAAACATATTATAATAATGGGAAAGAAATGATCTGCTGTGTATGGCATGTACATGCTTTGCTCTTCTGTTTTATCTTCATCATTATACACTACACTTCATTTTGATAGTCTTCATAACCTACAGCTCAGTATAGAGGGAAAGAGCACTGCAAAAGAATACATAATTCCATGTTAATCACTTAAAACATTTATCAGCAGAGCTATAAACTTCTCACATGTTTACCAAGCTAGGTGTAGCTTTTACCACAGAAACAGCCTGGTGACACTTTCCTCTCACCTTTTAATCATTTAGCTTCATATATAGTTCACGAATAAGAAAGCAAGGTAAGTTTGAAGCGGGCAAAAGTCATAGGGCATAGATAAAAAAGTGTCACAGTCTTCAAATAAATAATACAGAAAAACACAAACTGAGTGGCGGTGGGAGGCAGCCGCAAACTTGTCCCTTAAGAAAATTATGGTTGTGGGTCTAAGGATTGTCGAAAATACCTTGTCACTAATGTGCTGTTTATTAATTACTATGTATCATAATACCTTTTTAGATATACCAATCCCTCTATGTCAGTGGTGGGCAACTGAAATGATATGGCCCTCCGCATCACTAAAGGGCCGCACATAACATCGATCCAGACACTCCCCCCATACACATATCTCAGCAGGCGGTAAACCAGCTCCCGACAGGCAGTCAAAAACTGACAGCACCCAGTCCCCCACCCCTCCTGCCCCTGGGTGCAGCGGTCATATGTAGACCTGGTTTCCCCAATCAACATTCACAATTTTACTGATGTAGGAGCGCCAAAGTTGATTAGGAAAGCTGAGTCAGCGTGTGACCACTACACAGGTGAGTTTCTATGCCCTATGCATTAACAGTTAGGTTTTGGGGGCCGCATGTGGAGGACCAAGGGGGGCCACTGAACAACGGCCAAAGGGCCGCAAGCGGCCCCCGGGCTGCAGGTGGGGCACCTATGCTCTATGTCATGTGATTTGTACCACGCTTTGGAAGAAAAGAACCCCCTGATTGAGACAATGGTGTCTGTGAAAAGTTAGTGTTGAATTTTCATATGTCCAATCGTGGTGTAGGAATTATGGCAATGAGTGTTCATGGAGAGTTCTCAGCAAATTGCATTCACTTTAATATAAAGGGGAAATTTCATAACATTCAGTAGAGATGGTCAAATATGATATCATCACCAAAATTGCTGGAGATGTAGTGAAGGGTTGTAGAAACATTTGTGGAAGCACACATGTGGAAGCATATGTAGTTTTTGCATAAATTAAGTTCAAATTTGAATTAAAACATTTTACTTTACAATTTTTTTATTTGTACTTAATTAATGCAAAAACTACATGTACTACAGCAATACTTTTTTTTTGTTAAGTTCCCACAAGCCTTTTCTACATCTCCAGAAATTTTGGTGATTGTGGAATATTCAGGCAGAAAGTCAAACTTGGTGAATTTTCAATAACAAATTCGACCATTACTAATTCAGGGCATATTTTTAGCCACAAAAATAAATGTATAGCGTTGACATGACAATACTTTGAGTGAGATATGCCATTTTTCTAGCTGTTAAAGAAACAAATGTGCCAATATCTAGCTAAAAGGTCTAATAGATAATATAGTCATTTTAGAGTGTGGGGATGTTTTTTTTATTATATAATGTTTGCCAGGAAATGGGCATGCCAGAAAGATTCTATATTGCCTGGTTGGAACACAGCTGCATACCAAACGTGCTAACAC
>CM070034.1:81431510-81458185 GCA_036250615.1 Ptychadena robeensis | reverse complement strand
GCGAACATGCGATGTTTGCCGCGGATAGTTCGCCGGCGAACAGTTCGGGCCATCACTAGCCTTGAGCTTGCAAGTACCAGTCATGATAATGTGGCTTTGTTTAGAAGAGGAAATAGGGTAGAAGCTCATATTGCTTTTTGTAGGATTTTTAATTGTGTTTCCCTCCACGTTTCAGCGGTTATTAATTTGACTACGGATAAGTAACCATGAACATTTTTCTCCGTGTGGTCCTAGTCGTTAAAGTCCTTGTGGTCCGTTGTTCATCGGGACTGGACATTGTATCTTGAGGATAAGGTGTTGATACATGTCTGAGGTGGTAACTTTTCAAGGCACGTCAGGTGCCAATGTGAAAGACTTCCAATAGCTGATGATCTGGTAATAGTAAAAGTATTGTGTTGGGGACAAGTGGTATAAACAGCTCAAATTATGGGAATGGATGGAGAGAGTGGTTAGATTTATGGAAAAACTGTCCTAGCGTCCCTTGAATGCCCAATCACAATATATGTGCGGGGCAAAACAGTCCATGGTATTTGGATTCCCAGAGATCAGTAAATGGAAAGACACATGAAAGGGTATGCGGAAAAGTTTCTGCACCTCCCTTCAAGCCACCAATCCAAGGTGTTCTGTTTAATGGGATGGGGAGGCGCATAGGAGAACAGTTTAACAGTGCCATTAGGGACTAGGGGGCGAACATTGCCAATTTAACCTTCTTAGTGTTCATGACGAGCCCATCTCGTCCAGAGTTTGTGTGAAGAACAAACTCTGAATGAGCTGTGCTCCCATGAAAGCTGCATATCCCCGGAAAGCTGCTTCCAGCCGCAGCATTTCTGCGGGGTTCTGCGGCTTCATTGATCGTGTGGCGGTGACGCGGAAGGGGCGAGGGTGAGCAGTGCCATAGACCTCCATGTTAATGGAAGGGCCTCTGCTTTCCAGCCCTCCCAGCTGGTGTCATGAATGACACTGGCTGTATGGAGAGGGGAGGGGGAGGGGGAGGGGGAGGGAGGTAATGGCAGGCAGTGTACCTCGTACACTGCTGCCATTGCCTGTACCACACTGTTAAAAACGGTGCGGTACAGGCAGTGCGCTAGGGAGGTTAAATTCCCAGTTTATGTATACTGAGGTATGACGGATCCAGTCGGAAACGTGGCGAATTAGACACGCCAGATTATATAGTCTTATGTCTGAAAGGGCCATGCTCTTTGATATCACCAATTTAGAATAGGCAATGCAGGCTTTCCCACCCTTCCACAAAAAGTGTGTGAAAGCACTTTGGAATGTTATTATATCAGTGTGTTTCAATATCAACTGTATAGTTTGGAGAGGATAGAGGAGTCCCCACATTTTCAGTTCATTGACAAATAGTACCAAGTAGGGTGTTAAAACTGAGAGTATGCAGGGAGGAAGGTAGTTTACCTATTTTGATTCCCAAGTAGGTGATTTGATCTTTAGCTATAGCAAATGGGGTAGTTGTGGCCCAAGATCCACATCTCCCAGGTGTGAGTAAGAATAGCTCACTCTTATGTATAGTTTATTCTAAGGCCAGAGAAACCCTCAAAAGATTTCAGGGAGTCCATAATGATGGGCAGGTCGTAGAAGAATTTGCGGTGAAGATGTTGGCCACAAACAAAGCTAAGCGGAGAGTGGTATCATATAAGGGAATGTCTTTGAAGCAAGGGTGTTTGAGGATGTGTCTGGATAGGAGCTCTAAGGCTAGGTCAAAGAGTAATGGGATTGGCTGCTCCAATTCTGGCCGAAGGTCTGGAATATTTTGGGAAAGAAAGTGAACAAAGGGGCCCTCAAAACCCATGTTCTGTAGCACAGAGAATAGCCATTGGAGATTAATGCTGTCAAAAGCCTTCTCCGCATCCAGGGATAAAATAGCTATATCCTGATCTCGATGCAATCTTGCGTATTCTAAGACAGTGAGAACTTTGCGGATATTAGAAACAGCTGATCAGTTATAGTAGGGAGAATGATCACTAGACGATCTGCAATAATTTTAGATAGAATTTTAGATAGAATTTTAGCGTCCACATTAATGAAGGAGATGGGACAATAGGGGCCAGGTTTCAGAGAATTTTTGTTATTTTTGATCAAACGTGTGCTTCACAAGCTGAGTGAAAATATGGACCCCCATCCCAAACAGAAGAGTAGAGCAAGTGTAGCGAGTCACAAACAAGTGGCATTAGGTGTTTATAAACTTCCCCAGGAAGGCCATCTGGGCCAGGTGCTTTGCCGTTCAGCAGGGAATTCACCACCCCGGTCATGTCATCTAGGGTGATGGGGGCATTGAGGAGACCTAGGTGATCCTCTATGAGTTTTTGGAGCCTGAGGGAGGAGAGAAAATCTTCCTCCAGGGGGGGGGGGGGCAGGTCAGTCCCCTTGTAAAGGCATTCATAAAACCTTGTAATATTCCAGCCTCATCCCAGAGCCCAGCTATGGAGGCAGGGGGTTGGTCTACCATTAATCATATTGGCCAGGAGGAGGCCCACTTGTTACCGTATCTGTGATATTTCAGTCACACATAGGCCTCCTTGAGGAGTACCTTATGCTGAGACCAGAGATCAAATAGTTTTTTAGCCTGTTTCGATGCAACCTTGTCTCATACAACGATATCTGTGCTTTTGTCAGCAGTCACATAATCAATAAATACAAGATAACCAGTTCCAATGGCAGCCATACATGCCCACGCCATGACAATACCACCACCATGCTTCACTGATGAGGTGGTATGCTTAGGATCATGAGCAGTTCCTTTCCTTTTCCATACTCTTCTCATCACTCGGTACAAGTTGATCTTGGGTTTGTTGCGTTTTTTAGCCTAATGATGGCTTGATTCTTGGATGACAGCTCTTTGGATCTCATCAAATAGCACACTTGTAATGAACTCTGGACCTTTTATCTGCACATTGTAATTAGGATAATGAGGGAATATCACACACCTGGCCATATAACAGCTAACAAGCCAATTATCCCATTATGTTTGGTCCCTTAACAAGTGGGGGGCACATATGCAAACTGTTGTAATTCCTATGTCCTATTTGGATGCTGATGCTGATATCCCACCTGATTGGATGATGTTAATGCTGACAGTCTGCAGTTAAAGCATGTTGTCTTTCTTTAATTCCAAATTCATTGTGGTGTACAGAGCCAAAAATTCTAGAATAGTATTGATGTCCCAATATTTATTTTGTACTTTACTATAGGACTATAATATAAATTTAAAAGGTGTGAAACTTATTAAACTTAAATCTGCTATTATGTAGTTAGTCTGATCATATACACACACTTAACTTATCAGATAGCACTATTTTCCACAACAAAATAAAAAAATACAGGATTATATTGGTAATGGGTAATGTTGCAAAAACTGGAAAGCCTCAGGATGAAAAAGAAAGACCATGGGACAACACATTTTTGGCAGATGGAATATTGAACTTTTCTGTAGTTGCTTTCATATATTCTCATCTTCTCACAATGATATAAAGCCAGGATTCGAAGAAATAAGCAAGGAGTTAAGCCTCTAGAGAGACACGCACAGCTGGATTTTGTCAGGCTTCACCTAATTGTCTGTCTCTGAAATGAGCGTACTAGCTGTCTTCTCATCTCATATATTCCTTCATATATTGCCCGAAGGCCACCTGAAGAAAACAACTCAGTGAGACTGACTTTCCTTTACACATATGAGGAAGAAGCCTCTGTACCTCTCTGATACAGCATGCATGGCATCCATAATCCTCATCCATAATCCTCTGGCTATTTTTCCATTTATGTTTGCTATTCAACCTTTTTACTCCTTTTGTGCTGACGATAAACTCAGTCAATTGTATGTATATATTTTTTTTTTTATGTATCTATTTTTTTCAATTCCCATAAACAGTATATTGCTAAGTTTAAGTGTCTGTAATGGCACCATAAGGCTTATCATTCCATGGTGGCTATAAAAACAGAATGTTTGGAGTTCAAGTGATACTCTTTATTGGCTAACTGAAGTAATTAGAGAAGCAAGCTTTCACGATGTCCCAGATCCCTTCTTCAGGCGTTGCTGTATTCATTGATGGCTAACACGTTACAACACTTTACTGTGGTTATGAATACAAAAGCATTAAAATGTAATGTCCAAAATAAAAAGGATTATAGATAACATACACAGCCAAAGATATCTATTAATATAATTGATGTATAACGAAATTACATGACATCATATATTTAGAATGAATATATAAATGGATCTTATCAGTCCTAAGATGAGGAATAGGATAAACAGATAGAATGCAGCAAGTATATGAAAGAGTTCTTAAAATGGATGTATACTCAAACCCCAATCACAAAAAAATATATATATACCGTATTTTCCAGCATAAAAGACGATTTTTGAACACAGGAAAATGTGTTCAAAAGTCGGGGTTCGTCTTATATGCTGGGTACCACTGTCAGGGTGGTGCAGGGGGCACTCCTGTCCCTGGCTGACAATCTAGGGGAGTCTGTAGGTCTGCTCCCCGGATCTGTGCTCCCCACACTGCACACTAGCCGACAGAAGCCAGAGGGAGAGATCTTCAGCACCCCCCTCGGCCCCCTCTTTCCTGATGTCTGTGAAAGAAGCTGGCTGCTACTGACGTCAAGTGTGCTCACTAGCAATATTGTGGCTGAAATTGGTATTGCAGGGAGATTGAGATTAAAGCTATTTTAATGTCAAATATACAGAATTTATGTCCCATGGATAAACACAGGGAAAAATTTATAACTATGAAAGGTTGCAGTTAGGGGTTAAATTGGGAATGTAAATTACTAATCCAAAAAAAGATTAGACTTCTAAGGGTGCTGGAGATCTGTGGGTTGAAATTTAGAGTAGACATACATTTTTTTATTTGGTGTGCGTTGGAAGAGGGGTAGTCTTATACGGCGAGAATATCCCAAACTCTGCTCATGCGCAGAATAGCCTGGATAATTGGTCGGACACAGAACGCCCAAGAGGTTAAGGGTAATTTATTTAGGTGATAGAGCTAGGTTAATTTTCAAAAGGGTAAAGAATGTTTACAGTACTCTCATGGCATACTCATAACTATAGCTGTCTACACCATGCTTAGAGTCCAGCATCCCTCATACAACTTTATAATGTAAAACAATGTAATATAATATCAAAGATTGTCCTTAACTTATTAATGATAACATAAAATACTCCATAAATATGCACTGAAATATTTCAATAAATACACAATTGCTGTTTAAGAAGACAGTAAGTGTTGTAGAAAAATGTTGTTCATGATTTTAGCACTATGAAACCACCATCAATTCTGCAAAATAAATAAAAAAGATTATATACAGATTTCTGGATAAGGCTTAGAACCTCTTCCATAAATACCAAATCTCTAATTGAATCACTTATCTGCTAGATGTCTGGTTTGGTGTTATAACTTGTTATTCTGTTGTTATAGAACAGTTATCATAGATATCGTGATTTATAAACAAATACATGTTTGTGTGTGTGTTTATGATTTTCTAGATTGTTAATTAAATAACCAGCAATCAGAATTCATCCCCTTATATTTGATCACCTATAGTGATAAATAACTGAACAGTAATATTTACAAATAAATCTAAACAAGGCATCACCACTTGCCATGGCTGTTATCTACACGGTCAAATTGCATCTGTGGGAAGAGAAATACAGTTATATATCCTTTTTTATAGGCTTACAGGTTTGTAAGTATGATAATCTTTTACCCACAGTAACATTCTGATTCAAACATTGATATATATAACAAATAATTGAATCATTTTTGAGAGTGACCATTTAATGTTTTTAAAGCTGTAAGGTAGGGGCACTAGCTCCAGAGCCAAGAACACATAAAATACAGCAAGGATTTAATATATTTTTTTTGCACTATAAGACGCACCCCCGCCCAATTGTAAGGAAAAAATGCCTGCATCTTATAATGCAAAGGTGGTACCACACATGGCCGAACAGTTGTAGCTGGGAGGAGGACAAACTTTAGTTTATGCTTTAATATGCTTTATTTATGTCTGCTGACTGACACAATGCATAGGAAGGTTCTGGAATAGG
The DNA here is from genome assembly GCA_036250615.1 of Ptychadena robeensis. NCBI lineage: Eukaryota > Metazoa > Chordata > Amphibia > Anura > Ptychadenidae > Ptychadena > Ptychadena robeensis. Next base: position 81,452,121 of record CM070034.1, on the reverse strand, counting down.
TGGATCTTCCCTCTTGCACTCTGCTTTCTGTATGTGAGCTGAGCAGCTTGAGCATAATTCACATACACTGGTATAGTGTAGCTCTTCCCTCACAGTGTATATGAGATGGTCTCTGAACAAATTTGGAAAAAAAATTAGGAGCCACACCCAGAAATAAAATAAATTGGAAGACAGGAAGTGAGACATGTCACAATAAAAGAAACTCAACCAGTTAAATAGTTGTAAGGCCAACTTAAGAAAGTAGAAAGAACATAATGCTTACATAGGAGAGGAGTATATACGACAACTCAATAATGGAACCTAAGAGCAAGAGCAACAGGGAAGTGATCCCTAAGCAGAATGCATAAAAAAAGAAATATGAATACAGCTTTTGAAAAAAATAAATAAATAAGAGACCATTGATATTTTTAAATCTGCATCTTTATGAGTATGATAACCATGCAATGCCAGTGCAGTAGGCTGACATCAAATTACCTTCAACAGCACAAATTATATAAAGATATTTTATTCACATTTTTAATATCATATAATGATATCATGCATTAAGCCATTCATTTAGAACAAAGTGCTTATTACAGTTGTTCTGTTTAATATTATGTTATAAAATGTACATAGTATGGTATATACTGTATAGTATATTGCATAATTCTGTAGGGTATATGCAACTACATTATATTATTCAAAATGAATAGGGGATTGAAAAATATAAATACCCTCCTATATGTTTATTTGAAAATTTCCTCTCTCCTGATAACATGCAGACATTCTGAGACCTGGGGGGAGGGGGGGGGGGGGGTGTAGGCAAGGGTTGTGGTTTCCTGCTCCTACCTGTCCTGCCACTCAATGCCATTGATTACCATATGCGAGAAATCCTGAGGAAGCCCAAAATTGTTTAACCTCACTAGCGCTATGCACGAACCCAGTTCGGGCAAACTGACGCTGCAAATAGCGATGGCTTTGTTCAAGCAGACATGCGCAGCGGGAGAGATCTACAGCCAGCTGCTGCTTCCAGCGATGTACCCCATCAGTCTCCAGTCTCTCTCCTCTTTGCCGGCATTGGCGTGATGACGTCACCAGAAGGAGACCTAAGATTTTTTTTTGTTTTTTTTTCTTTCTTTGAATTTGTTTTTATTTGTTCAAATTTGTTTTCTTTTGTCTTAAAATGGATTGGATACAATTTTTCATCCAATCCAATTCAAAAGAAAAGAAATTCAAAGAAATCTAAAGTAAGGCCCCGTCTACACTACAGAAAACTGCACAGTTTGCATAGAAGTTTGCATAGAATGCGGAAAAAAAACCACGCAGTGCAGCCACCCCCTGTAAATTCCTATGGGGAATGACGTGCCAGTCTATACTGACACGTCATGCCCGCGGTTGGGGCGGTGTTACACTTTGTTATTGTGCTTATTGCCTATGCTAATTGTGCTTATTGCCTGACCTCTGTCTGAATTATGACTATGATTACGCCTGCCACCTGCCTGAATAACGACTGTGATTACGCCTGCCGCCTGCCCTAACATCTGCCTGAATAACGACTTCAATTACGCCTGCCCTGACATCTGCCTGAATACAGACTACAAATACGCCTTTCTCCTGCCCTGACATCTCTGCCTGGATACGACTACTTTGCTGCTGCCATGGCTTCAAGCTCTGCAAGACGTCTACACTCCCAAGATGTGCTGAAACACTTGTCGGACGCCAAGAGCGGTAAGGAGTGACTTTTGGAGGCAACTGATAGTGACGTGGATCCTGACTTCTCATTAGATTCTGAATCCAGAAGTGAAAACGACAATGAGTCTACAGCTTAGGTGCCCAACCTGCGGCCCTGGGGCCGCATGCAGCCCTCAGGGCGTTGTTCGGCGGCCCTTCACATGGGGCCCCTAAAACCTTACTGTTAATGCAGAGAGCATAGCAATTAAACTGTGAAGTGGTCACACACTAACCCAGCTTTCCTAATCAGCATTGGCAATCCTACATCAGTAAAATTGTCAATGTTGATCGGGGAAACCAGGTTTACATATAAGTGCTGCACCCCGAGGCAGGAGGGGGGATGGGTGCTGTCGGGTTTTGACTGCCTGTCGAGATCTGGTCCACCACCTGCTGAGATATGTTGGGGGGAGGGTCTGGATCGATGTTATGTGCGGCCCTTTAGTGATGCAGATCAGTTGCCCACCACTGGTCTACAGCATTAAAAAATATTCCATGCAAAACACTCTATCACTTTTGGTACAGAAATCTGGACCTCAGTGAACCGCCAGGGAGGTTAAAGGACGAAACATGTTAAAACCAAATCTGCAATTGGTTAAAAGCTTTGTACAGCACTGTATGCACTTTTGTCTGATCATGTAATGTGTATGTTTAATTTAAATTTTTCTATTTTTATCATGTTTATCATAATTAAATATTGGTTTTAATTTTTAATACAATCTATGTGTTGATTCCTAACACTCATTTTAAGCTCCTTTAAAGTGCTAGGGTAAGAGGGTACCCCTAAAAATTCTCCCCCCTGGTTCACTTTATATACTCTAGATGGTTGAATTGAAACCTTTTTAAAATACATGTACACATGGGATGAGGAGCTTTTAGAGAATGAACATAATGATACGTATTAGGAATTGGGTAACAAACAAACAATACACACTTGAAATTTTTATTATATATTAATGACCTTGATGCCTGATATATTTATAGGATAAAATCTGATACAACAGCGAGCCTGTCGAGCCTGTCGAGCCCTCCAGCATCTGTAAGCAGGAAGTGATCTCATCCCTAACCAGGAAGTCACATCATCCTGGAAAGCACACGGCCCTAAGAGATCAATCCTTTCAAACCTCCTTTAATGTGAGTATTTTGTCTTTCGTTTTATTTTGTTTACCGTATTTTTCGGACCATAAGACACACTTTTTCATCCCCAGAATTGGGGGCAAAAAGTGCCTGCGTCTTATGGTCCGAATGTCCAACCCCCGCGGCCACTCGGCCGCTGGTGGTCGCATCTTGGTTTCCTGCCAGCTCTCCCGGCACAGAGATTAGCCGGGGAGCTGGAGGAGCTGTCAGTCGAGAGATGCCGGCTGGTGTCAGCTCTCCCAGGTGTACTGTATAATTGCCTGTCAGCAGAGCTTTGCTGGCATAGGCAATGGAGAGAGAGTGAGAGATGGACTGCCATCTTCCCCTCTCTCAGTGTCAGTGGGAACTGCAATAACTCGCCAGTTCCCACGGACACAATCACAGCTGATCTTCCCAGCTGATCAGAGCAGAGAGGGAGAAGACTGCAGATTTCTGCCCCCTCCCTCCTTCTCCTCCTGATCAGTGATCAGTGTGAAGACGCTGAGTCTGAGAGTGTACTGCTGCTAGTGACCCCTGCTGGCTGAATTGAATATTGCCTTCATTGAATTCATTGCATTAATCCAATTGATGTGAATTGATTTCTTGCCCTAAAAACTGTGTGCGTCTTATGGTTCGGTGCGTCTTATAGTCCGAAAAATACGGTAATTTTATTTTACCATTTATAGTAACTTACATTGTTGTATTAGGTTGTGCGCCTCATGTCCATGTTCCTATTTGTCATTCCTAAACTATATAGAATTGGGATCCAAAATGTTTTGTCGGAATTGTAAAATAGGAAAAAGGTTCAGTGATGATCTGGGCGGTGGCTGCATCAAGCCTGGAATGGGCAGATATGTCTTTGTGAAAAATGCATAAATCAATCCACTTACAAGATTATCTAAGAAAAACATTTACTTTATTCAGCTAAGACTAATTCAGTGGGTTGGTATTTCCAATCGTCCCACAGTCTGGGATATCAAGGTCTAGATTGAGGATCACCAAATCAAAAGCTCAAACTCTATATTACATCTACACTTCTGCAATGAAATTTGGAGGAAAATGGATGGTCAAAACTCTAAAGAAAAACTCAGGTATTAAAAATTGTCGTTGTGTTACCCAAAAGCAATATAAAAAACTGGTTGAGAGCATGACAAAAAGCATTGTGATTACAAATTATGGTAATTCCACTAAATTTAAGTTTCTGAATGTTCTTTATTTAAAACATTGCTGTAACTGTGTTTTCATTGTGTTGTCATTTCAAATAAGGAAGAAAAATATTCTTGCTATTGTATAGTTCTATTAGCCCTTTCACACTATATGCATTTTTTAAAGGCATGCGTTACTGCATATATACAAAAACGAATGTGTTTTTCACATTACATCTGCGTTTGCATTTTTGAACAAATCAATGAACAACAAATCAATCAAAAGTGCATACAGCAGGGCGGAAACACTGTGTTTTTAAAAACACAACTCATGCAGTGTGACTGGTAACATTAGTTGTCTATGTTAACGTCCTTGGTGCTATGCCCGAACTCAGTTCTGGCGCAGTTCTGTAGAAGAGCCGCAGACACAAGGAGCCTTTCCGGCCCCGTGTCTTCGGCGTCATCTGTGACCTCCATGTTAATGGAGTGGCACAGAAAAGCGGGGGGGGGGGGGGGGGGGGGGGGGGGGGGGTGGCGTTACCATTTTACCATTAAAAATGGCGTGAAAAGCTTGTAACGCCCAGAGGGTAAAAACGCAACACAAGGGCCCTTAGCAGAAGTAGTAATGTATCTTGTAATAGTATGTTCCTTATCCACAGCAGCAACAGGAAGCATTTTACTAATATAATGATACACCATTTTCCCTAATATAAAAAAAACGCTTTAAAGAAATTGTTTATTTCTTGAACTCTTCTCGTTTTTACACAGTGATCAGATTTGTCAGTAAAGAGAACTGAAGCATGAACGATGCTGTCCTCTTTTCCTTCTATTTAAGAAAGCACTGAAAACATTAAAGCAGGAAGATGAGGAAAAATACACTTCAGTGGCTGTCTAGATAGTCTATGTGCATATGTTACAGTCAGAGGTTCAGAGAGACTTCTCAAGCAGAGAGAAGGTACTGGATAGTAGTCTCTAAACACTTGTAGATATGGGCCATAGTAATTTAAAAATTTTACTAGGTGCAACTTCAGAGAGATAACTGACTAGCAAACTCTAGTCATTTAAAGCTATACACAAGGGATAGAAATCAAATATGGATTACTTTTACATATAGTACAACTCAAATTGTTGGCATTACTGAAGTCTTTTGGTATAAGATTGGTATGACTTAACATAAATTTAAATTTAAATTTGATTAGAAAATGTTTAATTTCTTTATCATAGCTAGAGAGCAGCTATAGCTAGTTATAGCTGGCTATGTTCTAGTCAGTACAATGTGTATAGTGTGTTTGCAGTAGAATATTCCTGGCAGTACCATATTTTCACACAAAAAGACACACCAGACCATAAGACGCAACCCACAGTTCAAAACAGTTCAAAACAAAAAGCCAAATGCCAAATCAGAGCCTCCTATTGGATTAATTGTGCTACATAGGTCTAGGTATGTGCTTCAAGCTGACTGCCAGAATATACTGAATCACCATCAATCCCATCAATGGATTTTTTTATTCTCTGATGGAACGGGCATATTCCAAGATGACAATGCCAGGATTCATCAGGCTCAAATTGGGAAAGAGGAGCATCAGACATTTTCACACATGGATTGGCCACCAGACCTTAACCCCATTGATTATAATCTTTGGGATCCTCTGGAGAAGGATTTGTGCAGCAGTCAGACTCTACCATCATCAATGCAAGATCTTGGTAAAAATTAATGCAACACTGGACAGAAAATAATCTTGTGACCTTGCAAAAGCTTATCAAAACATGTGTGTTTGTGTGTTGTAATCAAAACTAAACAAAATATTAGTGTGTGGTCTTTTTCTTGGTGGTGACTTTTTATTGGACAGGCAATGCAGATAAGATCTCCCTCTTTTGGCTTGGTTAGAGGGAATTTTAGCTGACATAATGACCTTATGTATGGTATGCCTTTTAATCCATATAGGTTTTTGCTAGCAGTTGTCTGTTGTTCCTCCAATTTAGCATACCTTGTAAAACAACTATCTGGTTACAGCAGTTGCTCCTACTGGTGTTAAATGTTGCCACATTCTTACACTGAAGGATGTTTCTGTTATCTGGGCACAGAAGGATGTTCACTATGTTTCCATTTCAGAGATCTGATCATTCCACAGTATTATGTAAGCACCAAATTCAGTCAACGCAGCATATGTATTGTTATAATGAAATCACTTCTGGGTTTACGGGTCATATCTAAAATTAGTAGGAAGCCTACGAGCAGCAACAATAATTCCATCCTTAAATATTCTAATGATTTTCCATATCTGGGCTGTCAGGAGAACAGATGGTTGAGTAATCATCCTTGTGTGTGAACATGCAGCAATGTTATTTCATAAATCTTCTATAAATATGGTGCTCTGAGGAATAATGTTTCCCTTGCAGGAGAGAAATCGTTGAAAAAAAAAAAGACAGAATGAGCTGTTAATGTAAATTGGTGTCATTTAATGCAGAGTTTATATAGGAACGATATCATTCAATTCTGTGCACTATGACATAGCCTGAAGTAAAAAATGCTCTAACCTATGACAGCCAATTAGGAATAATTTAGCTTTAATTATTCTTATTGCTCTTAACACCTGTCAATTAAATGATATTATATTGGTAATTGTACAGTTTCATAAAGTATAACCTACCAAGTTAGTGTTAGAAGGGCTAAAATTAACCAGGAAAGGCTTATACTAAATCACACCTTTATGCTTGCAGGCCATCTTGATAACAACTCTAAGGCCTCATGTTGCGTCCGCTAGTCGGTTGCACTTTTACTGGGCTGTTAACAACCACCTGTGTAAACGAGCCCTATTTGTACAACAGTAAGGCCACCTGCTTACCTGGCATGACAACGGCAATCTGGCAGATATTTCTGCAAATAGTATACAAATACAACACAGAATTTTCCCATGACTCTTAATGAATAATGGGAGTGTTTAGACCCAACAGGTCTACACTTGCTAGGACCTGTAGTCCCTATACTGTGGCTTAAAGTAACCTGGCATGGGAAAGGCTAAAACAGGATCCTATCAGTAGACATATAGGTAATTCACCACTCCTGTGGCAATCAGCTATTTGCCTGGCCAAAAAAAGACAGCTGGACCACTCTCTAGCCCTTCAAACACAAAAATTCATCCTTGATCATCAGTTCCCAAACTAAGTTACACTCAAATGTTTCCTTTACTGACTACGCACTCCAGTTCTTCCCTGCACTGTAGATTCTTTTCAGCATGAAGCTTATTCTCAGGCCTCTACCAATTACTTCACAGTCAACACTCACTGGTCAACTTCACACATGGAGTTCTCTTTATATAGTTAAATGTTTTTTTTACAGTCTTTCAACGCCACTGAGCCCAGTCAGCAAGGTGCAAGCATGGGGAGCAGAGTTGCAAGATGGGAGAAACCCTAGGATGGTGCCCCCAAAAAATCCTTAGCACAATCACCATAGCTAACGAACAGTGGACTTCTAACACTCTACCCCAAGCCCAGGTGGGGGATTAATTTCAACATTTAAATGGTGAAGCAGGTTCTTATAGTCCCTCAGTCCCCTCATAGTCATCTCTTTTATACCCTCCTAGTGGACAGTTCTAGCTCCTCCACTATTATTATTTTAAATTTTATTTTACTTTTTAGTCAGTATTAAAAAATGACTATGTTTTTTTCTCTAAATACTTTACTTTATACTATTAGTATTTTAAATAGTTTTCAAAAAGTGATCTAGCAATTTTTTCTGTAATGTGTCTCATCATAGCTTCACCAATGTCTGTGTATAATGCAATGCTCTTAACATTTTAGCAACAACAAATACATAATCATGATTTTGAATAAAAAATATAATTAATAAGAAGAACTTAAACACACCTTTCCATGGCAGCCGACCAGGGAACACCGTTACCACCACTGGAGACTCTACCGACCAACCCCTATGACCACACTAACTCCACACCGCCTAATACCTTGACCTACCTTCACCTGACTTACCCATGGACGTATCTTAATATATGGTTGCTTCCATGTTGGTCGGAGGCTGGTCTCTATGGTCTCCCCGTTCTACCGCACATCCTGAACCCTGTTCTTGCTGCCTACTACCATTGTTGTACCCCCGTGGCGCTGATACGCATCTTCTGCAGACTCAACTCTGCCTCCCTGACCACCCACCCCCTGATGAAGTTTAGATTGAACGAAACGTATGTTGGTCTTCACACTCACTGGGGAATTGGTGAGGACATTTCATTGGTGATTTGAAAGTACAGCAGCTTTCTGTCAAACATCATACCATGATTGGATGCAACAATGATGACTTTTTTATGGACTAATACATTTGTTTTTTGTGTACACTCGAGAGAGATTATTAAGCCATATACCAGATGTATTTACCTATTGGCCTTTAAAGTCCCCTAGCCTCTGTGGATACAGAGGACATTTGGACTGTGGGTGTTGATGTTTCTATCCTACCCCCAGCCCCTACTTTTGTAATATGTAATTTGGGATGCCGACCAACCCTTTTTCTGAGATTGAGACTGTAATTCTTGATACACCTTTCCATGCATTTACTTTAGGGTGAAAGAGCAGGGTATCAGGGTGCCAGTTTTCATACATTCCAATTTATTTGGCAAATGTTTGTAAATGAAAATGTATATGGCTAATTTTTATGAAGCAATTAAGGCAACTGGTTAACACTGTGTGTGTCTTAAGCCTCATATTGCTTGTGCTGTGAAGCAGTCATACTGTGTAAGTGAATTGATTCCTGTGTTTGTTGAATAAAAGGTTTTTTCTATGTGAAGGAGTCCTGCCGTCCTTACTTTGAGCTGACCAATTCTGAAAGGTTTATTGACTGTTTTACAATCAAAGCGACCTGAAGAGGATTGGTGGTATATTGCCTGATTAAGTGCTATAACCTATCTGTATTAGAAAGAGTAAAGCTTAGGTGAGAGATTTCTTCTGCTGGTTGGGACACTCATTCTATATAAAGGTCCAGAAGGCAAACATTCTGAAGACTTTTCTAATTAACTTTAGATTTTGTTCTTATGAAGGGTTAGGTGCATAGCGGTTGTTGTTTTAACCATGTTTCCGGAAGCATTCTGGCCATGGCCATTATCTAGGCAGTAGGGGCTATAAATGGCTAACTATTAAAATAAATTACTCATGTTCATTTAAAAGAGTTTTCTGGTGGCAGTTAGTGATGGCCGAACTGTCCACAAGGCGGACAGTTCGGCCGCGAACAAGCATGTTCGCCCATCCTCTCGCCGGCGGACAGTACGAGTGTTCAACCCGCCCCGTTCGCCGGCGAGAAGAAGAACTGTATTCTTCCTCCGGCAGGATCAGAACCTGCGACATCGTGCCGGAGGAAGAATCTTTTTACTACAAGACCAGGCATGAAGTCGGTCTTGTAGTGAAAATACCGGCTCAGAACAGGAAGTGACGTCAGTGACGTCACATCCGGCCCCCGTAACCAGGAGCTATGCGTTCCAGGATGCGTTCCAGGGCCCGGATGTCACAGACGTCACATCGGGTTTTTCCAATTCGAATTTGAATGTGTCCGTGATCAGGCAGACGGCGGACTTCTTTAAAAGTCCGACCCGCCCGTTCGCGGACAGTCCAGTGGCATCACTAGTGGCAGTTCCTTGATGGCTATATTATATCAGCTCCCTAGGAACTATTGCTTAAAAACCATACAAGAACATTTTCTCAATAGAAAGGAAAGCCATAGATTGAATAAACGTATTTACTTTACTTGTTTAACCTTATTTTTATTATTTTACATGTTTTGTTATATACTTTCTGTGTTAAGTTGGGTTTGAACAACATTTTGTTGTTTGTTGATGTTTTATTAGAACACGGTTACTTTGCACCGAGGTCTCAATCTACCAATAGATCACAAATGCAGGGAGTCGATCACGGAGCCTGGGCATTTATTTTTTTCTCACCTTTATCAATACACTTTAATTCTTTTTATATATGATTTAATAATTGGCTTTATTAACACATGAGCTTTTCTCATTTTAAAAGTATTTTGCAAGCCAAAAAAGTGTGGGCACCCCGCTAGAATGTAATAGATATCGTTTTTTTGAAAATCAATAACATTTTATTGGAAAAAAAAATAGATATTGTTTTGAGCTTATGCCAGGGACATCAGTTTGTCCATCTTATATGCTTCTGAACTTATTCAGAATTCACTTCAACTACGATATAAGGTATTGCACTCTGTAACACCTGTATAAAGCCACATGGCTTATGTGAGAAATAACTTGGTGGCGGGGTGTGGGACTCCCAGGAAAAGTCACAGCGCAGTACAAAGGCACAGCAACAAGAGGGTTGTAGGTGAAAAACAAAAAACAGCTTACTTCAACTAAATTACATCATCAAAATAACAAAACAAAACACTCAGAGTCACAAATCTCCTTGGACTGACAGCTTTTGTTTCAAGGGTGGAGCCCTATCCTAGAGCAGGCAGCGTGGTTATATCTCTGTCTAACTTCCCAGCCAAGTCTCACCTGTGCTTATTACTACCCCAGGCAACTCATCTCAGGCTGATCGCCATCTTGGGGTCAAAACTCATACTGCTCGATGTAATGTCTAAATCTGGGACAGATGTATACCCCATCACGGATACACCCTGTCAAACCTGTCACACTTGCTACAAGGTATTTTGCAAAAATAAAAAGTAAACATTTAAAGTTCAATTGCACAATTATTCAAATTAGCTTTATTCATTACAGGTGTTAAGAATAAAAGTTGGTCATGGCCATCTAATTTATTTTCATTAGAAAACAAATTGATTAGCCAAACATGTCCCCCTACCATTATGCTTATTTATGGAATCCATGTTGAGTCAATGGTAGAACTGCCAATCCACAGTAAACATACAAAAAGATCTGACTCTGCATGTAGACCACTGCTTTCACATAAAGAGTGTTATGCTAGCAACAGATAGGCTTTTTTTATGAAAACACAATTGTAAGGTTTTATATTCTTTTTTTACAGAGTTTAAGTGATACCCTTTATTTTTGGAGTTTAAGTCATCCCCTTTATTGGCTAACTGAAGTCATTATGGAAGCAAGCTTTCCGGACGTCTCAAACCCTTCTTCAGGCTAATATAATTCTGGTTTTTGAGACTCATATATATACACAAAGTTACAAGGTCATAAATATTTGATTGAAAACAACTGTTTTTACTTGACACATTTGACTGCTGGAGGTAATTGTGAAGGGTTAGGCTAAGTTTACACTGGCGGTTCTCGAGCTGCTTTCAGTCGCGGGAGAAACGACTCCCTGTAGCCGGCTGCAAAACAGTGCAGGTGATTACAGGGCGTCTAATTAGGGACCCCATAGAGGTCCTATGGGACAGCAGCCAGAAAACCGACCGGCCTAATGTTGCATCCGCTGGTCGGTCACATTAAACGGTCGTTTACCTGGCGGTAAAAAACCGCCAGTGTTCACTTAGCCTTTGTCAGTGGAAATAATGATCAGAGTTAGAAAGAGTTATTAGGGGCAATAGAGATATATGTATAATCTTAAAAAACAGAATTGTATTAAGCCTTAAGACATCCCAAAAACTTGCTTCTCTTGCTTCCCTAATGACTTATGTCTGCCAATAAAGGGCAGCACTTGGACTCCAAACATTCTGTATCATCGATAGCTAACGCATTACAACACTCTTTTTTTGTAATGTACTTATCTGATTAAAACTAAAAGTTATTTTGTTTTCTTTTAACTGATTGTTTTCCAAAATAATCAGTATACCATTGAACAAGATGCACCTGTTACAAATGTTATAATGCTTTCTTTGACATAGATATCTGGGGAGAAACTACACATTTTAATGCTAGCAAAATGAAAACTTCAGCTTTGCAATATCAGACAATTGTGCTTGTCTGGGATTCCTACAAAGCACAGCAGCTATTTGTCTATCCAACTTAATGTCAATAAACTGTCTCCAAATACCCATATGATACAGTCAGACTGTCACTTTTTGCCTTTAATCCGTTATGTGTGTTTTATGCACAGCATGTTACAATAGAGATTTACCAGTATGTGCCACTCAATTGTTTTCTTGACTCATGAGAGCTTTACATTAATGAAATGTATTATTGTCATGAACATCAACGTTTTAATAAAAATGGCTTTTCCAATTAGAACGGTATATATTGCAACTATATATACAATAGAAGTAGATTTCTTCATGAAATTGAAGTACCAATTTATCTTCTTGCAATAGTGACTCAAAAAAGTCAAGTCTGTGACCTATAAGCATTTTGTCATCGGTTCCCATGAGACAAAAAAAAAGGACATCTCACACAGACTGGCAGACAAGAACTAATTTTTTATACAAATTGCTTGATTCATTACTCTTCATTTATGTCAGAAAGAATGCTGCAAGCAGGAAAAATTGCTTCAAAATCAAAATTTACATGTTATGCCAGCATTTGAAATGTTGAAGTGTAATGTATTGTACAGGTAAGAGCTAAACCATGTTATAAACCTACAGTATACTTAATTTTACATTGCCTTTGAACACTATAGCAATAGTTATAATACTTCATCTCCACAGGATAATGCTAATAGAAGAGAACGTCTTACTCTTAAGGTATTTCAATGGGAGGCACAGGTAGCAATTATTAGCTGTGAACAATGAACAGTAACTCACATGCCACCCAGTTAGTATTGTTTGCAGCTGCTCTCCTTACATTGTCAATGACAGCTTCAATTTTCATGAGATTTGAACAGTGTAATGTAATAACATTTTTTTTTATTCATTGTTTTTGTAAGTAGCAAATGTTACAATGAACAAACCTGCTATTTTTTTTAGATAAAACGTATAACAGTCAGCATAATGCTTTTAATATAGTAAATTTTTATTTAAATCTTTCTGCAATCAGTCAAGTGTGTCTACAGTAAACAGTTGATTTTTGTTACAATATTTATGTCCTTGTAACTTTGTATATAAATGTGAGCTTAAAACTAAAAACCAGAATTGTATTAAGCCTGAAGAAGGGATCTCCCCTCCCGAAAGCTTGCTTCTCTAATGACTTTAGTTAGCCAATAAACGGTATCACTTAAACTCCAAACTCTCTATATTTAAATCTTTTGAAAGCAAGGAAAATGCTACAGGTTACAGCAACAGTTCATAATACAACTAGTGATGGGCAGCACAGGCAATACTTGTATGAGCAAAATATTGAAGGATTTTCATCTAATATTCGCACCAAATTTGTAAATTCAAAAATTTTGAGTACATTCATTGCGAAAAAGATTTATAAATAAAATAAAAAGTGCCAATATTCGCAATATTTTTACGATCAACACTATCACATGAAAACCAATAATTGATTTCCTTTGTTGCGCAAATCGGCACACACATAATGTATTGTACATATTGAAAACTTGAATAATCGTGATTACAAAGAAATATTACTATGTTCAAGATTTTTGCAAATTCTCAAAGTGCCGATACTCACAATAAAAATTTGTGATTAACACTTAATACAACTTAAGTCTACATAAGTGTTTTTTTCTAACAGATGATTTTATTCAGATAAGGTGCTACACATGCTTTTTCAGTAATATAATCAAAACATCTTGGCCTAGTGTACACATAAGCAAAAGTAACATATGTCTATAAAGGTGTTCTGTGAGCATTTCTAAAATGATAGCACCCTAATTTCAAAGTGAAAACAGACAATTTTAAATTGTGTGCAACTTTATTCATCATCAGCGGCATGCTTAAAATAGGTAAAATATGTCAAATGATATATTTAAGGACCACAGTACAGATATTTTAAACATTGTCAAATTTATGGGATTGCATTTGATTAGCTAACACAGCTATCTATGTAATTGGCTCCAAAATTGTCCATTGCTAAGCCCACCAATCTGCTTAGGGCCCCTGAACAACTGTGCATTGACAGATCAGACTATTCCCAAACAATAAAGTAGATACTGGTGTACAGATGAGCTGTCTGTTGAAAATACTACACACTGAAAGCAGCAACATATGTGCAGTCCTTTTAAGATAATTCACCCTAAAGCAAGTCTCTTGTCAGTCAGCTTACTAGATCCAACACACAACTGTACGAATCCTCTATATGCATCCTTTGTATTAAGCTGACATTTTCTTCTTTTCTATATAAGGTTCAATAAAGAAATATATATATAAAACGATAGATCTAGAGCAATAAAACTATAGAGTCAAATCATTGTAGCACAGTAATGCAACATTTTCTGCATTACATACTGTAATTAAGCAAAGATTAACGGGGATTGTAACGGTGATTGTACAGTGATTGTACAATGAATAAAGTTTTATTAATTTCATTACAGCGTTGATGAAGGGCAAAAAGTATGCACCAGGCAAACTGAATTAACTTTCAGAACATTCTGCCCTTTCACTTTGTACATTTTGAGATTGTCTAAAGACAACTTACCCCTACTGCTGGCAGCATGTTGTCTAAAAAGTTTGTAATGTTGAATGCCACATAATAGGCGAATATGTGCCAAACATTGTATACCCATGTATACATCAACACCTCAGGTAGTATAGCAAATGTCTCTGATAGGAACATGTCTCTGATATTAACCTCCCTAGTGCTCTGCTGAGGTCCAGATTTCTGTACCAAAAGCCCACCATAGACGTTAATAGATTTTTTATGTTGTAGGCCTGTAACGTTCTAAAATATGTCCGTACAAGGGTCAAGTAGACATCCTGAATATATTAATATTTGGAATGTAAAAAAAAATTACATTAAAAAATGATATATAATAAAAGGTATTATTTGAATGATAAAATCTCTAAAATCTCTTATTTCGTATGATTATGTATGATTATGTACAGTATGTATTCATATTTATGTTTTTTTATTTACATAATCAAATTTTTATTCAATTGGAAATGTTAACTGGAAGGGTTAACTGCAAAGAGCACATCTGGAAATCACACTGGGTACAGTGTTCTGCATAGAAGACTGTTCTAGTGTGATTTCCATTTGAATCATACCAGAACAGTCATCACGTCACTCGGGGGGGGGGGGTCCATTCTCCTCCTCCAGCTTCTCCTTTAGATCGGAGGCCCGTAGCAGCACAGAATAGTAAATCTGCGCTGCCTGGGCTCTGATCTTCTGACCTGACAGCTTCATCTCGTCCATTGCTATACTGACAAGTCAGCGCTGGATGAGGTGGAGAAGTCAGGAACGGCAGGGGGGTTTAAACATTGTCTATTTTAATACACCAAAGATAAACTTTAAACACTTTGATATAATTTGTGGAATCTTAGTTTACCCTATTGCTGCTGAACTTACAGTTATGCAATAATTCCTATAAATGATAAAGTACTCCAATCCCAATCCAAACACCTAGAACTGACTTTTTGTTTGCCCCAAACAAAATCTACCCCCATGCCTCTCTATCTCATGGCTTACCATCTGTTTGAGCATCAGACATGGGTGGGTCTAAAGGGTTGACTGATTAAGTAATTATTACTATATCAATGTGAGTGAGAGTTTATTCTCACTTTCTAATGAAGTGCCTTATGGGTAGCAATGTTTGTTTAATATCTGCAGTGTTCTCCCCAGAGGAGATTGGCCGGGCGGCCCGCCCGGGAGATTTTGGTCCCCGCCCGGCACACAAGTCCTCCGCGGTGAGCAGCCTGACAGGCGGCGCCTCCCATTCTTCAGGAGCGCGCCACAGCCACTGAAAGACTCCGGCCCGCGGCACACTACCGGAGCCGCGGGCCGGAGTCTTTCAGTGGCTGCGGCGCGCTCCTGAAGAATGGGGAGGCGCCGCCTGTCAGAGGAGTTGTGTGCTGCCGCTGGCCGGCAGCCTATCAGAGAGGCCGCCGGCCGGGTGCAGGCGGCGCGATGACGTCATCGCGCCGCCCGGCTGAAAAAAATTTCTGGGGAGAACACTGATCTGAAATATTATTTTGAAACAGAACAACTTCAACCTTAGACATATCAAGTTATATACTTTAAAAATGTTATTTTATTGCTCAGGGGTGTCCATACAAGATTTAAAACATTATGATGATCTCCCACTGCTCTGGATCACAAAACAACAAAATAGGTTGAGCAGAAGTAGGTAATATAGGTCACATAAGTTTTTTCTTTATATTAATCTGTTCTATATGTATTTCCTTTAAACCACTCAAAATCTGTAATGATAGTTCACAGTTTTGTATAATATATTTGCCCATATGGCTAATTTTTGATGTTCAAGTATAAAATAAAATTTTATTGATTCTAGTGCATTCCAACATACTCTTTGCAATTAAATAAGACTAATTAAAGCAACCCAATGCTTAATAGAGTTGATGTCTTTCATACAGATGCAGTATCTCCAGGATATCAGGAAAATGGTCCAGCACTTTTTGCTAATTTATTTTTTATTTATAACCAAATAGAAGTCTAGCATAACAAATACAGATTATGTTACTACTGACCCGTTCAAATAAAAGAAAGTCTACGGCAATATTCCTACATGCTCTGAGCTAAGAAATATTCCATGTGGATCAAATGCAAAAAATAAAATCTAACTTCCCAAAGGAAATTGTGACTGAACCATCTCATTCAGATGCAAGGCAGATGATAAAGAAAGACAAAATAAAATGCTCAGTCAAAAACAGTCATCTCCATTCAAGCAGATCATGTGGCTGTCTCTAGATAGCAGATTGTCAGAAGCTCTCATTCTCTGTGCTTGCTATATATGATCTCCAGTGAATTAGCTGCATAAAAAAAAGAAATCCAAGGCATTACATATTCTGTGTCTGGGAATGGGGAACATAACAATTGCTGATTTATTTACATCATTTTTTTTCCCATTTACAGTGATGAAATTTATCTCAGAAAAATAAATCAAGACTAATGTTCTGTAAAGTACATTGCATACGAAACAGTATATAGTCATTCATAGTATGCAACATAAATATAAAACTAGACTTTTTTCTCCTAGAGTATTAACAATAATGTGTGGCATATTTCTCCAACCCATACTGTGCATATGAAGAAAAATACAGGCTACATATTATAAAACGTGCATTGGAAGCAGAAGATCCAAGCACATTGGACGCTTTAAAAAGATTCACATCACATCACAAGTAAAGCAATTAGAATATCATCCAAAAGCTCCTGTATTTCAGTAATTGTACTTAAACGGTAAAACTAATATATAAAATACACTGATTTCATGCAAAGCTAAATATTTTAAGCCTTTGTTATAATTTTTATGATTATGGCTTACAGCTTATGAAAACCCCTAAAATCAAAATGTCAGAAAATTTTAATATTACATGAAATTAATAAAACAAAGGTTGCATATGTACTCAGTGCTTGGTGTGGAGCCCCTTTTGCATCAATTACTGCCTCAATGCGGCATGGCATGGATGTTATCACCCTGTGGCACTGTTGACGTGTTGTGGAAGACCAGTATACTTTAATATGGGCCTTCAGTTCTTCTGCATTATTCACTCTCATGTCTCTCCTCTTTGTCTTGGCAATGCCCCATAGATTCTCTATGGGTTCAGGTCAGATCAGTTTGCTGGCCAATCGAGCACAGTAATCCCATGGTCATTGAACCAGGTTTTGGTACTTCTAGCAGTGTGAGCAAGTGCCAAGTCCTGCTGGAAAATGAAGTCAGCATCTCTATATAGCTCTGTGTCTGCGGAAGGAACCATGAAGTGTTCCAAAATCTCCTGGTGTATGGCTGCATTAACTCTGGACTCAATGAGCCACAGTGGACCAACACCATCAGATGACATGGCTGCCCAAATCAACACAGACTGTGGAAGCTTCACACTGGACTACAAGCATCTACAAGCACCTGGGCGGGATTCTCCCATTCCATTATTTGGCACCCTGTTACCAATACTAAAAAAATGTATAACATTTCTCATGATTACTTGCAGATCTCTTTGATGGCAAAATATATAAAGCTGTGCAGACTCTGTGTCTGTGTATGGTAAAGTCTCATTAACCCACCTGTGGGTTTGCCCAAACCCAGTTCAGCAGAGTTCAGCAGAGCTGGGATGCATCATACTTACTTATTCTCTGCAAATCTGCGGTGATTCTAAATCGCGGTGGACCCGCCAGTCACTTATGGCAACGCCTCTTTAGCATCAACGGTGACGCCAAAGAGGCAGAGGATGGTGGGGCTGCGCCATAGCCCTCCATGTTATGGAGGGAGAGCCGGTTTACTAGCCCATATTCCCTTTCTGTAGAGTGTTACTGACATCTTCTCTCAAAGCCTCTTTAGGGTGTTGGTCTGGGTCTCTGATATTATCTTTCACAATGTAGAGGTCAATGCTCTAGCACTTAAGACAAAGACCCACCCAAGCACCAACCAGACATAAATAACCAATTAAATTACTGCAGGAGTTAATAACATTTTAGACACTAGATTTGATATTGAACATTTATTTTTACATAATACCTACACTGACATAGATTAACCAAAGCACTCATTTTGTTATTTTTTGCCACTTAATCCATGTTGTTGCCTATTATTGATTAATTAGATTCAATAAACATTCAAGGAATATTTGCTAAATGCATAATGAAACTCAGAGAAATATTCTACAGAAGCTGTGATATGTGTTTTGTAACAGTGGTTATGCTTGTGTAAATATGATTGCATGTACTACATACTGTGAAATGTTATTTGGCGCTACATGGGATTCATGGGACATGAATATTTTGTTTTATTAAAATACATGGATACATTACAATTTCAACATTGTAATAACAGGTCTAGTAAACCATCAAAGTGTCTTACTACTGCATAATTCTAGCCATCAAACATACACTATATGCACAACAGTATAGGTACACCTGACCATAACATCTGCAGGACCTTTTTAACATCCAAACATCAATATAGAGCTGATGCCTTTGCAGCCATAAATGGTTAAACTCTTCTGGAAAAGCTTTACACAAGATTTTGTGGTTAAGGGAATGTTAGCCCACTTACCCAAAAGTGCATTTGTGAGCTCAGACACTAATGTTGAATGAGGAGGTTGTAATCTCCTTTCTAGTTCCTGCCTTATGGTGGTAGATGGTGTGGTGAAGTGTAGAGCTGTGTGTGAGCCAGTCAAGTTGAAAAAGACACCAAACTCAACCAATTCTTGCTTTGTGCATTGGTACATAGTCATACTAGAAAAGAAAAGTGCCTTCACAAACAGTGGAAAGTGGAAAGGATTTAGTTTTCCTTTCACTGGAAACAAAAAGTTTAGCTCAGTCCCTAAAAAAACCCCAAAACATTCAAATACCATTATATGTCTTGCAACAAGCTAGGTCGTTGGCATTGCCCTTTCCTTAATGTTCCCAACACATTGTGTTTGTGCTGATGTTTATTAGTGTTGAGCTAAAATATTCGAATTGCGAATGTATTCGGCAAATATTGGCTATTCGATATTCACCATTGGAATGCTTATGGGCATGCATTGTGAATATATATTCGCAATGCAAAAATAAATAGCATGTGACCATTCATTTTGAAGGTAATCGTGAGGCAATTATATAGCCTATGCCACTCATCACTAATGTTTATTGTCTCCATGTGCTGTCTGTACATGATCTCTCAAGCCTTTTTCTGCTGTCGTGGTTGCGAGTATATTCTGTCCAACAACAAAAATTTTTGTTAGGTTAATTTCTTTTACCTTTCCTCATCACCCTATGAATCTATTTTTATCCTATTCAATCTTTGTTAACGTAGCATATGTTTATCATGACAGACAGGTAACTAGGACTTAAAAAACAGAGGTCAGTGATGACAATATTACCATGGATCAGGACAAATGTAATTTAATAGACATCATATTTTTTCAGATAAATGGTGTTGTACAATGAATATACTTAAGGCTGTTTCCTTACATCATTCTGTATTTGTTTTATGAACCTGGCACCTTTACAGAAGAAAAGCAATCAGTTTGGTATGGTTGATTGTATCATTTAATGGAGCATAGCTTGTAAAGTACTTTCAAGAATAAGGAGATTTATTTTTCACATTTTTATTAAACTAATAATTTTTAGAAAGTTACATATCTAAAAATAGGTTACATCTAATAATTTTAACATTACTTCAAGGGCACTAGAAAGTATGTATAATGTACCATGTTGTACCCTACCCACCCCATATCTAGAAGTGACCCATAAATGAAGGTGCCTAAATGCACCTGAGCAGAGCTCACCTTCAGAACCTCAACTAGGTTTTCTTCAGGTCACTGCAGGTTCTGAAGAATGGGAGGGGCAAAGAGAGAGTTAGTGGTAGATTAATTTATGTCAAAGACAGTTAATCTATGATTGCGAAGTCATCTCGCTTGTTGGAACTACTGCTGTATTTTTTGGACTATTAGATGCACCCAGTTTTTAGAGCAGGGAAACCAGAAAAAATATTTAAATGTTCAAATCACTTGAAGAAGCATATCTTCTGCAGTACCCAATTTCAGCCACAAAAAATAGTGTCACTGGAGAGCACACTTCAGGCAGAACGGGGGATTCTGCACTGTTCGTCTCCCTTCTTGCCTGCTGTGAAAGGAATGCAGTTACAGGCAGACATACATGAAAGCTGCTGGCTGGCAGCTGCCATGTATGTCTGTCAGGATCCAGCCCCGTCCACTCCTGCTGGATCGGCTACACTGACACCGGTACCCT
>CM070034.1:81418142-81431410 GCA_036250615.1 Ptychadena robeensis | reverse complement strand
GCTTAGATTCCCTGCTCCTGGTACCCCCGCGCTAACCCAGGATCTGCAGTCATAACAATGTCTAATTTAACTGTTTCCTCCTGCCAATGAGCACATTGTGAGAGTTTAAAGTGGCACATCAGAATGTTACTCATGGTAAGTCAAATTTGATAAAGTTTGATTAAAAGGTCTTTATTATAACATGGACCCATATAAAAAACAATAAAACATTACATCAGGTCATTGGATGAAAGGATCTGCAAATACATTAAATTTGAATCTTCATGTATAGAGGTTACAAACATGGATTTAGATTCCGTGTCCCAAAATTTATGCAATCTTTACAAAATTTGGCAATAGTGAGCAATATTCCTCCTACATGTTTCGCCTTACCAAGGCTTCTTCAGGGAGGGCCAACTATAAAGAGCGCATATATGTACAAAAAACCCCCCAAAAGATAAACAGGTTTATATATTTTAGTAAATCCTTGCTTCTTTATGATATACTGCAGTTTCATTATATAGTCTAAATATTTACTGATTCACAGTAAAACATTTCCTAGTATTTACATAAGTCATATATACAGGACCAGTATATTACAACATACCACAAAACATTAAAATATCCATATAAACAACTGGTCTCCCTTGTTATGTATATTACATGTATGTCTCTCTGCTGCACTGCAGCATCAGCAGGGCTCTGCTGGTAGAAACAGTACAGTACAGATGAGGGATCTGGCTGTGGCATCTCTCATCTGACAGCTCAGGAGAGATGGCAGGAAGCCAAGATGCGGCCCTGGGTGTCACAATTTTGGGGTGAAAAAGTGCGTCTGAAAAATATGGTATGTGGTGCTCATAGATTCACAAGGCTTATTTGTGCATTTATACTGTTGTGTAGGGTACATAACCCCCCAAATTTTTTAAATACAAATGATAAAAACATACATTCTTTTTCATATAACTACTATTGTCCAGGATCACAATCCAAACTGACAGTTCTGTCCTGAAGATCACACATGGAGAGCAGACTGGGTTGTTAGGTTGACAGCCTCTCCCCTGTGTATCAGGAGCCTTGTTTGTCTAAGCTGTCTGTAGACATCTGGTCTTATGTTCTGTATCAGCAGTCGGTATCTTTCTTCCAGTGGGAGTAGAAGATATGCAGCTCCTTCTGCACTTTGCATTTATTTGCGGCACCTAAAAAGTAAACCTTTGAGTAAGACCAAGCTTGTCTTTATTACTGTACACAACACTATATTCTCTGATTCAAGTTTTTTATTAACTTAACTATCTTAATTCAAAATCATAACATGCAATTTACATGTTAAAGGTTTAATTCTAATAAATTAGAATTAAAATAACTAATGCATTACACTGATATATTGGAGTGTCCAAGGGCCCCAATAGCCCTATCCATTTTAGATTCACATAATTAGCACATATATAATTATATAATTAGCATGTAGTAAATACGCATATTTTATAAGCATTTTGGGTAAAAACCTGTTCAACAAAACTAACAAAAACATGCATACTGGACTATAAATGCAATTATTTCTAAATTGTAGGTTAAGCATAGGCACAACATGTATCCTCATGTAAAAAAAAGCTAAAGGAACGAAAACATTCTTAAAACACCACATACTGTATGTGGACCTGAACTAAACCTGTGCCAGAATACCACCTGAAGTCTTAATGTGATGTCCGAAAAAACTGATCTGCAGTGATCAGTAGGAAGCTAGACAAACTAATACCCTACTGTCATTATATGAGCAGTTTTTTGCATCTAGTGGCAGATGTCATTCACGTTATGTGGTAAATGATATAAATATTGGCTTCTAGGTGTTGATTGCACTCTGTGGAGAGTCAATAAATGAAAAAAGTATTTGCCCACCATTTCTATGACAATGCATGGACTGAAATCTATTTAAATATCTATAAAAAAAAACAGTCTCCAAAATACCTTTTCTTTTCTATAATATACTTCATTACCTATATGTATAAACCAATTTAAATGGCGTAAAAACTGTGTGGAAAATAATAGTTAAAGTATAATGGTTACATTCAACTGGCATAATTACTGGGCCAAATAAAGGGGGAAAGGCTGAAAAGAACAAAGATAAAGAGGGTAATGTTTCCATTTCTTTGTTTTGTTATTTAAAACTGGAAAATCTGAAGCATTGAATGTAATATTTAGATACCTATAAATGTTAAATGCATCTCCAACTCCCACCTGCTAGCTTTTCTCTATTGCAGTGTGAAGATAGACCTTGCAGAGTATTTTTGAAAAATAAAATAAAATGCCATTTGACATCAGACAGCCTATGGTTGCTTTGAAAACAAAATGCAAAGATATGTGATATGGCATAGAAACATTAGGTCATAATCGTACATCAACCTTATGTTGCAGCTGTGGTATTGTACTGCAGTGCAGGGCAGCTAGGGTCAACGCACGTTATACTTGTACACTTTTCACACTAGACCTGCGCTTACGTTTCTGGTAACATGCAACGTAACATGTTACGGGAAAAGCCCTGCAGCCCGCATTTTGCAGGCACAGCTCAAGCGCCTTCCATACACTTTTTTTTTTTCTGCTGGTAATGGACACAGGAGCGGTAACACTATTGTCCTTTATTGACGAAAACTGCAAGGGCAGTGCGGCTAGTGTGATCAATTTGTTAAAGGAAAAGGGCCACACCCTTCAAGGAAGATGGAGAGGTTTGGATTGCATTCATTTATGTTCACTTTCACTTTTTCACTTTCATATATGTTAGCTTGTCAATTGAGTAAAACCAAAATAAAAATTTAAAATAACATTAATTAATTTCAGGACTTAATTACATTATACATAACTTAAGTGTTGAGTGGCATATGGTATATTCGAGTTTGCATAATTTAGCAAATATACAAAGGAACATTCGAAATTCGTAAAATTCTAATCAATGGTATTCTATCACAACTTTACAGCTTCTCTTCTTTATTCTGTGATCTCAGCTAGTATGAGCACTGTGTGTTTTACGCAAAACCCTTTCGCCAGTTGCACAAATATGCGCAATGTATGCCGGTAAACAATGTTGAAGCATAATATGACATATATCTGCCATTGCGAATATGCAAACGCACATTCGCGAAATATTGTGAATTCTCGAATGTCGGATATTCGTAGAATATATTGGAATTTCGAATATTTTCGCTCAACACTACTAAACTTAACCAACAAGATGAAAAACACTGTGAAAATAAATTGTATGTGGAAAAAGTGGTAGTATAACTGTGACTACATTGTAGTTATCTAATTAAATACTATGTTTTTACACTAAGGGAAATGGGCTGATATTAGGGGCTTTTCCTTTTTACTGATTTCATATTCTAAGTCTAGACTTCCTCACAATGATAATATGCCTCTGTGCCAATTAACCATGTAATGTTGAATAGTTATTCAAGACCTCTTTTTGTACAAAATTTTAAAGCATGTGGCATTTTTCTCTAACAGTAGACAGCAGACATGCAATTATTTTTAAAAGAGGACCTGCTTTTAAAAGTGACTTGGTCATTAAGGCAAGTTTTAACTGCAGCACTTTTTCTTTCTCAACGTGGCCTTGTCTGTCCTTTGATCGCCATCTGCCCTTTTTCTACTCTGTTTCCACAATGAACATGTTCTTACCGCCATGCATAGTCACTATGTATCCCATGGGAGACAAGCTTCAAGACACACCACCTTAGGTGGTGGTATGCACTGACTAGATATTGAAAGGCCAGTTAACCTTGTACTTGCTGATAAAGGATGAATATTTGTTTGGCTATGGCATTCTTCTTACAGCTACAACTAAAAGCTGGTTATTTACTATCCCTTGATGAATTTGTATGTTTGTATCATTCATTATTATTTGTAAGTTATCTTATTAAATTTCATATTGTATACAATATGTTTCATCTACAATTACTTGGCATTATTACATAGCCCCACCATTAAGGCTCAAGACAATTGTTAGTAACATAACATTATCATTTGAGAATGTCTAATTATGGCAGTGAAGTGTCTTTGTTCTCTTAAATAATGCTGTTTATCTAAGTCAACTAGGTCTATATATACATAAACACTTTGCAACCAATGATTTAGAATTTGTCTATTTAATTACTTATTGCATCACTCTTTATTATCATATACATTGTGCACCTAATTTCAGATATGCCAGGACTTAAAATGTACCCAGTTTGTGACCAATTACTCATTCTCGTCTTTTTTATTGCCTTATAAATAGTGCTTTTATTTTCCATGTAATAATACTGTTTATTGACTATGAAGTTTTCATCTTCAGGACATATATTAGATAGATGTATTGATATCATACAATAGGTAATAATTGTGTTACTTTGTTCACTGCCATCTCTTTTGTAATGGCTGCTTGTCGAAGCGCTACCCATAAAACAATTAGATGCTGTCCTTTGCTTTCCACCATTGTCTCTCCCTGGGGAAGTCTTGACACATTGGCAGCTTTTGCAGAGAGGATTAACTGTTGTTCACACATAAATCCACAATAAGATATCACATTCTCTTTATTTTATCTTTTATCCTACTGAGCTGTACACAGCTCTGGCAGATTTTTTAGAGCATATATCCATAACATGGCTCATAAAAACAAGTCTCTTGGGAAGAAGTTTGCTCTCCTAGTGAATTTCAGACATTTACTTGCCAAGCTGAAAAAAAAATGTTCTGCTGTAGGAGTTTTACATATCCTTATATACGCATCTGCTCAGTTATAGACAACTGTTAGAGGATTTAGCACCATATTGAGCTTGGTTGGATAACATTCATTTCTTAATCTTAAGCATCTTCATTTTTAGTTAGTGTTTGTATATAATATATATAAGACACACTTTCAACTCCCCCCCCCCCCAATTGGGTGAAAATAGTGCCTGCATCTTATGGTCCGGCTTCCCACCAGCTCTCCCGAGCTGATGAGAGCTGCAGAGAGATACAGAGAGCACTGCTGATAGAAGCAGTACATCAGAAAGACATACATGGAAGCATCTTAAAGTCTGAAATATACAGAGGACCCTTGAGTTACAACTGGCTTAAGACCAAGTTGATTTACACATGCAGATTTTTTTCTTCAAACTGGCAATAAATTTTTTTGTTTGATGTTATTGTCGAACATTTTCCGTCCATTTATCAAATGTAACATTCGATTCTTTGTTTGTTTACCACTGATATCGAATGAAAATACATTTGAAATTACAACGGCAGATAAAAATTTACCAGCGATTTTTTGTTCGAGGTTGAACAAAATGTATCCATTGAACAAATTGGTCATTCTAGATTTTTGTTCAATCAACCAAAAAATTTGGTTCAATCAACGAAAAATCTACACATGTAAACCCACCTTAACTTAAAATCAAAGATTAGACTTAAAACCAGAATTATGGCCAAGAACAAAACATGTTTCTCCTTGTGTGGTGGCATTCATGTGACCTGATCACTAATAAGTACAGCACATCAAAAAGGATCATCTCACAAAAGGATACAAGGCCAGATTCCTGATGTTCTTATGAAACCTTCCATTTCATTCTCTCTTCCTGAAAGCCAAACATATCACCTTAAATGGTGATTACATTTTTTTTCTGGTAGGCTAAGCACATTTTAACTTTTGATGAGAGCACCAGAAGACTTATTAAGCTTATTAAGCGTTATAGTACATCCTCCTTGATGTTCTAGTCAGGGACTGGTAAATATTAGGACAAGGATTGTGGAATGAAGATAATTGTTTTACAGAGGTCTTTCCATAAGAACAGAGTGCAGAACTTGTTATCAGACCATTGTGAGCTTCTAGAGCCCAGAGTGGAAACTCAATGTAGACTATTGACTATCTTCTAAATGGTTATAATGTGGTGAAGACAAAAACTTCACTACTGTGCATGTAGTAACATCTTTTATCCAAATGCAAAAGCACTAACAATTGAACTAATGCTCTTGTAAAGAAGTTATTAAATGGGAAACTGCAGTATTGTAATCCAAATGACTCCATCTGATTGTTGTGTAGCGATCCATAAACTGATTCACTTGATGTGACATATGTTGAGTTGGCCTTAGAACAGTCGCTTGTGATGGCCGAACTTCGGCCATGTCCGTCCGCGAACGGGCGGATCAGACTTTAAAAGAAGTCTGCCGTTCACGGGCAGATTCAAATTCGCCGCCTCTAGGCGGGGAATTTGAATCTGAAAAACCAGATGTGACATCAGTGACGTCACACACGGTACCTGGAACGCTTAGGTCCTGGTTGTGCTAGCCGGATGTGACGTAACTTTTGGGTTTACGAGCCGGCTGCTCACTAGGAGACGGGCTTCATGCCCGATCTTCTAGTGAACAGATTCTTCCTCCGGCGGAAGAAAAGAGAGCTCCTTCTCACTGGCGAACAGGGCGGGTCGAACACCTATACTGCTCGCCGGCGAGAAGGAGGGCGAACATGCATGTTCGCGGCCGAACTGTCCGCCTTGCGAGCAGTTTGCCCATGAATAAGTGGCTTTCTAAAAAAAGAACTCTCAGCAAATAGGGAAAATGGCATTGCATCCAGATTACATCAGTATCATCTATACTGTTCAGAAAGATAATTGATTTCACACTCGTGATCCGAGGATTACCCCACTTGTACATAATCAAGTTTACCTGCAAATTTGTTGGGATTTGATTACAGTTTTAGCTTGGTCATTTTAGCCTTAGACAAATATGTGTTAAATGTTCCAAAGGACAACCTAAGAAACAGTTTCACCTTATTTCTCCTGGCAGGTCACACATTGCTCTTCTATTTGATGTTCTGCTGTTTAAGACTTCATGGTGCTCACTTGCAGGGCAACAGTGGTGCAGAGAAAGTTATAAAATTGCCTTTGACAACCACGAGAAGCCTTCAAAAACAAGATAATAAAGTAAAGTAAGTGAAAATGATTTTATTGTTGCCCTGAAACTTAAATAAGTATGTATTGCAAAAAAGTGTAGACTTTTTTTGGTGCCAGGCTTTTATTGTTTACACAGTAAGGCCATGATTTGCCGAAGACCATGACCACTACTATGATTTTGCCGTGATTTTGCAAATCATAGCTGAGTTTATAAACCAGAAATTGTATATAGGATCGAGTGACGTCAACTCACTATATTATGGGGTGGCTAGCCCCTGAGACTTTCACGGCACAAACATCAACAACACGGATGTGAAATAAATAACAATATGATTTATTCGCAGGCACACAGGGCAAAAAACCCATTAATCACAAGTCCACATAATTAAAAACAATTAACGCTTCCAAAATAAATTTTTCGGTGTCAAGTCCAAGGTAAGTTTATACCCGTAGGTTGTACCCGACGCGCTTTGCCCATTAAGGGCTTCATCAGGGGTAAACCGGGGTTGAAGTAGTTCATCAAGAAGCTTACGTAAAAATATGTCTTATGTATCCTGGGGAAAGAGCAGCCCGGTCCTGTGGATGGTCCTGTTATCATATGGGTCAAAGGGTCTGTTTCAGGACAAAAGGGTCATAGTAGTCCTTCCTGACGGCACCTGGGTTCCACACATCCGCACTCGGGGTCCTGCAACTAGATTATACCTCCTTTACCTTCCCCCTGTCCATGGGGGGTTTGTCTTGAGGTGTCTCCCCCAATGAGAAAACCAAAGCGGCAGTACACCTTGAAAGAGTTTTACCAGGACGTCCCAGTTCTAAGTCGTGGTCAGGTCCGAAGAAGTGCGTTCCACGGGCGTCCCGTTGGGATGAGTCTGCCGTCCAATATGTCAGAGTCGCTCCAGTCCTCCCTGTTCGTCCATATCTCTGGGGGTAGGGTATACCAGGAGAGCCAGGGAGACACACAGGACTCCCCAGCTAGCATGCCGGAGTTTAGTTGCAGACGTTACAAACTTCCTAAAATATCTTGATATCCTTTTCATTTAGAGAGTACTAAGGGTTCCCATACACCTTTAGAGTTTTCTGTCAGATTTCCTTGAAATATGCTTTTGTTTTACCAAAACCATGTAATATAAGGGTCTTTCAAAACAATCAAGTCTACCTGTGTTTAATCACAGAGGACCCAGCACTACATAGCTGTTGGTAGATCTAAAGGTAATCTAACAGAAAGATCTAAAGGCCCTTATATTACATGGTTTTGGTAAAACAAAAGGATATTTAAAGGAAATCTGACATAAATTTTTCAACATCTATCAGAGACAGTTTTAGCCATTCACAAATGTTTGTTCCAGCATAAGCTCCTTACGGTTGTGTTCATTGAGAGAGCATAAGGAAATGCTTCTTTATTTTGTAGCAAACTGATGACCAGCCTCATCTCAGCCTGAGGTAAGGCTACTTTTGTGTTACAACAAAAATATTACACTATTACTATTGTGACACATCAGAAATTAATAATGTAGACTAAAAATGCAGGCTATCAGTTTAGCAATGCTGGAATAAAATCAGTGTGTGTGTATGTATATATACATGATATTGCACAGGAATAAAATTAAGCCTAAAAGATTGACATGATAAAAATCTTTGTACATCTGACATTGAATGTATAAGGCCTCAGCTATGTTAGATAGGGCTTAGTAAACTGACATCATATTCAATTCACATTTTAATATCTGTATCAGGCTTGATGCCATTGTTTTGTCAAAACTGAGTCATGCAATCAAGGAAATAAATTGAAAGTGAAAAGTCAACAGGACTGGTTTAAGATTGTACATTGGTGTGACAAAGATAAAGATTCAGTGACCGAGTTTCTGAAGACTTTGAAGCTGCTAAGAGAGCAGTTTTACACTAAAGCCCCAAAGCAAGTACTGTAAAATTCCATTTGAATTTTCTAGCTGGAAGCCCAAACACTGCCACATGCTGATACTGATAAATCCAAAGAGGCACAACCTTTGCAAAGCATTTTTATCAAGAGTAAAAGGATGCTGTCTCAGCAGCCCAAAAGCAAAAAATATTTCATGTTGAATTATGCTTTCTCTTAAATACACAATATGGTAATTTAATACCTTTTCCAAATATGTGGTGTTCATCAAAAAAACACTTAACCGAAAATGCCAAAATGCAAGTCATTCATCCTGACAGATCAATACACATGATTCTAAGTACACCTTCTTCTAAATCACTCCATACAATTTCCATTAGATCTACTAACTACTATGTAGTATAGTGGCCTCAATGATAGAATACATAGTGATTGGAAGGTTTAGAAAGGTCCTCATATTTCATGGTTTTGGTAGAAACAAAAGTAGTGTACAGAAATTGCATGGTAAGATTGTAAGGTGTATAGGGGCTTAACAGTGTAACATTGAAAATATTTAACATGATAATTGCTAGGTTTACCTTAAAGAAGTGTATAAAACTGGGCATAGATGGGCCGATTCCTGCCTGACCCGCCGATGGGATGCCGTGTGCGTTCCCGCATCCGGGATGGGGTCAGCAAGGAATCGTGTGCGCCAACTTGCAGGATTGAACTAAAATCCGCCGTCGTGTCGGATCGCACAGTGATCCTACAAGACAGATCATTTTGATCTGATCCCATTAGTTCGGATAAGGACGGCTGTCCCCAGCCAAAGTAATGGGCGGCACACAAAGGGTGCCCGGCCAATTCTCGGCACTAGCGGGCGTGCATGATCATGTTATCACGCCTGCTAGGTCGGGTTGGGGATCGACGGGAATTCGTCCCATCTATGCCCAGCTTAATACATTATACATTTGTATGTATCATCTGTAGTGCGTATCCAACCGACTTTGTCAACAATCGACCACTGTGCATGTTTGCAGTGCTCCCTCAATGGTCAATCATCCACAAAACAGAGGTGCCCACACGACTATTTGACTTGACGCTTTTTTCTGGTCGATCACATTACTTTGGATGGGGACCAGGGCAGCACACATATGGTGAGATTCTCTAAAAAACACTGTAATGCCAGTAGCCATGTTAGGTGCTGACATTACAGTGATTGGCTGGGCGCAACATGTTATCGGGTGCTATATAGCACATGATTTTGCATGTTCGGCTCAGATAGAGTCACATTGAAAAAAACACACAGTTTAAATAACTGTAAAATATTGTTAGCTGTAATCATGAAATAAATTATAACAGGTAACAACAATCAAACGTGGAACCCCTGCACTTAAAACAGACAATTCCAAACAAAAAAAACAGTTTTACATGACAAATGCCATGTAATTAAAATAAAAATGTATTTGTCGCCCAACAAAAACACTTTACCAAATGTCAGAATGCCATAGACATTAAAAAAGTAGAGCAGACATGACAAAAAAAAGCAGACAATTCAAACCAACTAATATTGCAAATTTGAACATAAAATTAAAATACAATGTTATATGTCATACTTAAATAAATGATAACATCTAACATAAAACCCCTTACACAAATCACAAACCATTACCCCTACACAATAAAGCCGACAATTCAAAGCAAATAAAAAACATAATTTAACAATAAACAATCATGCAATTCACAAATCCCGACAATCACCAAGAAAAACAAGAAATAACACATATTTCCCATCATAAAAATCGCACAATTTACTAAACCTGACAATTACAAAACAAGTGAGTTACCAATACCACTGAAAAACATTAACACGAAAAACACAGTAAATAAATGGACATTTACTTACAGTTAATATGTAAACTCTAGCACTGTAGTCCCGACCCAGATATCCAGATAAAAATCCAATAAAAATAAATTATCTTCCCTCCGATAATAAATGTATTATTGTTAAGTCAATACAGGGGTTTTGTTTCAGGAGTCAATACTCCTGAAACACATATATGTCAAGTGTATATCAGCATGGAATAATTTATGTTGTTATTACATGTAACTCGTATGGAAATGTATATGTATGTATATTTTTTATTAATTGTTGGGATGCCTTGTGTGTTATGTTATATGTAGTGTAATGTTCATGTATGTTAAATGTTTATTAGCATGTTCAGGGGGTTTGCAGATTTGCGGTTTCTATTAAATTGCATATCCCCTAAATATGCTAGTAATAAAATATCTAAACATTTAAAGAAGATTTTTAGACACATTGCAAAAAATCATGGCCCTAGCATATGTGGTTTTTGAATAGATAACTTTTAAAAAAATGGCAGAAGTTTACCTTATGTAAAAATCCCGACATTACTTGAATCACTCTTTATTGCGAAACTACACATGCTACAATCTCACTTTTTTTTGCAATGTGTCTAAATATCTTTTTAAAATGTTCAGAAATTCTGGTAATGATAGTATGTTCAGGGAATCTGCAAATAAATAGAAAGCTTGATTATATTTTTCTTAAAATGCCAACATTAGATGTAATTATGCAATGTATCAATATTTATGCTTCACATACAATGTCAACCTCTGTATGTGGATATACACCTCTAATCATTTACTAGATGTTAGTGCTTTTTTCCACATACGTCAGGACCCTCTCCCCCAACGTAGCAGATACACTTACCTGCTCGGCAGAGGATCTGTCTTCCCGGCGCCGAGCCGCTCCGCAGCTGCAAGGCTCAACGTAGTCGAATACGTTGATTCTTTGCACCGGCAGATGTGTAGACAGACCAGACCGTGCAGGCAATGTCTATCTGCTACGTCGAGAGCCCGCTAAGCGTATACGCTCAGAGGAGAGGGTCCCAACGTATGTGGAAACTTACCCTTAACATCCACATGCAGAGGTTGATACATTGTGTAATCACATCTAATGTCAGCATTTTAACTTAAGGAAAACATTATCACACTTTCTATTAAATTTCCCCTGAACCAGGACCAGACACCCTCCCCTCAAGGGGTGCCTGGTTGCCTCCCATTGACTTCCATTATACTAGGGTGCTCGGTAGAACACACGAATATCGGGATTTGTTTGGACGGAATACCAGAACACTTTGGTGCTCGCTCATCACTAATAATAACAAGAAAGTATACATTCTTCTTTTTGTATACATTCTTCCTTTCTTCTCTTTACAAACATGTGGAACATATTTTGGCGATATTAGACCAGTACATTTGTCAGGTGTGATCCTCCATCCAAAATAACTGGCTTGACTATAACTCCTTTTCCATTTGACTATAACTCCTTTCCCATTAGAAGAGATTCAGTTGCAAGAAAAAGTATGTAAACCTGGCATTACATGGAGTTTTGCATGAATTGGTCATAAACTGTGCTTTGATCTTCATCTAAATCACACCAATAGAAAAGCACAGTCTGCTAAAAATACTACACAAACATTATATGTTTTTATGTTTTTATTGAACATAGCATGTAAACATTCACAGTGCAGGACTTTATAACCCTCATTTGACAGCAATAACCTCAACCAAGCATTTCCTGTAGTTGCAGATCAGACCTGCACAATATTCTGGAGTAATTTTGGACCACTCCTCTTAACAAAACTGTTTCAGTGTAGCAATATTCTTGGGATGTCTGGTGGGAAAAACTCTCTAAAGGTAATGCCACAGCATTTCAATCGGGTTGATGTCAGGACTCTGACTGGGCCACTCCAGAAGGCATATTTTGTTCTGTTAAAGCAATTATTTTGATGAATGACTTGTATGCTTTGGGTCCTGTTGCATCACCCATCCTCTGCGGAGCTTTAGTTGGCGGACAGATGGTCTTATGTTTTCATGCAAAATGTCTTGTTAAACTCTGGAATAAATTTTTCTATCAATGACAGCAATCCGTCCAGGCCCTGAGGCAGCAAAGCAGCCCCAAACCATGATGCTCCCTCTGCCATGTTTACAGTGGGGAAGAGGTTTTGTTGTTGGTGTGCCACTATATTAATCTTATGTGTTAATATGTGTTTTAAAATGTGTAAGAACCCGTGCAACATAAAATATGTGCTTTAAACTTCTTTTCCTTTTGTTGTTGGTGTGCTGTGCCTTTTTTTTCTTCATACATAGTATTGTCTGTCCACAGAATATTTAGCCAGCAGTGCTGTGGAACAGCAATGGCTTCCTCCGTGGTGTCCTTCCATGTACTCCATTCAATGTTTTCCTTATTGTAGATGTGTCAACAAAAATGTGAGCATGTGCCAGAGATTTCTGTGTCTTTAGCTGACCCTCACATTAGGAATCTTCTTTACCTCATTCGGCATTCTGTGCTGTGCTCTTGCAGTCATCATTACAGGGCGACCACACCAAGGGAAAGTAGCAACAGTGCTAAACTTTCTCTGTTTGTAACACTGAACCACCTTCAAACAGAGAAAGCATAGCTCCCTATATACAGTGGAGGAAATAATTATTTGACCCCTCACTGATTTTGTAAGTTTGTC
>CM070034.1:81386276-81403733 GCA_036250615.1 Ptychadena robeensis | reverse complement strand
TGAGGACAACTGTGACCGAGGGGCCGACAGGGACCGCGGCCGAGCGGGGACCTGACAGGCTTTAATTCAGCAATGCTCAATCTTGTTATATAGAAGCAGTCTCTATTTAATAATGGACTATGAGTACATACGTGTAAAAAAACACAAAATATACACATACCATCTGCTATTAAAACATATTAATTTATATTTAGGTAGTAAACTTGGTAACAATAGATTTAGGATCTTGTGGAGATCTTTTTTATTCTATAGTAGGTTGCTCCGACATGTTTCGACCTAAATAAGGCTTCCTCAGGGAGACAAGAAACCATATATAGACTAAAACATAAGCCATATATATTTGCATTTATCATCCAATAAACAGGATATCTACATCAATAATCAATATATTTAAAAATATTGTAAAT
The DNA here is from genome assembly GCA_036250615.1 of Ptychadena robeensis. Classification (NCBI taxonomy): domain Eukaryota; kingdom Metazoa; phylum Chordata; class Amphibia; order Anura; family Ptychadenidae; genus Ptychadena; species Ptychadena robeensis. The sequence goes on along the minus strand of CM070034.1, from coordinate 81,403,326 downwards.
ATGGGTATGTTAAAAAAGCATAATTTTCCTATCTGGATAAACCAGGTTCTCATTCTAATGTAACAGGGACACAAGTTCCCAACTAAGTTGTCATCAATTAACTTAATTAAGATTAGTTATAACTTAACCGTAAATTTATCTAATATCCCATCCTTTATAGCTAACATATCAATCAATAGTCCATATGGATTTGCACAACTGTACAGCATCAGTATACCAATATCCATTACATAAAAGCCAAATGATAGAAAGTACATATATGCTATTTGGTATTTCTATGTCACCTGACAAGGACAACACATCTCAGGAAGGGGGCTCCAAAGATAACAAACCTAAAAAGGTCCACTATCGAGTCCCTTAGTGAGTGGATGGCAATCCCAACCACCCACTTCCAGACGGACAGCAATGGGGCTAGTCAGATCAGATACTAGATAATTTTTTTTAAACACTATAGATGGCCAAGAAAAGAACAGAATTTTTGTCCAGTCAATTTGTAAAAAAAATTTTTAGGACTGTGTTTCTTTTTTTTAAAACAGTGTAAGATGTGTAAAAAAATTACCACAATTTTTTCCAGTCAATTTCACAGTCAGATACATTTACATACAAGACTGTCCAGAATTTATCTGGCACTTCAACAAAACCAGTAGCTTTTGCCAACTTTTTTAAACAGTGTAAGGTGTGTAAAAAAATTCAGACAGTCAGATAAATGTTTTAAGACTATCCACAATTTTTCTGGCATTTGACAAACACACAACAGGCCTCAACAAAACCAGGAGCTTGGCCCACGTGAATATATGTGCAATCGTTTTTAAACTGTTTAGGTGTGTACAGCATAAACCTAAATAGTACCCAGATGACTGCCTGTGAACCTTAAATCACTGTTAGAGAACAAAATATATAAAACAACAAACCCCTAAACCTATATAGTGCCCAGGTGAATGTCTGGTAACCTGAAATCACTGTTAGATAATAGAGATGGTCGAATTTTTCGACTTCCTAACTTTGTGAGCTTATTGCAAAGCCCATGAAAATGGTATCATCACCAAAATTGCAGGAGATGTAGAGAAGGGTTGTAGGAGCATTTGAAAAAAAAAACAGTTTTGTTTTAGCACATGCCATTTTTGCATAAATTAAGTTCAAAGTTAAAGTCGAAATTCTGATTTTCAAAATTTTTACTTGACTTTGAACTTAATTTGTGAAAAAACTATTTGTGTTAGAGACATGCTTTTTTGCTGTATACCCCCAACCCTTCTCTACATCCCCAGCAAGTTTGGTGATGATGCCATGCTCAGGGGCTTTGCAGTTAAGTTGAAACCGTCGAAATGGTCGAATTTAAAAAAAAAAATCCGACCATCTCTATTAGATAACAGTATATATATACTGTATATATATACAGTGAAGCCTTAAACCTATATAGTAACCAGGTGAATGTCTGGGAACCTGCAATCACTGCTAGAGATATCCCCCAAAATTCTCTGACATTTCTAGAGCGCCTCTGTGAATGTTTAATAAGGATTTGAGTCCTTAAAGGTCTATTGGGTCTTTTTGGATCAAAAAAATTGATGTAAAGTGTGCAGCTAAACTGCCTAACACAGCCTCTCTTCCTCACTGTGACTGATCTGAACACATGCCTTTGGATGCTATATAGCCCAGCCCAGCGCCCAGCCAATCACTGAAATGCCAGCACCAAAGATGGCTACTGGTAGTACAGCGAGGCCAGTACTTACCTGCCCCTTGATTGGCTGTCTCTGACTCATGAAATGTGTGGGCGGGGACACGTACATGGCACATGGACCAAGCATAGCAATGCTTGAGCCGAATGATGTCCCCTCCCCTATTTTCTCTGCTTACTCCGCATTAATTTGTGTCTCTTATAATTGCATGGAGCTCTAACTGTGGCTCATTATAGAAATGACAATTAAGTGGAAATATCTTTTTAATAGTAAGAACAGTATATAATTGTTTTATAACTTTATAGATGCCCAGTAGTGGTGAACCAAGAATATACCAGTCTGGCAGCAGAGGTGCAAAAACCAACGTTATGAAAAAATATCTTTCATTCCTCCCACTAATGTGACAGCTAGATGTAATGGAATTTAATTGTGGTATTTAGTAGCAAAGGAACCAATATATCCTAATATATGCTACTTTCCTCCATTTAACTAATGAGATTTTTGTAAAGTGGGTCCCTCAGGGCAGCCATAACTGTGTTTCCTTCCCCTGAAGCTCTCTCAGTCTGTTCTAATACAAATGACTTTGTTATAGAGCCATCAGCAGTTTCAACAGGGTCAAGACAAAAGAAACATCACAGCTTGTGAACTGTGAAGTCTCTGGGCTGCGGGCAACAGAGCTCAGGAGCAGCATCAGCTCAGGATGTCATTTCATCTCACTGAATGAATGCCAAGATTCCTCAAAATGTGTGAATTTAGGGAGAGAAGATACTGCCAATCCATGCAAAGATGTATTAACCACAAATATCACAGGGAAAATAAATATTTAAACATGTTACACTGCATAATATATCATTTAATTTTATATCTGCTACCTGTGCAGCACATATACATTTTAAATTAAAGAAAAAAGGGAACACTGAGCCTGAAATGTATTCTTGTAACAACAAGAATATGCTGTTATATATCAGTGAAATTGTAACCCCAAATTCCAGCACATCCCATACTGCCAAATTATTGTAATATAATTCTGAATAAAAAAATAATATGAAAAATGTATATTAGATATAGCGAGCTGACAAATGACTCCAAGAGAGTAAATTCCTTCAGAAGATGACCCCTGATGATGATGTAGAGGCTTTCCTTTATACATTTGAAAGGACTGCAGAGAAGGAAGCATGGCCACAGTCAAAGTGGGCAGGGTTGATAGCTTCCTTCCTCGTGGGGGCAGGGAAAAAATGTAGAAGGGTCCAAATGGGAAGGTGGGGACTCCAGTGTGTATCCTACTGCCCTGGTTTCCCTGGAGACGACCAGTGGGGTGGCTGAGCATGAAGTAGAAGTGTCCCCAAATCTGGTGCATAGTGTAATCTTGGGAAGAGACTTTACCCTGTTTTGGATCTTGTGGGAGTGGACAAGGGATTTCAAGAAGAGACTGGAAAGTAAGAATGAACCTCTGTGTTAATGCCTGAGACACTTGATAATGTGTCTGGAACAAAGGATGCAAGTTAAACAAATTGTGATATGGTAGCTTTCCCTTTCATAGTCCTGGCTGGCGTACTAGAGGAGACTTCAGAAGAGTCCCCTGTGATGGACTTGGAGATCTCCCGGGGTAACTTTGGTACTGCCCAGTGGAAAATGTGCAAGTAGTTAATGGGGAGAGGCAGGTCCCAGGGGCTGAGGAGATTTACCCTCACATAGTCATTAATGGCGACTTGCTGTACAGAGGCTAGAAGGTAAGGGGTGAAGTTGTGGAGCAATTAGTGGTGCCATAGCCCTTTCACAGAATGGTTCTAGATCTGGTCCATACCCACCCCTTAGGCAGGTAGACAGAATTCTGCAAAGATTTTTGGCCCAGGGTACATGGTGATGTCAAGAAATATTGTGATTCGTGTCCTGACTGCCAAATGTCTTCTTCACAGCCACATTTCCACAGCCCACTGGTTTCGTTGCCTACCATTGAGGTCCCTTTTGAAAGCATAGCAATGGATCTAGCGGGGCCATTGGTCAAATCAGCTTGAGGTGACCAGTACATGAATTATGCCACCAGATAACCAGAGGCAGTCCCCCTGAGGAACACATCCACCAAGGTAATAGCAAAAGAGCTTGTTATTATTATTGTGAACGAATAATTGTGACAACAACACACTCAGTGTGAAGAAGCCCTGAGAGTTGCAGGAACCTTGGCATTCATCCAACATAGTATTTTATCTGAACAAGTGTAAAGGTTCTCATACACATAGGTCATCGTGCTGCGCTCAAGCTTCCTTGATTGAACGGAGAATCGAGACGAAGCACTGCTGCGCACCCGATACGAATCAATACTTTGGATTGGGACCCTTGGATGCTAGTAGAATTATGCGTGTATGATATTTTTGGGACACTATTATGCCCGCACATTTTTTTGTATAGCAGAAGAAATTGAATTAAAATTAGCGGGCATTGGAAGAAAAAGGAAATTCCTATTACGTGAGTGTCCAGTTGTCATTAAGGGCTTTAGGGAAGGTGTTGGGGTAGATTTAAAGGTCTTCACAATAAGGAAAACAAGTGGTGAAAGCATTAGAGGGGGGCTTCAAATTATGCAAAAAAAGAAGGTTGTGGTATCTAAAACTGGACTCCTTAATTTTTTTTATTTATTTTAAATTTTTTAATTAGGTTTTGTCTCAAAAATAGCTAATTAAAACAGCAAACGTTTATTTTAGCCAACATGAATTTTCAAATGATAATTATTATAGCTTAGTAGGGGCCTAAATATAATTTCTGCACAAGGTTCCATTCTTGACTTTGTCTGCAACAGAGGAGTTATCATCTGTCTGTTTATCACTTAGCATCCCTGTGCTGCTCATTACTAAATAGAGGGCAAAATATAGTTTAAAAATGTCAGAGTTCTGCCTCCACAGCAGCTTCAATGAATGTTATTTTTGCAGTAGCTTGAATGATGTGTCTTGTAACAAGCAGCTAATAATATACTGAAAGAAAGTGAAAGGTTAGCAGAACTGAAGAAACTTTTCTCTTTTGTCATCGTTCCTTGCTTTCCTGCTTATCTGCTAATTTTTAGTGTGCTTAAATTTCCCTGTTTGGTCAATTTAGCCAAATGAAGGTAAAACACCGGATTTGGAATACATCATTTTTTTATTTTTTAAAAGAGATAACAACACGTGAATTTGACCTCATTGTCCATAATTGGCATTGCAAACCTTAGTTTCTGACTTCATTCTATATTACGGAGATTTTTTTTGTTGGCTGATGGTTGTCAGGTGCGGTTCAGCATCCATGGAAAAGAGACACCCTTCTCTAATGTGAAGTTGCCTCATATTCAGTCCCCACCACCAACATCTTTCACTATACTGTACTGACATGTACAAAAGAAGGATAAAGCATGCAAGATAAAGAGAGTTGATGGGTGAGTTGAGGGTAGAGGCTAGGGACGAGCAACCATTGTGTTTGCAAAATCTAGAAGTAAAGATAGGGCAAGAATGGAGTGGATCAGTTCTGGAGTAAATTGAAAGAGTTCATAGCAAGAAATGAAATGTGTGAGTATCAGAGGGACACCTTTAAGGGGAGAGTAGTAGAGGTGATTTAGATGTGCAGCATGGACTGGAGATGGCCAGTCTCTTCAGAAGGCCATACGGGATGATAGTATTTGAAAATGGGATATAGGCAAGGTATGTAAAAGCATTTACTTGATGACCTAAAATTTGTGTTGGTTAGTTCAAGTATTGGAGCAGAAAGAGATGGAGGGGATTCTGTTTTACTCATGTGAATTTTTCTCAACAAAAGGTCAGTTTCAAACACATAAAGAATTGCTATTGCATGCATTTTTCGTCTTCTTTTTGACTGGTGCAATTTCCAGCCTTATCTTGATCTTTTATTTTTAATATTTTGTCACAAGTGTCCCTTTTTGCCCTTTTTCTGTATATTTTTCTTATTTAGGGCTTTTTAGTATGTGCATTTTGTGCAATGAAGCCAAAAATCCTTTTTATGTGACATTTCAAGCGTATGGGAAAAAAAGAAAATAAAAATGCCTGGTTGCCAAAGCTAATAACTAATACACTGCAGCCCCTGGAGGTATTCTTAGCCTTGCTGAGAGTCTTTTTTTTCAGCTTGTTCACTCAAAAAAAAGCTTTATTTTTTACTATGTTTTAATATCAGCCTTAGAATGTTTGTATTTGTATATAGATATACGCAATTGTTAAGGAAAACTAAATTACCTATCATGCCGTAGTGTCCATGGTGACCCTTAAATAGGATTATTTTTACAGTATATGTTATGTACTAATATGTAAATATTCCTTCTATTTGAAGTTGCAAAAACCAAATAGGTTGAACACACATGAAGTGCAGCGGTAAATACATATATTGAAAGATGGATAGATGCATAAAGGCTACATGTTTTGCCGATTTCGGCTTCTTCAGGCCTGGGGCATCCTGTATGTGAATCGATATAAGAAAAGAAATGCGCATTTAGGGTTTCTGATATGAGGAACAACAAAGGACCCCCTTACTGTGTCTTTAGCGTACTAAAGACACAGTAAGGGGGTCCTTTGTTGGACTTCATGTGTGTTCAAGTGCAGCGGAAATCTTGGCTTTTTTAGAATTATTGTTGCTTTTTGTTGTATAGGTTATTATCTGCTGTGACTGGGTTCACAGAAAACTGTTCATTTAAGACAAAAAGTTGTTATATATTAATAACAGTCATTGTTGCTTTCGCTGTGTAACTGTCCCAACTAAAGTCCCACGAGGGAATCCTATTTGGTTTTTGTGAGTACATTTCAGGGATGGGAACACTGACTATACCCACCCTCCAGTCTCTTCCTTAACTATATCTATTTGAAGTTGGATCAAGTATCGATCAACTTTCTTATAATCATATCAGCTATGATAAATTTGCATATTGGGCACATCTTGGTATACAAAATGTTTGCAAAAATGTAACTTCCTGCTTATGGCATTGGTTTCTGGCTTTGCTATCAGTTTTCATGTTATTACAACAAAGGGACATATCATGTTGGTATGGCAGAAAGACCATACTTCAGAACACTATTTACATCAACAAAGGTGATTTTGACACATTGTGAACAATTTAACCTCCCTAGCGCACTGCTGAGGTCCAGATTTCTGTACCAAAAGCGCACCATAGACTTCAATGGTAAATTTTTCTTTATGTCGTAGGCCTGTAACTTCCCAAAATATGTCCGTACAAGGGTCCAATAGACATCCTGACTATTATAATGTTTGAAACAAACAATTATGTAAAAAAAAATTTAAAAAAATTTTTTTTATAAAAAAATGAAAAAACAAAACAAAAATTAGGACACAAAACTATGCTGCTATGTACTAAATATCGCCAAAATAAAAAGTCCCTGATGCCCCAGATGTTCCCATTTGCACTTAACCCTCTCTAACCTGGTGTGATAAAATCACACCAGGGAAGAAAGGGTTACAGCAAATGGGCACATCTGGGGCATCAGGGACTTTATTCTGGCGATGTTTATTACATAGGGGGAGTTTGAAAGCAGTTTTCTATGTAGAAAACTGCTTCCAAACTCCCCCTATGTAATAAACATTACTATTTACTGTTTACAGTTCAAATATCCCGCCGCCTCCCCGAGTGACGTCATCACGTCACTCGGAGCGGGGGGGGGGGGAGGAAGTCACAAGAAGCAGAGGCATCCGAAGAGGCATCGGGGACACGGGGACACCAGGACAGCGTGAGTATGCTCTCCTGGAGCCCCGATTCGTACTGGACGGCAGCACCTCGTCCAGTGCTATAGTAGCAGCTGCAGAGCTGGACGAGGTGCTGCCGTCCCGCACGCTAGGGTGGTTAATTGGTTTTCTTACGAAAAGATACCTTGGTCTTCTTAAAAAGATAAATTTCAGTGCCCACAGTCATGCTATTACATATTCATTACAGGCCAACAATTTGATGATCAATGACGGAAAATGCACATTCTACTTTATCTTCATGTTATTACAAGCTTTATAATAATTGTATCAAGAATAATTGATATTCATTACAGCAATTACAAATCTATACTTCTAACACTGAGCCTGAGGCAAATTAGCAGATTTCAGCTTCCATGTATAGACCTTGTTTCATGTACTGATTATTTAAAGCTTTTATTCTAGTTTGGAAATATAAAATTATTCTGGACATACTGAGTTTGTCTATTAAAACAGTAAAGCCATAAAGGCCAGTTAAATCACACTGTTTTTTGATCAGTTTGCAAAAAAATAAGCATTTGTTCATATAATTTGATAAACTAAAGCCTGCCATACCGATCGGCGGCAGATTTTGCCGCAAACCGACGGGCGTGCCCACGGGGGTTCCCACATCACAGCTCGGCCTGCCAATAAACGGACATGTCCGATAATCTCTGGCCGATGCCGGCATCTTCATTGAAGCTAAGGGCCGGCACACAAAGGGTGCCCGCCAATGCTGTCAGCTCGGGACTGCAGCTCGATGATGTCACAATCATTAAAAATGAATATGGGCATGCCAAAGACATCTAAGACTTTTTGATTAGCAACAGTGTTGAGTGTGAATATTCGAATCACAAAATTTTATTGTAAATATGGCCACTTCTCCAATCTCCAATATAGTATATATATAAAATATATATATCTTCATTATATCAAATATTCAAGGTTTTTGGGAAAGTACCATGCATTGCAATCATATTATTCACATGTACAATAACTTCTATTAATATTGTCTCATGTGGTGATGCAGCACCACATGCAGCTGCTATTTCACATTGCCAGCATGACAGCACATTGCATTGTGAACACAATTTGCTTATAGAATTGCAGAAAATGAAAAAAATAATAGGGGGACCGCGCCAGCACGTGAAGAAGGCAGGGTCCATGATAGTGCACAACGTGGCCAGGAACTGCATGGCGGAGAGACGGCAATAAGGCATGGGGAGACGCTGGTTTAGAGAGGCTTCCTCACCAGCATCTACTCCTGGAAACCAGCGGAGACCACGCTATTCAAGTGGAGGATGAGCAGCGGGATGAGGAGAGAGGACCTCCAGCATGAGAGGAATCACCCACTTTTTGGCATCTGGTACAGCAATCGCTCGATCAGCAGCAACGGACATATCAGGTGAATCAGGGGGGGAGTTGTCACAGACTTTGGACACTGCAGAGAATCAGCAAAGCACTGACCGAGGATGTAGGGGGGAAGCTCTAGACCGACATGACCTACAAGGAGTGTTAGGTCAGGAGTGGCAAGAAGGAATCAGGGACATAGGCCACCCTTTAACAACAGAGAGATTTCCTAGCCCTTAACAGAGCCCAGAAAGTGAATACCCCCAGCAATTACAACCACAGCCCCAGACACTCTCATCACCCCTGACAGGACTAAACACCATGAATTCCCAAGCTAAGATAGAGAGAACTACTCACTTAAGAGGGATTAATAACGAGTTGTTACTAGTGGATGGTTAAAACACAAACCAACTTGATAACACTATTACATCATGTGAATCCACAGCCACATCAGTGGCAGGAATGGACGCCATATGGCAGCAATATTTTCACATAATGCCATCAAAGCAAGATTTTCAAACATTAACAAAAGAAGTAAAAGATGTATGTCGATCAGAGATAAATGCTATCAGACAAGACATCCATCAATTGTACTCTAGAGTGGATAAAATAGAGGCCAATCATGAGCTGGTATTTGAGGAAATCCGCTCACTCCAGGAAGAGTCCATGCAGCAGGCCTATATGCTGAGAGACTTACAGCGTCAAAATGATAGAAAGTGATAGGGAGGGCAGATATTTAATTATTAAGGGGAAAATAGAAAACCAAGGGATGACGTTGGTGAACGTGTATGCACCGAATAAGAATCAAATGATGTTCTTGAATTCAATAATGGATACATTTAAAAATGCACCATATGAAAACATAGTAATAGGGGGAGATTTTAACACTATTATGACACCGGAGTTAGATAGAATGAAGATATCATCATCAGGGACACCAAAAGAAACATTTAGGATGTCACAAAAGTTTAGACAACTCATGAAAATTAAATTGATGCACGACCTTTGGAGAGTCCAGCACCCCACTGAGAGAAGATACACATATTATTCAGACCCCCACAGGGTACACACTAGGATCGACTATTGGTTGGGGAATGGGGAAATACTACAAAATTAAAAAAAAACTGATATAGGAGCAATCACGTGGTCAGACCACGCTCCCATTCACCTCACATTACAGCTAGGGAAAAAAACACGGACACGGGCACACTGGAGACTAGATGAAGCATTACTGAGGGATAAATTAGTTAAAAGAAAGATAGAAGAATCCCTATCGGATTACTTCCTTATAAATCAGGGTACGGTACTAACAGAAGAAACACTCTAGGAAGCACACAAAACAGTAATTAGAGGGGTGTATATGGTTAAAAGCGGCTAAAAGGAAAAACCAAGCGCAACTTAAGGAGGACCTACAAAAAGATCTTAGGGAACAAGAGAGGAAAATGGCTGAAGAACCCACGTTGAAAAAATTACGTAAGATTATTGGGATCAGAGGTAGGCTAAAGCAAATGGCAATCGAACAGACGGAACACTCTTTAAGATATGTGAAGCAAACGTTTTACGAAAAAGGTAATAAAGCAGATAAACTTCTAGCGAGGAAACTAAAACTCAAAAAAGCTGAAGGATTTCTACCAAAGATTAAAGACCAGAAGGGTAACTTAATATACTAACCAGAAGGGGTCTTAAGAACCTTTGGGGAATTCTATACCACACTATACTCCCAGGTGGCTCAACAGCAACAAAAAGTTGAGAACCTGGGAAATTGTATAGAGGAATTTTTGAGAGAGGCTAACCTCCCAAAAATAGAAGCAGCCCAAAATTTGGAACTAAATTATGAAATCACGGTAGAAGAAGTTAAATTAACAATAGCATCTCTCCCTGGAAGTAAAGCCCCGGGTCCAGATGGACTTACATATATTTATTATAAAGAATTTCAGGACATCCTGGCCCCCCAACTTACAAATCTGTATAACAGCTTCCTCCAAGGCGAAGGGATACCGCAACAGATGACGCATTCATTTATTTCATTGTTTCCAAAACCGGGGAAAGATCCGGCGGAGTGCGCCAATTACAGGCCAATAGCCTTGCTTAATTCAGATATCAAGATTTACTCCAAGATACAGGCTAAAAGGATCTTGGAGTATATCCCGGGATTGATTGATCCGGACCAAACGGGCTTTATTCCAGGGAGACACACCGGGGATAACACCCGGAGGGTCATAGACTTAATAGATATAGTAAATAAAGAAGAGATAGGAATGGTAGTTCTGAGCCTTGATGTGGAAAAGGCATTCGACCGCCTTAGCTGGCCGTTTTTATTTTCCACATTAAAAGCATTTGGTATAGAAGGACAGTTCCTAACTGCCATACAAGGACTATATACAACGCTATCAGCTTAAATTAAGCTGGCTAATGGACAATCAAAGAGATTTCCAATCCTTAATGGCACGCGACAAGGCTGCCCGCTCTCGCCGATATTGTTCGCCATGGCCATCGAACCATTAGCGGCACAAATTCGCAATAACATCAATATTGAAGGTGTTGGGGTGGGTAATAAAATATATAAGATTCACTTTATGCGGACGACGTCCTACTGACGCTTACGCAACCAATCACCACCCTCCCAAACTTATAAAAAATATTACAGGAGTATGGACTAGTGTCAGGTTCACCGGCGAACTATTCGCGGCGAACATCGCACGTCGTCTCGTTCCGTGTTCCGCTTAACATATGGCAGAGTTCGACCCGCCCGCCATATCTATTTTGCATTGGTGCAAACTTTGATCTGTTAGTCACAGTCAGCATATTATCGCAACCAATCAGCACCGCTGGCCCCCTCACCTCACGGAGACCCCCCCCCCTCTATCTATATTCAAGGAGGTAGATCGGCATTATTCATCAGATGTGCTGAGAGTATTGGAGTAGAGTTAAGACAGAGCTCTTGCTGCTCGTGCATAGGGAATCGCATTATGCTAGGCAGCTGTTCAGTGTCTATCTGCAGTCTTACTGACTATCCATCATCTCACTCCAATCGATCACTATATCATGGGGAATATCTAATCTTCACCCAGTGTCTCTCCATATCTGTACCGCATCACCGATGACCACCCCTCAGTGTCGGCCATACTGACGCATGTCCTACACAGTGTCCTCCACACTGACTCATACACGCACCAGGTCGCCATACTGACCCTGTCCCACAGAAGCGGTGTGCCATCCACACTGTAGCGCCTCACCTAACCAGTGTCCGGCCTCATACTGACGTGCCTGTCACGCACCAGTGTCGCTCCATATTGACGCATCATCCCCGGCCGTGACCAGTGTCGGCTCACAGCACTGACGGGCATCACCACCATTGGGTCGCTCATGAGAACTTAACTTCACCATGTCCAGCCACCTAGTGTTGGCCATACTGACCATCACCAGCCTAGTGTCGCTCCATATTGACTTCATCACTACGCAGTGATCCAGTTGTGCCTCCACGACTGAGCCGCATCAGCGGTTCACCATCAGTAGTCCTCCAACTGAGCCATATAAAGAACCGCACCAGTTGTCGGCGCATACTGACGGCATTCCTCCATCCAGTTCCCCCCACACCTGACTCATCACGCGACTACTAGTGTCGGCCATACTGACCATACGTCCACTCAGTGTCGGCATACTGACCATCACCACCAGTTGTTCGCCCATATGACTCATCACCCACCGAGTGACCACTGTCCTCAACCATCACTGACCTCACCCTCGCTTTCCTCCTACGCACTGACTCATCCCCACTGCAATCAAAGTAAATGTGTGGCATTGGCCCATCCAAAGTTGTCGGCATGGTCCCTCCAAGTAATGGGGGCGTCCCCATCCTAAAGTAATGTTGTGACGGTCCCCATCCAAATTAAGGTGTGACAGTCGCCATCCAAAGTAATGTGTGACAGTCCTCATCCCAAATTATGTGTGACGGTCCCCATCCAAAGTAATGTGTGACGGTCCCCATCCTAAAGTAATAGGTGGCAGTTCTTCCCATCGCCAAAGTAATGTGTGCCGGTCCCCTCCATAAGTAATGGTGTACAGTCCCCATTCCTAAAGTAATTGTGACACCCCATCCACACGTACTCGCCGGCATTTACTTGGATTTTGGACTGCACCATTACTTACTGGATCAAAGGTGACACTGGAGACAAAAAAGGTATGAAATTACACGCAAAAATAACAAAGGACACGTCAAAGTTGACACGGCAAAATAAGGGACAAACAAAGGTGACCGGCAAAGGTGACAATGGCAAAGGTGACAACAAAAAGGGACAAAACAAAGGTGACACAAAGACAAAAGAAGTATTCACCACATAAAAGGAAAAGGTGACAGCGGGCACGGCTCTCTTCAGCTCAAATCCCATTGACTATCATTGCAAGAAATCCTTGTGCGGATTTAGTGGGTGAAACAAAATTCTTGGGAGTTTTGCCATGGATCCCACTCTGTCATTCATTGTCCAGGTGTTAATACCCCTTGAAACAACTTATCCCAACACATATGTGGCCAAAAGGGTCCCTTTTTTTATAAAATTCGCTCCATGAAGTCAAAGGCGAGGTTCGGGCTTGTTTCAAGCTACCGTGGTTCTGGCAGACTTTGAGGAAGTTCGCGTTCGCCGTTCAGGAACGGCAAAATCCGGGTTCGCGCCATCACAAGTGTCAGGTTATAAAAATAACAGGGGGAAAACCGGGGCAATGGCGACCAATATCGGACGAGAGGATTTGGACCATTTAAAAGATATGTATGGGTGGCGATGGAACGATGTAGGAATTAAATACCTGGGAACAATGATAACAACTAAGTATGAAACACTATATGAGAATAACTACCCGACAATGTTTAGAGAAATAGATGACCTCCTGAGACAATGGAAGGGCCTAATGATCTCGTTGAGTGGTAAAATAGAGACGGTCAAAATGATGGTCGTCCCTAAATTAAAGCGGACCTACCACCAGGAATCTATGTTTTCATGAATGGCACTAGAAGTGCCAATAATAGGGAGGAATGCAGTGAAAAAAAACCAAAACGTACCTGTAATGAGCAATTTAGGAATATAATCCGCCATTCCTGTTCACTTTCTGGTTAATGGGCTCAGCAAAACCCGGCAGCACGTCACAACAACACGTGATTTTTCAGTGTAAATCCAACACATGGTGGTGCAATATCGCGGGTGGCCACTGGGGGCATTCAGTGATCTTCTATGGCAAAGCAGCTCACTGAAAAATCACGTGTTGTTGTGACGTGCTGCCGGCTTCTGCTGACACCATGAACCAGGAAATGAAGAGAAATGCCGGATTATATTCCTAAATTGCTCATTACAGGTAAGTTTTTGGGGGTTTTCACTGCATTCCTCCCTATTATTGGCACTTCTAGTGCCATTCATGAAAACATAGATTCCTGGTGGTAGGTCTGCTTTAACCTACCTCTTTAATACACTACCGGTTCAAGTACCCAATAACAAAATTCATAAACTGCAACAAAAATTTATGGACTTTATTTGGGGATATAAGACACATAGAATCTCCACAAAAGTGATGTGTAGAGCAAAGGAGATGGGGGGAATGGGAACCCCAGACATCAAAAGATACTATTTAGCATCCCAGATAGGTTCCATTAATGGTTGGTTAAACCAGACCTCAAAACAAAAATGGGTCCAAATTGAAAAAGATCACATGGAAATTAGAGATATGTGACCATGGATATGGGGTAGGGGAGTAAGAACTCAAATTACCAAAAGGACCGGACCAACTAACCATATAATAACATTATGGGAGCTGATAGGAGAAAAATACGGTTTAAAAAACAAAACATCAAGGCTAGAATCAGTGATAGACAACCCCCTGATCCCGGTTGGATGGAACAAGAGGAGGCGAAGGGTCTGGGAGGAGGCAGGGATAGATAAGCTGGGAATAATGCTGGACGACCAGGGAAGGATGGAATCATTTGAGGGACTGCAGACCCAGAGAAATCTCCCAGAATCTGAAAGATTCACATACCTGCAGATTAGACAATATTACTCAACCAGACAAGGGAAGAGCAAGTACCCGGACTTGACCCCATTCGAAAAGGCCATGAGCTTAGGACAATTAGATAGGTCTTATATATCTACGGTGTATAAAATGCTGGAGATAGATAAAGAAGAAAAACCATCATATGTAGGGAAATGGGAAAAGATAGTGGATATAGACGAAGGGGAGTGGAAGGAAATCTGGAGGAATGCCCTGAAAGCATCAATATGTGTAATCCATAGGGAAAATCTATATAAGCTGCTTCTCCATTGGTATTATACCCCAGATAAGCTCCAGAAGATATACCCACAGTCATCAGGCCTCTGTTGGCGCTGCAAAAGGAATATAGGAACAGTGGACCATATTTTCTGGAGCTGTCTAAAACTGAATGATCTATGGGGTGGGGTAAATGAGATGATGGAGGCCCAGGAAATTGTGGCAGATATTAAAACACATATTTTAGGGGTTACGATTAAAAATCTTAATAACAGACAAAATAAAATACTCCAACATATACTTGGAACAAGATGTTTAATAGCAAAACATTGGAAATCAAGCCATCCCCCTACCATACTAGCAAGAATCATGGAAGTAAGAACCATGGAGTATTTAACGGCATGTTTGCAGGAAAGAATAAGGGTATTTGAGGACATTTGGGAGCAATGGGACGCTTATTTAAAAAAGGAAAGAAAAAGATGTAAGTCAGGAGGGCAATAGGGAAATGTGAAGGCAATCAGAAAGATCTGACTAAGACAAGAGGAAATAAAAAAGGTAGATTGTGGACAAGGCTGTCGTGTCGTGTTGGGATATGGTTTTGAAGAATATTGAAATTGTAAATGAAATTATAATGATAATAAGATGAAAGCTAAAATAAGGCTACTAACAACATAAAATGTGATATACGCTTTGTGAATGTATGCTCTTGTCAAGAAGGGCGGCGGATCTGTATACGTTATTTGGATATGTGTTAAAATAACTAATAAAGAAAGTTGAATCAGAAAGAAATAATTATAGGAAATCTCGAATTTTCAAATTTACTTTGAATATTTGAAGAATAATTCGCAAAATGCCGCTGTTAAGTAAACTCAAGGAATCATTTAATGGTTTAATAAACATTTAATTCATATAGGTCAAAGATCTAACCTTTACTCTTCATACAACATCCCTTAAACAAAATTTTTACAATTTTAATATTTAAATGTAATTCTATTTAACTAACTATTTACCATTTGTTTATTCTAATCAGCCATATTAACTTATTTCTTCCCTTCTTCCCATACTCTCTTGCTGATTTATATTATTATTGTTATTTTTTTTGCCTTTACATTTGATTTTATTTTTGCTTGTTACTTTATCAATGTCAAATGCAACATTAGCTTTTTTAATTTCCACAATAATTTTACAGCCCTTTCCACCAGATATATTTTATTGACAAATTATTGACTTAATACAAATTATAGTGTGCCACATATACTTTTATTTACAGTAAGTTAAGCTTATGACTTTTCAAACTCTAAAATTAAAAAATTAACATTCAGCTCCGCAAAACCACACTAGGTGCAGACCACTATACCAGCTTATGGTTCCCACATTATTCAATCTAACAATTACGGTCCATTCTGGTGTCCAATACATAAAATGTCCTTTATAAACATTAGCAATCGCATTACTGCATCATAGTCAGAAATTTTATAGAAATGGGAGGTGGGTGGCTAAGTGGTATCAAGTATACTAAAAAATAAGGGATGTTGGTGTGGTTTGGAGGTGCCAACTAAACTTTTTAATGGGTAACATGACTTCAGGCAGGTAATGCTGTACTTATATGTGCATAATGTGGTTTAACATTTTCTTAATGCCTGGATATGAGCATATGTTGCTCCAAAAATTTTAACTATTGTTTGGTATTAATGCTGTTCTCCCCATTGTGAAACCTACCTATGCCATATGCACTAATGCATCATTAATGCTGGGTTGCAGGAACAAGTAGCATGTTTTTGGGATGCCCCTTGTCAATATGGATTCCCCTAGATTCTCTAACGCTTTGAATTGTTTTGAAATGTTGAATAGGTGACAAAAGTTACAAATTATTGTATGTGTATTTTTGCAGTTTTTCACAGAGTAGTTTTCCCCTCCTTATCTGTAGAGACTCTATTCATAAAGACTCTATCTCCCTGGGGTGTCAATATGTGTGCACAGAACAAAAGCCATCTTACACTTGTGTCTTGTGTGTTTCTTTGAGGTTATTTAACCTCCCTAGCGATATGCCCGAACCCAGTTCGGGCAAAGGGAAGCTGCAATAA
>CM070034.1:81370775-81386176 GCA_036250615.1 Ptychadena robeensis | reverse complement strand
TATATATATATATATATATATATATATATATATATATATATATATAGAAAGGTTTAGGCATGAATAGATTTGTATTCTATTTTTATCAATATGTATTTATATTAATACCAGAAAAATGCTGAATTGACTGACTGGTATGTTTCTCTTAGCACTCTCTCTTTCATGTATTATTCAGTGTGTAGGGAGATTTCGACCCTACAGTAGATATACAATGTTCCATCATCCTTCATTAATTCTGCTGTGTAAGTAATGGTAAAGAAGGAAACTCACAGCTGTGAAAGAGTAAAAATTTATAAATCTTATGTCCTGCTTTCAGTGTCTCCTCCAGATCTACACCAAATCTGCTTTTACAATTGGAAGATTTATGTACAAGCAGCTTTCAATGTATAAAAATGGAAAGCCGCTATAAATCGGAAGCTGGAATAGTGATGCAAGAAGAATAATTGGTTGTATAAAACAGAGAAAAATAAACTAAATAGGTAGCTTAGATTTTGTGTAAGATATTGTCTACATTTACATGTACCATTTTCTTCTGTAGAGAAATCCGAATCCATTTAAATAAATTATTAAAATTAAAGCAAAGAAAAAATATATTCGCTTATACTGTATACGCAAATAAGCGATTTAAAACATTTAGCTTTTATACACGTTTATTTTGGTAACTTAGCCCCCTCACTCCCCACACATATATATTTACCTGTACACACACACTTCACATTCCATCACAAACATATATATAACATCATACTTTTAGGATCCAGACAAGGGGGCAACCAGACAGGCAGCACAAAATGATAACCAGACAGGAATATGGTGAACAAACACTCTTATTGTGAACTTACAATAAACAATAAAACTAAACAGGTGCGGAAAATAGTGCAGGGTACAGGTTCAGATGTCCAGGGTTCAGATTCAGAGTGGACCAGAGTTCAGATATCCAGGTTAAGATACAGATTCAGGTTGAAGTTAAAATGCTCAGCAAGCATGTTGGGTCAGGTGCACCTATATAGCCCTCAGGCTAATGAGGCAGGTGTCCTCAACCCAGCCCACGCTTGCAGGGAGCCACCTGCTGGTGAAACTAGCCGTGGGAATTACTAGCACAGCGCCATCAGCAGGTGGTACATGGAACAGCTGTGGTCCTTACACATACACCACATGTTATATTTTACACATTTTATTTACAATGATTACATGGTAACTTTATTTAGTTAGCCTAGTATCTGGAAGACAAGGTATCATTGCATTTGTGTAATTTGAATTTACATTCCCCTTGTTTTAGAGCAATGTTGTACATTCCTTCCATGTGCATAACTGCCTCACCTGATGTGTATATATATATATATATGTTTGTTTTTTACAGTTGAAAGTAATTCTATTTAAGAACATGCAAACATTCCTGTTGAAGCAACAGTATGTTGTAAAACCCATTGAATTGCGTGAATATAAATGCATATCCATTGAGTAATATACACATATATTAGGTGTACTTCTGTTTAAATATATCTAAACTTGTCTCACTGAAGCTCCTGGAGACCATGTCATGATTTTTTTTCCTATATATAGACGTTTCTACCTTCTTGTCTTAAAATCTCGCTAGCCTGGCTATCAGAAAGTTGTTTTTAGAATTCCCTGCTCTGTCTGTTCTAGAAGATTTTAGCACCTGATGGCTGTTTACTGTATATCCTGTACCCAGTGTCAGTCACCTGCCAAGATTATAAAAGATAGGGATTTACGGATATTCTGGGTCTTCGATTGGAGGTAGCCTAGGATGAAGGACCTAGCTGCCTGGGGCTAAAGCATGCCTAGGGGCATGCCTGAGGCTAAAGACCACCAGGGAATGTGAGTTGCTGACTTCCCTAACCCACCTACAGGTATGGGCATCTCCTAGCCAGGAGGACTGAGATAGACTTGGCTAATGAATGGTATCTTATGGGGCACTGCACTTCCACAGGGCTGGCGCACAGACTGTTCTTTGTTTAAAACTTTTTCCGAAGCCTGAGTCCTGCAGATAGGCTGTACTGTGAAGCCTGTATTGATTCTCCTTTTTTTGGAATTAAAATAATGTCCCCCAGTTGTCTGCAAATACATTTTTGTGGACACTCAGATAATTGACCAGGGGACTGTGTAAAAGCTTTGGTGAGGAAACCTGGAGATTGGGGATGGCTGGGAGAGAGCAGGGGGAGGCAACCTGACAAGCGTTATCTAAGAATAGAGCTATCCCTGCCCTGAGAGACTGGCAATACGGAAACCCTCTTGAAGACAGTCACCTGCTTTACCCCTGCCTGACCCATTACACTACATTCCCATTGATCGTCATTCAAGGTGCAACTGATTTTGGACAGTAGTCAGAGAAATAGACCTGTTTATGGCCAATTAGTTGGGGGAGGGGGGAACTAAATGTAACTGATTATGGGATTTCTTGGTGGCTCCTCCTCTATTTTACTGGTACCCTTCTTTTTAGCATACCTCATTCTGTCCTGAGCACCTGTCTGAGGCAGCAAACATCGCAACTCACAATGCAGAGTTTAATGTCTCATCAGGGCATCAGGTATAGGGTGGACGTTAAAAGCCTTTTCTGAGCATGGAAATCATGTCATTTATACCTGGAGATCAATACATTTTAAGCCAATGATATGTAATTTTATGCTAGTTTTATTACACTCGTATTGCATGTCATTACATAACTCGTTATTTCTGCAGATTAAAATATATGAATGACTTTATTTAAATTGTATAATGTACAAGCTATTAATAAATATGTTTCCCTATACAGCCATGCACATAAATGAGTTTTCTATACACTTGAAGGCAGCCAGATGGAAACTCATTAAAACTAGTAAATTCATTAAAACTAGTAAATTCAAACTGTGATCTGATGAAAGAAAACTGTGAAGCAGACTTTGTTTTTATTGCAAGAATTTTCTATCTTCTGGTTGTTTTGTTTAGATCATTACCTTCTCCATTGTTACTTCCATTACTCCCTTGGCATTTCTCAGAAACTGATATCTATAAGGTAAAATGTCATTTGCTTGTATTTGATGTTTCACAGATCCTCTCTATTAGTGGAAAGCTTTCGAATGTCAAACACAATGTATCTTAATGTTTTAATCAGGTTAAGTCAGTTAAAGTGTGGCTAAGAAGTCCAAAAAACAGTGATCTACAGTGATCCGTCTGGCGGGGCTTTACAGGTCGTTCCGTGAGCTCCTGCAACTACAGCCATGCTATTGGGGGCTTAACCGTCCTAGCGGTCAGGACGGCAGCATCTCGTCCAGCGCTGCTACTGCTTCTATCGCACTGGACGAGATGCTGCCGTTCAGTACACATCGGGGCTCCAGGCAGCGGATACTCACAGTTCTGCGCTGACCCGGTGTCCCCGATGTCACAGGCAGGCATTCCCTGGTGTGATTTCATCACATCCATTACACCAGGTTAGAGAGGGTTAACTGCAAATGGGCACATCTGGGGCACCAGAGACTTTATTTGGGCGATGTTTAGTACATAGCAGCATAGCTTTGTTCCCAGATTTTTGTGTTTTTTCATAAATTTTATTAAAACTATTTTTATTTTTATTTTACATAATTGTTTGTTTCAAATATGATTATATTCAGGATGTCTATTGGACCCTTGTACGGACATATTTTGGGAAGTTACAGGCCTACAACATAAAGAAAAATTTACCATTGAAGTCTATGGTGCACTTTTGGTACAGAAATCTGGACCTCAGCAGTGCGCTAGGGAGGTTAAACCCCGTAGCAAAGGCTTTAATGTTTAATATGTTGGCTAGATCCTGCCAGTAAGACTCATTCAATTCAAACTGATTGTAGGGATGGTCGAAAAATTTGCAGTGCGAATTTTTAAGCAGAAATTTCGATTTTTTCGCAGAAAATTCGCATAGTCGAATTTTGATGGGGTCTTTGATGGGGTCATTTCGACTTTTCGCCGAAAAAGTCGAAAATCAGCCTGATATTTCGACTGAAATCGAAATTTCAACTTAAAAAAGAACTTTGCTTTTGATTTGCCGTGCCGCTATTTCGCATGCGAATATCGCCATTTTATTTAAAATTTTCGCTTGTGGGAGTGATTGGAAAATTCGCATTGGCGCATGTTGCCATTGGAGAAAATTCGCATGGTGCTAGCTACATTTGTCAGCTTATTGCAAAGCCCCTGAAAAAGAGAAGAGTTGGGGAAACATTTGAAAACAATAAGTTTTGCTCTAACATGTCAAATTTGTGTATAAATTGGGTTTAAATCTCAGCTCTGATTGTAAAGCTCTGCTACTATGTACACTGATTCTTCTATTATAGCTCATACAGCAAATCCAAATTTTCCACCTTATGTGAATTTTTGACCTTATGCGAATTTTAGGCTTTATGCGAATTTTTTAGTGTTTTATGCGAATTTGTGGCGTTATGCGAATTTTCGACTTTAGAAATTCCGACTCGAAATTTTGCAGTCGAATCGAAATTCGATTGGGAAACTCGAAATTTAAGTAGAATCGAATGTTATTCATCTCCATTCCATTCATTATCCATCTCTAATTGATTGTCGAATTTTCAAAAATTCGACCATTTCGACGGTTTCGACTTAATTGCAAAGCCCCTGAGCATGGTATCATCACCAAACTTTCTGGGGATGTAGAGAAGGGTTGGGGGTATACAGCAAAAAAGAAAGTATGTCTCTAACACAAATAGTTTTTTCACAAATTAAGTTCAAAGTCAAGTAAAAATTTCGAAAATCGGAATTTCGACTTTAACTTTGAACTTAATGTATGCAAAAATGACATGTGCTAAAACAAAACTTTTTTTTTTCAAATGCTCCTACAACCCTTCTCTACATCTCCTGCAATTTTGGTGATGATACTATTTTCAGGGGCTTTGCAATAAGCTCACAAAGTTAGCAAGTCGAAAAATTCGACCATCTCTAGTGCCAACCCAATTGTATAAGGATAAATATAAAGGTCCCTACTCGAGGTAAATGATTATAACACAATTATAACAAGATTGTATTATAATCATGTGGAGTGCATAAAAAAACCCAGATTAGTTTTTGAGGCTTTTACCTCGAGTAGTATGAAATTATATTTTCTCAAGTGCCTAAGCATGGTCAGCTTAATCTATAGTGGTTGTTCTTTTGATAACTCATAATTTTATTTTAATTGTATAATGTGACACACTCCCTTGTTTAGTTATCCTCGTGACGATTCCATACCATAAGCATATAATCTACTGGTTGCCTTTTTTTTCATAATTGATTACCGTATTTTATGGTCTATAAGATGCTCCGCTGTATAGGGTGCACCCTATACAGCAGAGCGTCTCACCCCAGTAAAAATATTGGAAACTTCTGCTTTGCCAGTTGTAGCTCCATGCTTCAACTGGCAGAGCAGGAATTTAAGTAGACGGGGCAGCTTCAGCCAGCACTTCATAAAGTCTCGGCACAGGGAAAAATCCGTCCGCCGGCTGATGTAGCTACTCACATACAGCAATCAGCAGACATATGATTTATCCAAGGATTGTTCAATTGTCTGACTTTAGAGTGTGCATGTGAGCAGCTACTTCAGCCTGCTCACATACACAGCTCTGACAGCTTCCCCGTCATGGCTAAGCTCAGTGCTTTTCTGTGGGTAGGAATGTGAAGGTGCAACACAACCTGACAATTAGAAAGGAAAGCATAAGAACTTTAGAAGTATCAGTTTGCAGCAGAAACTTTATTACATGTCATCAAGAGTTTTAAACTTTAAACATCATGGTTATCAGTAGGGGAACACTATTCTATTTGTTTTGCTTGTTTTTCAAAATAGCCATTAACAGAAAAGAGTCACTAAAAATATATAGCTTGATAGCATTTGCATGTGAATGAGCTCCCTTTTCACAATAGGACTTGTTCTGATTATGTTAATTGATCACACCACACCACGATTCCACATATGCATTTAAAGACGACCATATGTGATTGCAAAATACAGTGATAACATTACTTTTATCTGGTTGCAGAAGAGATTCTCCAATTATCTGAAGGACTTTTTAAGGTCAAAAGTTACTACATCCACATTTATTATGCGAGTCAACTGATTAAATTTTAAATGTTGCAGCATAATAGTTTGATAGATCAATGGTGCACTTTCTCATGGACAATGTGGCAAAACACATGGTGCAGCGCAAACAAAAACCTAGGTCTTTATGTCTAGAAACACCATGAAACACCACTCCCTGCTCTGCCTCTGGTGAGATCTAGGGCTTGTCTACGATACATTTTGGCGCTGTGATGCTGGGCATCTACAGTAATGACACTTTGACATGTCCCTTGGATCTTGGCTGATCAGGTGCATTTTTTTGTATTCAAATTAATAGGACACATTTTCTCCAATGGGGAAATCAAAATGGCTTTAACATTGGGCAACTGCTGGAAATCATCATGCCACTAGATGTCACTGTGATTTCACTGTGACAATACATTGCGCTTCCAAAATTTGCATGTAAAAGTGCAGATATTCACATTACATAATAATAATAATTTTGAATTGACTTAGAATATTTGGAGAAAAATGTACGAAATCGAATATTGCGTATGTTGCTCATCACTACTTCTTGCCAACACGGCTAAGCCTACCTAAATTCTAGAGCTTTTTCTAAATGTAGTGCCAGATTGTGGGAGCAATATACCTCACATCCAATCCCATGTAAAGTGAAGGACAATATACAAAATTGTAAAAAAATTGTGTTGTGTTTTATGTTGTATCAAAGGATACATCTATAAAACTAATGAGGCTTGAACTAATAACCAGAAGGCCAAAGCTATATTTCTATTCTTAAATAGTGAAAATCTTTTACCCCTCATCTGCACCCTGTTTAAAATTTCTAGTTTGCCTTATGGGTTATATGTCAATTTCTGTCATGGATTTCAGATCAAATCTTGAATCTTTAAAAATGATGTGTCAAAAAAGTCAAATAAGATTTTTGCTAAAAATAACCCCAAATATTTTTTTTTCAATGTTCACCTGTGTATCTCTCTATAGGAGAGGGGAATTTTAAATATGCAGAACTATGTTTCTTTCTCAAAGAGTAAACTTCAGACATGAAACAGACTGTGATTATATGCATGCATTTCCAACTTGTCATATGGCAGTAACTATGCCTATGGCAAGGTCATAAAGGACAATACTTCTATGCATGAACAAAGCACTGATTGTTGGGAGACACAGAGGGACAAAGAAACTTAGAAAATGTTCACATATTACACTTTTCTCTACAAAGTGTACAGTGGGTACGGAAAGTATTCAGACCCCCTTAAAATTTTCACTCATTGTTATATTGCAGCCGTTTTTTCCTCATTAATGTACATACAACACCCCATATTGACAGAAAAACAACAACATTTTAGAAATTTTTGCAGATTTATTAACCTCCCTAATGGTTGAGACGAGCCCAGTTCGTCCTCTGTTCAGGCTCGCCTTAACCGCAGGGGAGCCGGGCATCGGGTAGACCTCCCTGGAAAGCTGCAACAATTGTCTTCATCGCTGCAGCATTTCCGGGGTTTCGGCACCGCCCCGATCGCGTCACGGTGATGCAGAAGGAGGAGTGCCGGCTTTCCCGCCCATGCAGCTGGTGTCAATAATGACACCGGCTGTGTGAAGAGCTGCGGCGGGAGGGAGTGAGAGGCAGTGTGCTTTGTACACTGCCTCGATTGCCCGTGCCGTGTTGTTGTAAACAGCGCGGTATGGGCAGTGCACTAGGGAGGTTAAAAAAGAAAAACTGAAATATCAGATTTCAGACCCTTTGCTCAGTATTTCGTAGAAGCGCCGTTTTGATCTAATACAGCCATTAGTCTTTTTAGCAAAAAATCAACAAGCCTTTCAAACCCGGATTTGGGCATCCTCTGCCATTCCTCCTTGCAGATCCTATCCAGTTCTGTGTGATGGTAAACGTTGGTGGGCAGCTATTTTTAGGTCTCTCTAGAGATGCTCCATTGGGTTTAAGTCAGGGTCAGGGAGTTGTCGTGAGGCTGCTCCTTCGTTATTTTAGCTGTGTGCTTAGGGTCATTGTCTTGTTAGAAGGTAAACCTTAGGACCAGTGTGAGTTCCTGAGCACTCTGGAGAAGGTTTTCGTCCAGGATATGCCTGTACTTGACTGCATTCATCTTTCCCTCGATTGCATCGTCCTGTCCCTGCAGCTGAAAAACACCCCACAGCATGATGCTGCCACCACCATGCTTCACTGTTGGGACTGTATTGGACAGGTGAAGAGCAGTGCCTGGTTTTCTCCATACATACCGTTTAGAATTAAGGCCAAAATGTTCTATCTTGATCTCATCAGACCAGAGAATCTTATTTCTGCTTTCTCTACTCCAAGATGGTGAGAAATAAGATTCTCTAGTCTGATGGAGTTTGCTAACAAACACCTGAAGGACTCCACCTTCAGACGTGTGTTAGCAAACTCCATGGGGGATTTCTTGAGTTTTGAACTGAGGAGAGGCTTCCTTCGGGCCACTCTGACAGTGATGGTTGACTTTCTTTAACTTTTTCTGGATTTATTTGGGGCATGAATTTTTTTGTCTTATTTTTTACTGGCTGATTGGATGGAAGTTGGATAATTTTTGTATTTTGATTGGATTTTTTATGTTTTTTTTCTTTTAAATCAAGATTCGCTTTGTTGGATTTTATCAGGATTGGATTACAGCGCTGGAGTGGACATATTAACAATAAGTAAATGCACATTTATTAACTGTGTTTGGTAATTTATTTTATGTATAACAAAATACTTCTGCAATACATATACGTCATGTATTTATCGGCCACATGTAAGAATTAATGCTATTATTACACAGTATGTACATTTAAATGTATGTATATTAGTTAATAATTGTGGGGTTGTATGTTCTGCTATATGTTCTATGTATTGTATTGTCCACTTATGTATATTTGTTAATAAATGTTGTATATAATATATCATAATGTATTTAATTATGACATATAACATTGATTTGTTGAATTTATTAAAGCTTTGTGTGTTTTTAGTGGCATTAATTATCAGTGAGTGTAGGATAGGGGGTTAATGTTTTGGAATGGCTTATTTCAGGGTATTTGGAAGATTTTTCTTTTTGCTGTATTTTTTGAGTTATGTATTCAATATATTTAGTTAATTTTAACTTTGAATTCATGTTATCAGTTGTGTTGTTTTATTGGTGGTTGGTTTTGAATTGGGGTCCATCCTTTAATAGCTTTTGGTGGTCTTCTGTTATGTTTTTATAGTGTATCAGTTTGCTCTTACTGGGTTTAGTAAATTGTGTTGTTTTATGATTTACATTAGGTGTTTTATAATTGTTGGATTTAATAAACGTTGCCGTTTTAGAAGGAGAAATATGTGTTTTTTTGGGGTTTGACAATTGTTTGATTTTTAATGTTCTTATTGCTAGGGGTTAATGGATTTGGAACCACTAAGGGGTAAATATAACCCAATAGTCATTCCAAGTTTTTATCTGTAATCATTTATTTCATGATTACAGATGATATTTGGGAGGGTTATATGTATTCATTTATTATGTGTGCGGGGACATGTTTATACATAGGGCGGACTACGGGGTGAATGTGTATTTATTTTTACATGATTGATGGAATGATTACATTGCAAAATAAATATGTTCTTACCTCTCCCTGACCCTGAGTCGAACATACGGCATTGGGTGCATATAGCACACGATGACCTGTTCCATCCAGCCATTCGCTGTAATGGCAGCCCCTAACATGGCATTACAGTAAAGGCAGTACTTACATGACCCATGATAGCTGGTCTACAACCCGTGAAATGTGTAGGGTGCAGAGCTGAGCATAGGCAAGAGCAAGGCGAGCACGTACGAGTAGGGCCGAGCATTGCAATGGCAAACACGTATTCGGCCAAGCATGCTCATGACTAATCAACATTAAGGTACATATCATAGTTTATATGTTATCCAATCTTTATTCCCTGGAAATAAAATGCTGCAACTATAAGTATGGAAGCTGATGCACTGTTATTCTGCTTTTTTTAATTTAACCTTGCCAGCAGTCCCATTGTTCCTATTTAATGTTTTCAAATGCAGTGGTGGTAATAATTAGATCACCATGTGGTCTGTTTGTATTTCTCAGGAAGCCATTGCTAGGGGAAGCATCAGCCACTGGATGACTCCTGTGTCATAGTTTGTACCTGTATGTTAGCTTGTATTGCCTTTCAATCCCTTTTTAATGTACCAAGCTGTGTAATACGTTTCCACATTGTAAATCAAAGATTATAACAATAAGCTATCCAGAGTATAGCTTGGGCTTACCAATTTGGGGAATTTTAATCTACCCTAAGCCACTCTTAAGCCCCCCATACACGTTCCGATTTTTCGTACGAATTTTGCCCGACCGACCAATGTGGCCGGGAGATTAATCGATCGGGAGATTAATCGGAATCGGAATTATGTACCCGACCGATCCCGATTTCTCAAAATCGGCTGAAAAATTGGTCAGGACCGCTTCAGACCTGTCCGTAAATTTTTTGTCGATCTGCTGTTAATAAATAGGGTCGGGCTGATGGATCGGTGATAATTCGAATTCCGATTTTTCATGCCAGCCGACCGACCGACCATAACATTTTAGGTGAAAATCGGGTGACAGGATCGGACGAAAAATCGGTTGGGGGAATAATCGGAACGTGTATGGGGGGCTTTAGACATACTTCCATGAGGGTGTAAAGTGTTGTCCTATTAAAAAATTCTGCCTTCTCCGAAACAGTATTACAAGTCGTAAAGGCAAGCAAAAGTAATATTCAACATTAGTTTGTTCTCTTTCTCAAATCGCTTAACTAAAACTGAATCAAGATTATTGTTCACTAGCCAATACAACTGATTACAAGCTTTTACTACAAGGCCAAGCCAATATTTCAACATTATGTCTGACAGTTGTTTTCTGTGCCTCGGTAATAATAATATTAAATATTTGTGTTTTTATTGCTGTGAAGTGGTCGAGCACCCCACTGATAGAAAGTAATAAACTCACGGTTCTCAGCTATCAAAACTAATATGCCCATAGTTTTACAGGCCAACATCAAATGGAAAATGTTGTCTTTTAAAATATATGATATATTTTGAAGATAAAAGGCCTATTATTTTTGTCCACCTGCAATATTCATGCCTCAGCAGTTTGACCAATCCTTTTCCGTAACCTTTGAAGTGTTATTGTCTAACAATTGGACAATTGCTACAAACAACCACGAGAATAGAGTGATTCCAGACAGGCTATTTAATGCTACATTTTATTATATGCTCTTCCAGATTTTTCATAATTTTGCTTGCTGTTCTTTGACAAATAATTTATTGTACTTTTTTTGTTTTGTGACTTTAAAATAAGTAGCTGATTTGAGGATAAGTAGCTATATGAAAATGTTTTCCAAGATGCTTACACAAAAACTTTCATCATGTTTGCAAACCATGGCATTTTTAAATGCATAATCTGAAAATAACGTTGATAATGTTTTGTTTTGCTTTACTTGTTTTGTTTCTTTGTGTATCTAACTGTCCTTTTTCTTACGTTTACTGAATTGCTTTTTATGTTTACTTGCTCAGTTTCTATTTTTTGGATCCCTAGTAAGCCTCAGTACAAATATTTACATGTGAATGGAAACCTAACATACAACTCAACATGTAATTGTATGATTTTAAGGTACCTTACACATTACACATGATGAAATTTACTTCACACAATTTCCAAGGTTTAAAGTAAACTGTTAAACAGCGCAAGGGCTGTAAACACTAAAACTCTTTAAGCTAGACATTTGGTTGTTCAGTAGTGATCAGCAGCAAAAACAATATTCATATTCAGAAAATATTGCAATTTTTTTGCCTAACATTCTCAATAGATTTGTCAATTTGAGAATTTGTGATCTCCAGTCATTATTGCTTTCATTGAGTGAATCGGCACTTGTACATGCACATATTGTGAGTGCAATGTATGGTAGCTCCGAGGTACTGATGTAATAATATTTGAGATCTTCAAAATTCATGTATAGAATATTCATGTTAAACACTTTTTATCATGCAAATGCTGAAAGAAAAAAAATAAAATGACCTTAGGCCTGACCAAGCATATGTTTTTTTTATAAAAAAAAACATTATTGGCAATGCCTAGGATAAATTCCCATTGGTTTCCCATCTGAGTTAGAGTTTTAGTGACTTTTCTTGTATATTATTATTATCCTTGTTCTTCAAAAATAAGGGTTTTCTATACTATTCTGCAGCAGCTAATGCCAGAAAGCGCTAATAATGATGGGTGATTTTAATGTAGCTTTTGACAAAATGTAAGATAGTTCAAGGAGGAGCCACCATCATCACCCCTCTAAAATTATTCTCAGATTGGCTTGTTCTCTTTAAGATCATTATGATTTAGGGGTTTTGTGTCAAGGGCTAAATCTTTCATCTCACCTTTGCATGGTCAGAGCATGATCTATTATTTTTTCCGACCATATGTTCCATTCTAAAGCTTTATCAGATTTGTTGAAGACTAAATATGTCAAAGGTCGATTTTTTAATGGATTCCAGCACAATTGATCACTGTGCACCTCGATTCTCTGTTCAATCGTGAAAGCTTGAACTCAGCATGCTGATATCATCACGCTGCGCCAGAGGGTTCATTGATTGCATGTATATTGACCCATGTATGGCCAGCTAAAGGCTTCCCATGCATGGGTTGATGAATGTGCAATCAAGGAACCCTTGAGCACAGCGCGATGACACTTCCTCGATTGAACGTAGAATTGAGGCACAGCACTTCTGCGCACTTGATCCTGTTCAATACTTTGGACGAGGACCGAGAGTAACAGAAATCGAACAGGGTTTACCAACATGTTGGTTCCCGCTCTAAGAAACTAATGTCCGCAATCAATTCGAGCATAATCAATCACAAAGAATGCGCACTGCAATTGATTGTGCTCAAATTGATTAAAACATCGAGCCGTGTATGGCCAACTTAAGTATGAAAACTTGCACTATGTTGATAACACAGAAGTTTAATACATATTATCACATTCAATTACAAGAGAAGTGCCATCTTTACCTGGATCTAATATTGAACATCTATGTACTACGCTGCTTTTCCCAAAATAAAGCTTTCAACTGCCCATTTCACTCAAAATCCACAACTTATTTTGCAGGAATTTCAAAAGTCAGAATTTCTATTTAAAACCACCTACATAATATCACACATCTAGAATTAGAAGTACTGTGGTATTAAGTTTCACACATATACTCAGGAACAGACAGATTTGATGGGCAATTTGCTCACCAATACAAATATACAGCAGGCATTAAAATTATTAAAATGTGTAAGTCTCTTGGTTTCTCCATTTATATTCTATTTATATGCTCTAACGTGAACAAAAGCCTCTGACTAAACATGTACATTAATGGCCTTTTAATTATACAATTAATATATATTTAATCTATACTGTTTGTATATTTTTCCTCCAAAACAGAGAGGGCTTTGGCCAAGCTTGGCTCTCCATGACTCTCCTGCAGCACACGTTTCTCTCAAAGGATAGGGGCAATTTTCAAAAAACTTAAAATAATCAGTTCACTGAGAAAAACTTTAGCTCTTTTTCTCAATGGGTTCTCCTTGAGACTGTTGCACTTGGCTCTCTGTTATGAATCACTGATGACATTCACCCCAATATATTTTTACTATTTTGTACAGATGCAATAGTAAAGCAGGGTACAGATGTGGAGATATGGGTCAAATCGATGACAGTTTCAAACTCAATGCACGCTCAGAGATCTATCTGACCCATAAAATCTGCCCCTAACGCTGTTTTCAAGCGGGACAAATAAATCCTGCACGAAAACAGCGATATCAGACATGACCGTTTATATAGCCAAAGCCCGATGCTTTGCCTAGAGACCAGCGGTCTCTAGGCAAAGCTTCAGCAGAGCCGGGGAGAGAGCAGAGCCGCGATGACGTCATCACGCTTGCAGGGTACATCGGATGGCTCGAATATCGAGCCGTCTGTACCCTGCTTAAGCTTAATTTAAGATTGGTAAATGCTTTACTAGCACCTATAGTTGTTAAGAGTTTAGACTAGATTATACACAGTATTTTTGCAGCAGATGCCATCAGCTACACCACCCAAGTGACATATTGTATACTGACCCTTCCATAATTTTCTTTTCCTCATGCCTATTCATGACAACATATTTTTAAGTACAGTATGCTTCCATGAGGCATCAGGAAAATGGAAAATTGTATACTCACCTTTCCTGACACCCATTCATATCAGCATTTCACATATAAAAATAGTATGGAAAAATGTTTACTTCAAACTGTAGAACCTTTTTGTGGTTAATTATCTCATTTCTGTGTATTGGCTTCTGTCCATACTAAATTGAAACATTTATCAGTATTATATAATCCTTTAAATGTATTTCATAAGGAGAGATACATTAAGATATACACTATTCTATCCAGGATGCAAGCTGTCTTATATGTTCCACTTGGAGGCAGACTAAAGAATGGTTTGCAGTTGCCAGTAATCTGTTTCAGAGATCTCTGTTCTCATGGAAACACTTTAAGGTGCTTTTGAGATGATACTGCTACAATACAGACTTGTATTGTGTATTGCTCTATCTGTTATACCGTTATGTCACTAGAAGGCAGTGCTTCAATAAATTACTGTATACCCTAAACATGCAATTTCCTGTTTAGTTAAAATAAAGTTTGTTAACACTAATTTAAGAGAGTTCTGCCACACTGCAGAGAATGTTTGTCTACTTATATGATAGGAAGGTTGATCTACCATGAGTAAATCTCACTAAAACCCCCTAATACATGCTTCTATTTGCACCCCATTTTCGGTAGCAATTCGAACGCTTAAACTTTAGGCTGCCAAATCGATCTAATCCATTACGGACATGTCTGTAATTCTAAGATCAATTCCATTACTTTGGATCCCCATCCAAAGAAGGTGCCGGCACACAAAGGGTGCCCGGCCGATTCCCGGCATGACCAGCCATACGTGATGACATCATCATGCGCGGCCAATCGTTCCTAGAATCGGTCGATCTGCTGGGAGATAGATAACTATTCTAAACGTGTATGGGGGGCTTTATTTATACTAACAATTATATTACCAATTATCTTACCCAGTTTGGGTACAATGTTTCATCTTTCGTGACAGTACCCCAAATCTTCTAGGTTCTGGATTCAAAATGATCTTAACCTTTTCAATAACAAGTATATTTATCTAGGACTTCAGAGGGTGCTTTATTTCAAAATTACTCATCTAACTTCCACAAACACACAAAAATGTAAACATGTATCATATATAATATATAGGTAGGTATCGATGGAACCAGAGGGAGGTATATGGGTGCCAACATCTCTATAGTGTATAATTGGG
>CM070034.1:81353552-81370675 GCA_036250615.1 Ptychadena robeensis | reverse complement strand
TCTTAATGATGAGTCACACGGCGCCCGCCCAAGGAGGAGGGAGTATCCGCCTCCCGGAAGAGAGGGGGAGCCCCTCCTATCTGCACTGATTGATCTCCCTATATAGGCGAAGAGACGCCAGGCATTGACTGGACGTGCTGTCTGGGGAGTCCTACATGTCTCCCCGGCTTTCCTGGTACCCCCTACTCCCATACACACGGACGGACAAGGAGGATTTGAGGCGCCCTAGAAGTCTAACTGTACACCTGCGACGCCTGTGGAACATACTACTATACCGGACTGACACCCCGACTTAACCGTTTCAAGGTAATGTGCACTAACTTATACCTGACTATTGTGAACTATGGGGGACAGGGAGCATGGGTGTTATGACGCAACTACATTGGATTCATCCACTGTCTGACATAGCAAGACTCCTTTGTGGGAAAGTACTTAGGACTTTGATTGGGATTGAGATTTTTTTGCCAGATAGTTTCTGCTCACCAGTTCAGTCAGTATTATTTAAGTGAACTTCAGTATTCCTTTTAAGGTAGCAACCTATATCACTATAGCTTCATGCTGACACAATTGCCTTGACAGAGCATATACTTGTTTTTCAGTTCAAAATAGTTGAGATCTAGGGCAATAATGGCTTTTTAAAGTTGAGTCACCAGTCACTTAAGTCATGTTGACTAGTCTTGATGACGTCATCACAGACAGTTAAGGAACACAAGTGTCCATTAATAAATTTCATTAAAGTTCTCTGTAACATTAACAGTCAACATGACAATAAAACAAAACAAAAGAAATAGGCTAACAACTAAAATTTCTTGGTCACACAGTCAGATGGTGGAATATTCAAAATCAAAATGAGCAGAACACCCAGGATGGCACTGCCGTCTAAAGCCCCCATACACCTTACAATCTTTCCATACAATTTCTGTACAATCAAATTTTGTTCTACCAAAACCATGTAATATGAGGACCTTTCTAAACCTTCCAATCACTATGTATTCTATCAGGGAGGTCACTATACTACAGAGTTGTTGGTAGATCTAATGGAGATTGTATGGATCGATCTTAAGGTGTATGGGGGGCTTAAGTTTGTATACATTTCTCCAGCTCGGGATCTCCAACTCAGAAAAACAATGTGAGTAATTTGTATCTCCCCTTGCTCTGACTGCGCAGGGGATTATGCCGGTTGCCGCGCAGGTCAGCACTTTTCTCTCTCTCTCTGCGCACAGACGGAGCCATGAGACGACTATGAGTTGAATAGTCGACTTTGTGAATGGCTGACTCTATCATGTTCCATAGATGATAACAAGTGAGTTCTCTGCCTGCTTTTCACACAAACACACACCATAGAAGTAATATAATTAGTAAAATTATTTAACACCTTTCTATATCATTTCAAATAAAATTTCAAATAAAACATCTTTTTATTTTGATAACTGAGCTAATGTGTGGTTTACTTATAGGCTAGTCAAACAAGGTTGAGAAAAATTGTGGAACACATATACTTTGCTGGGGAATTAAACATTTGAAAGTGTTAAATCCCTTGGGTTAGTAAGACCATATCTCCATTTTGCATTATTGATGCATGAGCATTTTGATACGTTTTGCTTGCATTAAACACTACTTTTTAATGCCATGTTAACACAGCCATTAATTCCCATGGGTAAAAAACAGAAATGCTCTGAAAATTTTAAGTCTGATCAGCGTCACCTAGTTTACAAATTTGAAGAGACGAATGGCTTTCAAAGTACTAAATTCCTATTGAAAAGAACATGTCCAATTAGTTAATAATAATAACAACGTAAATCATTTCTGAATGTAGCTAAATAATATAGTCTCTGAAGATTGCCAATACTGTGATTGTCATGCACATTCAGAAAGCGTTAGGTGTTGGTTTCAGTAATAAATGAATGTAATTTTTAGAGCTAGCATGTTTTAGTAACAGTCAAGTAAATGAAGAGTTTTGGTGCCCTCTAGTGTTAGTAAGTTCTTTATTTTCATACCTAGTCATTCCTTAATAGTCACTGTACTGTTTCATCATTTTGATAAGAATTTCTAGATTAAGAGATATTGCAGTGCGAAAAATCAAATGTGTCTTCTATTCCGAATGCACGACGTATCCTTATGGAAGCAATCCATTTTGTTATGTATTACACATTGTATAATGTTCACCAAGCAGTTTATTGTCCATTTTTGCTGCTTGAGAAGCTGTTTGGTTAAACTATTGTTCACTTTTTTCTGTGAGTTAAGTAAAGTTTGCCTCTACACTCTGGGTCCAGTTACTAATGTTAAGGTGACAAAGGTTCAATATATTAGTTAAATTGATCGTTAATTAAAGATTTTTAATTTGACCGAACAAAAATCGAGTACAAAAACAACTTGTCCGTTCGGTAAAATGTTATCGATACCACACAAAAAAATCTATCTAAAGTTATCGGACATGCAGGTCAAACAAGACTTCCTTAACCAAATGCGCACCATAGACTCTAATGGAATTTTTTTCTGTGTTGTAGGCTTGTAACTTCAAAAAATCTGTCCGTACAAGGGTCTAATAGACATCCTGAATATAATAATGTTTGAAACACACAATTATTATAAAAAAAAGTAAATAAAAAATTATAAAATCTATAATTTGAATGCTTAAATCTTTTGAATACTTATTTGGTATGAAAGATTTTAAAACAGTATTTATTGATTTCAAAACAGTATTTATGTTTGTTTATAATAACATTTTTATTTTGTTTTTGTTTTTGTTTTGAATTGTACTGGATACAGTTATCACTGTATCCAATACAATGGCATTTGGCAACCCTCTGAAAGGGTTAACTTCAAAGATCACATCTGGAATGACAATGGGTGTGCTCTTTGAAGATATCCCAATTTGCATATGAATGTCCCGCGGCAGAGCAGAATGTGCAGCTGCAAAGATCTGAGCTTAGCTTGACGGCTCCATCTCGTCAGCTGCAATACTGCATAAGCAAGTGCAGGACGAGATGGTGCCGTCAGAAGCGCTAGGGAGGTTAACCTTAAAAATAGAAAACACAATCTGAAAAATTGCTACAGTATAAGGAGTGGCAAATCTTCAGTTTGGTACATCCTGACAAACAAAGAGAGCACTTATAAATTCAGGGACACAAAAAGGCATGGACACTAATGGAAGACAACAGTGGTAGAAAATGGCAGAATATTTTCCATGGGGAAGAGAAATCTCTTCATAAAAACCAACAAAGTGAACAACGCTCTTCAGGAGACATATTGATATCTAAGTCAATGATAAAAGGAAGACCTTAAAGAGAAAATACACTCATAAGCTGCAAAAATTTAAAGGCTAGATTGTAGTTTTCTTTTAAAAAAAATCTTAAAAAGCCTGCACAGTTTTGTGAAAACCAAGCGGTAACCAAAGTCAATCTCTACCAGAATAATAGCACAAAAAATGGATGTAGAAGGAAATGGCCACATCAGTCAACTGATCTAAACCCAATTAAGTTTAAAGATTAAACTTATTCCAGAAAAGCCACCCACAAACGAATAGCAACTGAAAGCCAAGCCAGTAAATGCCTGACAGAGCATTAAAAAGGACAAAGCCCAGCATCTGGTGATGTCTGTGAGTTCAAGACTTCAGGCTATCATTTCCAGCAAAATGCTTTACCAAGAATTAGAAATTTTATTTTGGATTTTTAATTTGTCCAATTACTTTTAAGCCCCTAAAATGTAGTGGTTGGCCAGTCATACAAGGTTTCAGATTAACACACAAGGCCATTGTCCCTGCGCTGGTTACTAGTAGCATTGAATTTTAGACAGTCACTGCAGTCTCTATACCAAGTTGACAATTGCACCCCCACAATTCCACATACATGCACTCCAACAACAAAACATTTCTGGGGAAGCCAAGGCTCATTATATGAAGAATTCAGTGATTTCCATGTGTCAATAATAATTTACTGTAGTAGTACTGCAGGTATTTTACTTATTGCAGCTGTCCCTTTTCTCTTGTATGATGGAAGATTAATGCAAATAATAAGTCATAAATTGAGAAAATAACAAGTTTTGCCACAATTATGAATGTCAAAAAGAGGTAATCAGGTAAATGAGATATACCCACTTAGAAAGCATATAATAATATATGCAATCACGTTTGCAATAAGAATAATACATTTGACAACTAATGCATATTACCACAAGATGGCAATACACACACAGAAGACAGAAAATTGTTCTTCTGTGTTTTCCTATTGAATATAAAGCATCACCATTACTTGTTGCTGTAACCAATTTTTGACATCAGTTTTCAGCATTAAGAACTCAAGGGGGTACATTCCTAGAAGTGTGTTTTGTAATGTGCTTTCTTGAGCTTTTGCATGAAAAACATTTTGTTCTTAGCTAAGTGCTTTGGTGAAGTATAATGAGATAGTTGTCTTTGTTATTTCTGTGTTACTGCAGATTATTCCTAGAGTTTAGACATTTGTAATTTAACATTTTTAAAGTGGGGGATGGGGGGGCATATTTTTTTAATTAGATACTGATTACCATTTTTACAAAATCAGGTACAATTTTTTCTACCTGGTATTTAGGCGTCTGCAGTGAAGTATAGAGAGATCCTAATAATTTAAAATGGAGATCAGAAACGTTATCCATTTTTAGGCAATAACACTACATTTTCATAAGTGGAAAAACAACTTCTCTCTAAAACGTGGGGTTCACTATAAATACAATAAAAGGGACAGCGTTAGTGTTTTATGCGAACTGATAATATCCCATAAACATATAATATCCCATCTTTAATATAGTATGAGCTTTAATAGTCCATATAATCTACAGCAATAAACAACCTGATCTAAATCGTGTCCTCCAGTGTCTATACATCTGCTTCAAAAATGTTTTGTATATACTGTATCATTCACAATATTGTCTGATAACAAAAGTTACCACCACCAGTCTCCATGTCCTCTTATGTGTTCCTTTAAATAAATTACCAGCAGTAACACAGGTAGAGATGGTCGAATTTTTTTAAAGAAATTCGACCATTTCGACGGTTTCGACTTAATTGCAAAGCCCCTAAACATGGTATCATCACCAAACTTGCTGGAGATGTAGAGAAGGGTTGGGGGTACATTCCAAAAAAGAAAGTATGTCTCTAACACAAATAGTTTTTTCACAAATTAAGTTCAAAGTCAAGTAAAAATTTCGAAAATCGGAATTTCGACTTTAACTTTGAACTTAATTTATGCAAACATTACATGTGCTAGAGCAAAACTTTTTTTTCAAATGTTCCTCCAACCCTTGTCTACATCTCCAGCAATTTTGGTGATGATAGCCTGTCCAGGGGCTTTGCAATCAGCTCACAAAGTTAGCAAGTCGAAAAATTCGACCATCTCTAAACACAGGTCTAATTATCACAGTCCTTCTTTCCACATTCATCTGCATGAAGTTCTAACATACACAAAACAGTGACATCACAGAAAGCCAAAGGAATGATGAAACACACTCCTTTCTGATGAAATTTGAAGTGTACAACACGGTGAGCCAACAATACTGACCATAATGCCCAGGTGCCCAACCTGCAGGTCATGTGGCCTATTCAGGCATTCTTCAGTTCTCCACTTGTGGCCCCTAAATGCTGTTAATGCATTGGGTATAGGAACTCACCTGTCCACCAATCCCCTGCTGACACATCCTCACCCGGGATCAAAGGTTATGTGCCCCATAGGTATCTTCAAAGGCTTTGATGATATATATTACTCAAAAGTTTTGTTAATTATAAATGATGTCTTCAAGCTATGCCTGCGGTCATTGTTTCGTTAAAAAATGCTTATACAAGTTAGTATAGATTGAAAATGTTGAAATTGAAATGGACTATAGGACACACTTATTCACCCCCAAAATCATGGGGAAAAAGTGCCTGAATCCTATAGTCAGAATGCACGACCCCGCGGCTGAGTGGCACCTTGGCTTCCCTCCAGCTCTCCCGGCAAGGAGAATAGCCGGGGAGCTGAAGTAGCTGTCAGATGAGAGATGCCAGCCAAGGCTGGTGTTGGATCTCTCATCTGAGCTGTATTGCTTATGCCAGCGGAACCCAGAGCCCTGCTGGTATAAGCAATGAAGAGATGGATAGATGAACTGCCATCTATCCCTCTCTCTGTGTCCATGAAAACTGCAATCACTCTGCAGCTCCCACAGACACAGGCAGCCAGAGAGGAGACTGTGTAGCTTTTATCCCCCGCAACCCCTCCTCCCAGTCACTGGGGAAGATGGCGTTGTGCTGTGAGTGTACTGCTGCTGGTGAAATCTACTGGCTGAATTGAATATTGGATTCATTTAATCTATTGCATGAACCCAATTGATGTGAAAACTAATTAAATATTTTGTTCTGTATTTTCTGCTCTAAAAACTGGGTGTGCCTTATGGTCAGGTGCATCTTATAGTCCAAACAATACAGTACTTTAAGTACTTTTTTATGTTTTCCACTATTATAACTATATTTAATGTATATTGTAATATGAGAAATATATTATTTTATAAAAAAAAGGGGTCTTTTCTGAAAAGTCTAGCTTAACTTTTTAAAAAATGAAATAGAAAGCTCTGAGTATTGCACACAGATATCATCTGTTTCAAATTCAAGAAGGGAAATATCCGCAATGACACTCAGTTTTATTTTTCATTTCCTTATGATGATCTTTCTGTCTGAATATCATTGTTTGATACGTAGAGAATGTATTTAACAGTCAGGTAAAGCATCTATTCTTGTATAACATTCCTTGAAAGATGTGCAATGCTTCAAAATGACAATAAATCTGACATATCACGCTTAAGGAAAACATTAACCTGTGTTCCAACATCAATTGATATCCAGCCATTTCCTGCATGTGCTTTACAGTACATATATCAGTACATTTATCATTTCAAGGAGA
Organism: Ptychadena robeensis; assembly: GCA_036250615.1. Taxonomy (NCBI): domain Eukaryota; kingdom Metazoa; phylum Chordata; class Amphibia; order Anura; family Ptychadenidae; genus Ptychadena; species Ptychadena robeensis. The sequence continues at coordinate 81,363,773 of CM070034.1, read as the reverse complement.
GATTATAAATTTTTTGTACGTATGGCTTCATTTTTAATAAAACATAACTTTTTACCTATTCACTATTTTCTTTCTAGCACATCATACATTATTCTGAGATAATCTCAACACGTCTTCAGATTTGAGTTTGAACACTGTAAATAAATATGTTTGTCTTCTCTTCTCTTAATTTTTAGGCATATGCTTTATCATCATTACATATTTTATAAATTATATAAAAAAAAAATTCCATGGTTTTATAAGCCAGGAATATGATGAATATGAAATATATACATGAGTCTTTGCCAGAGAATTATGTGTTCTTCTTGAAAATGATAAAGATGAAAAATGCTTTTGCTTGTGGGAGTACAACATTAGTACAGCTTTTGTTTTTGTTGGTGTTTTTGGCTTGGAAAATTTATTGGCTAGACATGTGCGTTTTTCAATTCACAGTATAAATGGAGAAAACCAGTCGTGCACCCTTTTGTTAATTAAAATAAGTGTTGTTAGGTAATATAAATTTAGGAAGAATAGACCAAAACAGTGCTTTTTTAATACTCTAAAAAACATTTATAGCCACACCATCATGGATGGTGTGGCTATACCAATGCTCTAGCTCTAGCTCACTGGTCGTCAAATTTTTTGACAGCAGGGACTGCAGCCTTTTGCCAACTGTCATCTGTTGTTCCAACACAGGTCCCAAGCCCTGTGGTTCAGACCTTTCTTCTATCACACTGATTGTGGCAAGCCAAGGCAAACAAATTGCAGGAACAGCTCCAGTAATACAATAATTAGCTGTCTTCAGGAATAATATAACCCAGCTTACTGTAATTCAAAGTTGTATGGTCCTTTAACTTAAAGTTTTAAAGTGAGAGGCTGTCAAATGTCAAATCCCCACTTTTTGGCTATTGAAAACCTTCTGCCCACAGTGGAAAGATCATGACTTTAATGTTGTTAGTCTGGGACTAGGATGATACTCATTTACTGTGTTTGGGCTCTATGGAGTAGGGCTTTGGAGGACCCAAACACAATTATGACACCAGGGAGGTGGCAGGGATGCCCTTTCCAATCTGTTGCATTGTAATACAGGCATAGCTGTCCTGGGTCTTAACATCTCTGGCATTGTTAATGATGCTGGGAATGTGCAGAAGGGAATGTGTTTTCAGTAATCTCTATTTATCGTACCACTTTTAAAAGTGACGCTCCTCCATTACAATGGAGGTCAATGGCACAGCCTACCCCCTCCCCTACTTTTTGAGGGTGAGTTTTATCTGCTCACCCCGAGATAACTTAGACGCCCAGGAAGTTAATAGGACCGCAAGTGAGGTTAAAGGATATCACAGTTTTGTTGTTTCCTAAACATTTTTAAAAGAATGAACTAATCAGGGTTAGGAGTGTAGGCATCTAATACATTTATAAACTGCTTCTTTTTAAACATAATATATTTTCAGCTTAAAGTAACTTTTCTTTAGAATAAATCAACATTTGTCAAAAAAAATAATCTTTTGGACTACAGTTGTATTACATTTATACATGGTCAATGAGTACAATCTCTAGGCTATTCAATATAGAGAGATTTGAAAAATAATCATATCAAAAGCTCAATGTCCATGCTTTCTTTCAGCATCTGTGTCTAAAAATAAAAATGATGAAATAACAAATGGTCAGGCCTGGGACAAGAGTGCCTTCTGTCCCTGCTTGACAACGACCCTGAATCTCTCCCAGAAGGTAATACAAGGTATGGTCAATGCAATCAAAGAAATTCTAAGAGTCTTTTGTATTGCCATGAAATGTTACATTATTTATTTTTTTCATTCTGCTTTTGGTTTCGATAATTTTTATTCATTGTAACAAAAGTGACATCAATAACTGTGTGAACCATAACTTAAAACAAAGAATAGATATAAGTTGCAATTATTTTCCAAAGTACATTAACATCTACATAGCAAGTATGTAATGCATCTCTAAAATTGAGAAAGCCTAATAGGCTAATAAACCGTATATGTAGAAACATTTATTTGTACAAATATAGAGTGTGGCTTATTAAATAACTGAACAAACCTATAAACAGAAAAATGCTGTTAAACCAGTTATGTTCCCAACTGGCACTGAATAAAAGACAAGCCATTGGAACATATGATAAAAATAATAAAGCAGGGGAAAAAAGGAGAGTGGTGAAGATGGTAAAGAAAGTCCAGCTTACAACTATGCCTGAGGACAAATTCACCAAACCTCAAACATGGCAAATTTATGACAATTTGTTGTGACTTATGAAAGTTTGTTTTCAACTGCCTTTAAAGACACATCAGACATCTTCCAGGCTCTGTAGATTTTGGCATTAGAGAAAACATAAAAGATAAATGTTTGAGTGTCTGGGGATTCTGTCCACCAATTGTGGAGAATATCACCCACTGGCCATAACCACAAAAAACATAAAGTAGAGGCAGGAGCAAACATCTTGCCCAATTTGGCTGGGACTAGTTACCAGTGGGACAGAACTTTGAAACTTTGGCCTCTACCAAGATTGTGTTGGGGATGCCTTTGTAACAAGAACTCCAATAAGTTAGTTAGTCCAATAAGAGCTGCTCTGCCAAGTGTCCTTCCTAGCCAACCTGTAGGCAATTTGTGTGATTTTAACTAATGATAGAGAACAGATTTACCATCTCTCTGACCAAGGGCACACAAAAATCGACCCTTAAATTAAGTATTTGTGGAGATGTACTTTGTTTAAGTGACAATAAGATAATTTTGTACTTGTAAATATCTGTGTGATTACTTGTTGCATACTTATATCAAATCCATTAATTGTGTTCCATCAATGGCATGATAACTCTGAGGTTTTCCTGACAGACAAAAAATGGGATAAGACAATGGGACCACATCCGATCCACGTCCATTGATTGTGCGGTTTTGAAAACCATTTTGTTTTTTTCTGCAGCCGCCCCACGACTGTTGAGATCCATTGGGGACAATATGAGTGGTCCACTCCCAGACCACCCCAATTAAGTCTCAGCCTAAAGGTGTCTTTTTACCTGCCTACAGAACATATGCAACTTTCTTGATTTAACGAGAGGTATAAAAGAGCCTTCTACAGCAAGAAATATGCTGATTTTTTTTTTGGACAAAAATATCCTTTGTATAATGATTTCCCTGCACTCAACTGACAAACCAGGTCTACATGTGGTAGTACTCACATAATAGCTTTCTACTATTACCTGAGTAAGGCATAAAGTAAATAAACTGAGATTAACAAATTACAGTCTGAAATGGCACAAGTATGTAGGCACTTCTTTCTAGTGGACAATAATGTTTTATAGGTGATAGATTTTTTTCAGCTGCCACGAAAGATGAATACTGTTTTCTCCTTCCATTTGTTCTTATTATTTCTTTAAATCCATGCTTTAAATGATCTCAGACAAACATAAAATTTAGGAATGAAAGAAGCATACGAAGAAGCAAAAAAGTTAGGAATGAAAGAAGCATAAGTCTTAAAATAAGATACTTTGTATTATAAAGAAACCAATTAAGGTGACACACTTTTACATTTAACCTAATGCACTCACAACATCTGTGAATCATACAATTCAATTTTCTTTAACTGTTCTTAGCACTTCATTATGCACACACATCATAGGACAAGAGACAAAACATTGGATTATCTATACTGTAATTGATCTTGTATGTCCAAAAATGAAAGTCATGTGAAAAAAAACCTTTTAGCTGTAATTATTGGTGTTATTTTATGTCTAAGAAAAACCAGATGTGGTTAATATCCATAGGCACATCACATAGGCATATTTTGTCTGTTAATAAATTGATGGAGGTAAGCTTAAAAGTATTTTACCACAGTGGTGTATGCAAACACTGTAGACTATATAGCATTCTAAACTGTTGTCAATGCCATAAAAAAAGGTCTGACCTAAGCAGTAAACACTTAAAATATGCATTAGGTTCACCTTTTGGTTCAGCTTAGCAATCTTGAACAAGAATTTAAATCATATCTTGGTTAGATCAAATGGAGACCAATGGCAGGCTGTTGAGGTGGCCAGAACGACAACCTCCTATATTTATTCAATTTTTATATGTAATAATTTCTTTCATTATTTTGGGGGTATTTTTAATTGTGTATTTCATGCCTGTTTATGGGTTTTTACCTTTTGGAAGTGACCATATATGTCATAAATTGATTTAATTTGTTAATTTATTTAATTAAAATATATAACAGTCTTTTTCAGGTTTTGGGCTTTGGAAACTGATCCATTGGTTGGAAATCAATCACACATGAAGTTATATGCTAGATCAATGTTAGAATAACAGACAATTTAATAACCGCACAAGCATATCTTATCTAACATCAATCTAGAAATAATTGGTGTGTCTATGGCTAGCCTAAGCCTTGGGTTAATTTAAGTTAAACACAATATGAAGTAATACTTGTTGGTTAATGATTAGCTTATATCTAAGTTTATATAAGAATTTAAAATGTATATGTAGAGATTGTTCAGTAAAAGAGAGCAAAACTTCTAATATCAGATGAATGCATGGCAAGTATGGTTCCATAGTCACTGAATATATATACATTTAACAGTAATGGCCTACCACAGTGTTCTTTTTCTCTTCTTTATCTCCAGGACTGGAAGGGTGCCTACCTCCCTAGGGTAATGCTCTGGCAGTCCCCTCTTGTAAATCTTTGCTGTCTTTTGCTAAGCTCAACTAACCCAGGGGTCCTGATGCTGATTGTTGTGTGCAGTATGGTTGACTTAATTGTTAACTGCTGGGGGTGCTGGCTGAGACATTCTATGTCTTTTCCCCTGTCATTCTCTGTCCTTCCTGCTTTGCCTTTGCCAAGCTTGCAGTCTGCCTCTGGTCCTGACATTACATGTTTCAGGGTTTTGGAAGACCTTGGTCTGTCCTTGGTGACTGTTTTATTTACTTTTAGGCTATTTACTAAGCTGGCAAATTAGTGAAGCATACCAATACTTCCTGTATGGTAAAACAATAAATAGGACAGGTAAGGAAGTGGAAGTAAGGAAGCAATAATATCTCCAAAGACCCATTTTAAACAATAGAATAGATTATTTTCAATGTATTACATCACTCAAATATTGCATTTATGTTAAAAGTCCTGAAGCATACCAGATGGCCCAATACAAAACCTAAAATATACAGTTCTTTACACACAGACCTGGTATCAAGTCCTTTTCTGGAATGCAGGAGATGCAGTCAGACTCTACCCCCTCTTAGCACTAGAAACAAGCTAGCTGGCTAGGGTGCACAGGTGAAAATCTGCTGGCAAAAGGAAACCCATCACATTGACCTCCATTTAAAGGAGGCATAATTTTTTTCAGCACATTCCTGGCGCCATCGATGAATGTAGGGAGAATCGGAGCAAATTAAATTGTGTTTTTGTTAAAGTGCGCCATGTGTACAATGCCCAGAAGTTTAAACCAACTTTACCTAAAGCTAGCCATACATGTGTCGATTCCGGTAAAGTCACAGGTGTCGATCGGATCAACCATACAAGTCTGTGCCTACCACCTTAGGCCACTGATTCCTGGACGATTCTGTTACCAGTCGATTGATTCACAAATGTCAACGCCCCCTTGATGTGTGCCCGATCGATCAGAAAACACCAACAGGTTGGTTTCCTGGCCAATCCGATTTGGGGGCCATGTCGATTGGTCGGGGTCGATCGGTGAAGGTGGGCTGCACTCGATTCCTCATCGATCGATCGATGTGCACGCGTCTGGTGATCGATCGGCCAGGAATCGAGTGTGAAATCGACCTGTGTTTGGCCACCTTAAAGCCTTTGCACAGTGCCTCAGTCTACGAACAACATTTACCCCAGCCTTCACTTTTTTCTTTTGAGACACCCTGCCAGAACATAGAAAACCTCTTTTGTAATAATACTGTACAATGTACAGCATATATTATGCTCTAGGCACTTAATTTTATTAATAATAGTTTTTTTGTTAAAATAGTTTTTTTATATATTTTAGATTGAACCAGGCATTATTATTTCTCTAGTAATCTATGAATTGCCATTTGTGTAAAAGCAATAGTCTTGAGATTTTGGTAGGAGGTAGTAAATACAAGCTATACTAATAGTGGCATAGAAATAAAAAGCTGTAAGCTAAGTATGAGACTGATTACCATGCACAGAAAAGGTCTGCCACTGTGAGAGAAGAAAACCCAAAGGAGAACCTTTGATGGGCAGCTAAAGGTTTTCAAATACTTATCTCATTTGCAAAGCTTTTATCCTTCAATCACTGCCAGGGTTAATACAGTTCTTCACACTCAAGTAATACTTGGCTTCCTGTTAAAAGCTTTTTAGTAAGTTTAAGCTAATCAGTACATTTTAAATTATAATCATAATTATAAAAAACTTCACGTAGAAAACATAGATAAATCTGTTTTATATCACCAGTAAGAAAATGTCTAGATAGAATCTCAGTGTTAATATAATTAATTACACAAGGGAACATTTCATTAGTTTGTAAAGATCCTTAAACAGAAACATTAAACAAGGATGTTGAGAACAAGACTCAAGCATGTAATTGCTGTATATCATGTAACAATATCTCCAGTCACTGATTCATATCTGAGCTATGAACAGATTTTAGCCAGAGTGTTATGGATGTTCTTTATGGTCAGGGCAATGTGCACAGGCCACACAGTAACATGATATTCTTTCTGCTTTTCATTATATTAAATCAGTTTACTAAATACATTTATTTTGTGGTATATAATGTTCAGATTGAATTGACAGATCAAACGCACTCTTCATGAAAGAGTATCAGAAAAAAACATTTATACCAAACATAAGAGGGATCTGTTTTTTTTTGTATACAGGAGCTTACATTCAAACTGGCTTTTAATGACAGTGTAATCTATTGTGCATTACGCATGTAAAAACTGATTAGTCCATGTTATGTCCCAAAATTATATCTGTATACTGCATTGCATTTTAAATGTTTGCTTATCCTCATTATTATCAGGGCATATATATAAACAATAAATCTATGCCAACATCCCTCCCAAAAAAAACTATTACATGAATACATAGCTAGGTTTGGACAAAGATTACCCTTGTCCAAATGCTAATTGGGTGGCTAGCCCCTGGGACTTTTTACGGCACATAAATCCACATAAAAGTGTTCATATAAACAGGATATAATTTTATTAACTTAAAAACGACACCAAAAGAAACCAAAACAAATGGTTAAACATATATCATAAAATCCTCATTATACATCAACTAACAGGTCATAGGTTTCAAACATGTTAATGGTTAAGGACAACAGTCTCAATGCGCTTCACCCTGACATTCAGGGCTTCATCAGGAGTTAAGTCTTGAGTCAATTGTCAGTCTAGAAGCAAGGGTTAAGTCTATGATCGTGTACTATAAGTAAGAAAAGATTATTAATAAACAGGATTCCACTAAGGGCACAGCATCAAATATCATATGGGTGGCCCCGTCAAATCATATTTAATATTGCCATTATATCCCTAAACGATCAATTAAAATATAAAAAATCAAGGGTCCCTAGGGAATATCAACCCAGAAGTCCCGAAGTTACATAAGATATTCAAAATCATCATGTACATATCAAAACACATATGGGCAATGTTTGTTACTGAAAAAAGGATATTTAACCTCCCTAGCGCACTGCTGAGGTCCAGATTTCTGTACCAAAAGCGCACCATAGACTCTAATGGAATTTTTTAATGTTGTAGGCCTGTAACTTCCCAAAATATGTCCGTACAAGGGTCTAGTAGACATTTTGAATATAATAATGTTTGAAACACACAATTATGTTAAAAAAATTACATAAAAATGTATAAAAGGTATCATTTGAATGATAAAATTTCTTAAATACTTATTTGGCGTGAATGATTTCAAAACAGTATTTATTCATATTTATGTGTGTTTTGTTTTTGTTTTACTTTAAATTGTATTGAATACAGTTATCACTGTATCCAATGCAATGCCCTTTGGCACCCTCAGAAAGGGTTAACTTCAAAGAGCACATATGGAAATCACACCGGGGGGGATTTCAATATGTGCTCTTTGAAGTTAACCCAATTTACTTTGAATGCCGATGTCACCCGTCTCCCCAACCCCCCCGAGTGACGTGATGAGGGGCGACACCAGCTGTGAGGATCGGAGCCATCGGGTAAGCACAGAACAGTGAGTATGTGCTGCCCGGGCTCTGATCTTCACCTGACGGCTCCATCTCGTCCACTGCAATACTGACAGGAAAGCGACTCTTTAAACTCTTTAAAGTCAACTCCTCCAACCCTAAACTGGTTAGAGGCAGCATGACGCTACTGATGGTCCTGGAAAAACAAAGAATAAGGAAGATCTCATTCATCTTTGACTCGCAAGGATTTTATAAATAAAAGGATGCCACGGGAGTACCATATTTCAGGCTCTGGAACCAGTAAAAATTTCCCCAGGTGTTTGTTATACCAATTTAGATAAACCCATATCCCAGATTTGGAGCAGATGAATAATAAATCTAGCAGTAAAATGTGTAAATACATTTTTTTTTACTGTTCAGAGAAGTACTCTTGAGACTTCTCACCAGCTATTACATGCAGGCAACTATGAAAACTTTGCTTTGCAAACACAGAAATGAAGGTAAATAAGTACCAGGTTTGCTCTATTTAAATCATTAAAAATGACAATAAATTGTAATAATGCTTTGCTGTTTCCTTTTTATTTGAAAAGACACTGAAACCTGTATCAGCTTGGATAACAAAAGAATACAGTTGGTCCATAAATATTTGAACAGAGACAACCTTTTTCTCATTTTGTTTTTCTATATTATCACAATGAATTAATAAACATCTGGGTTGCTTTGACTATATGTTTTGGATCATTATCCATCTGTATTGTAAAATACCTCCCAATCAATGTGACTGCATTTAGCTGGATGCGAGCAGACAGAATTTTTGGGATGCTCTTGTCCTGTATCACATCATCAATAAACACTAGTGTCCCAGTGCCACTGGAAGCCATGCATGCATAACCCGTCACACTACCTCCACCATGTATTACAGGTTATGTGGTATGCCTTGGATCATGAGCTGCTCTACGCCTTCTCATACTTTTCTTTTCCATCATTCTTGTAGAGGTTGATGCCAATTTCATTTGTCCAAAGAAGGGTTTTACAACTGTGCTAGCTTTTTCAGTTTATTTTTCTAGCAAGTCCAATCTAGCCTTTTTTCATTCTTAAGCTCATGAGTGGCTTGCACCGTGCAGTGTGTCTGTTTTTACTTTCATACAGTCTTCTCTTTATAGTAGACTTGCATCTCACCATGTCTATCTCCAGGAGAGTGTTTTTTATTTGGTTGGTTGTTGTGAAGGGGTTTCTCTTCACAATGGAAATTATTCTGCAATTACTTTTCTGTGTGCGTCCAGGTCTATTTGCATTGCCAAGTTGACAAGCGTTTTTTTTTAGGATGTACCAAGCTCACAGTAAAATTTTCCACTTATAAACACCCACTTAAATCAACTCTTTTATCTGTTTAACCTCCTGGGTGGATCCCCAGAGTAAACCCAAGTGACAATAAGGTATACTTACCTATCCCTGACAAGGCCCGTGGAGATGTAGAGCTTTGCGGACCAACCGATAAAACGAGAGGGGGCAGTGCCATTGACCTCAATGTTGTTGGAGGCGGTGCAAGTTTTCTTCAGCAGTCATCAATGATGCCAGGGATATGTAGCGGAGGGAAGGAGATCTAAGATTGGGGTAACGCTCAGGAGGTTGATTGATAATGACATAAACTTAATGAACATGACAAACTTAAATTGGAAAGTCTTTGTCAAAATATTTATGGACTTCACTGTATACATAATCACTGAGCTAAGAGATAAATTTACCTTTTAGGCTTATAAGACGCTCCATTGTGTAGGACACACCCTGTTCAGTGGAGCGCCTCATCCCGGTAAAAAATACTCAGTAATTGCTATTCTGCTGGTTGGAGCTCTTTGCTCTGACCTGCAAAACTGGAGTTAAAAAAGGCGTAGAAGCTGTCAGTGGCTTCCCAACTCCTCCTGGTCCCATTCTGCAGAGCTGTATGGGAGCGGACTAATGCCGCATGCTCACATACAGACATCTGCAGAGGTATGATTCATCAATGGATGGATCGTCTGTCTGCAGATATGTGTGTAAGCTGCAGCTTCATTCCGCTCACATACAGAAAAGGAGCATTCGGAATATAAGATGCACATAA
>CM070034.1:81331431-81343561 GCA_036250615.1 Ptychadena robeensis | reverse complement strand
CCCCCCCCCTTTTCTCCAGGGCCCAGCAGGATTCTTTTATCCATAGTGTTATGGTCAGTTAATGTTCTTTCACTGCATTCATATGAAGACACACTGACCCAATCCCATGACCAAGATGAACTCCATGATTGTGTTAGCTATTATAGGCTACTCATAAACTATTATAAACTCATAATTTTTGACCAAACAGATATACATTAGAAGAAGAGCAAATAGACATGATGAGGAAGTGGAAGCAATCAAAAGGCATTCTAGTACTTTTTGGAACTGCAATCACAATAAGTCTTACAACTTCCGTTATGCCCAGAAGTCTCCTTTTCTAAACATGTTGCCTTGTCTTGCTGTCAGGTTTTACTGCTATTCTACTAATATTTTTCACTGGGTTCCTGCACGGTAATCTGATGTTTTGTGTTGGGGTTTTGTGTGTTTAAATGTAATGCTGAGATCTTCTTGTGGTCTTTTGACCTCTTTATTATTCAAATTTATCTGATATACTTAAAACTTTAAAATTAAGTGATACCTATTATTTGCTAACTGAATTCAAAACTGAAGTGTTTGGGATTTCTCAGATCCTTCAGTTTGAAGAAGGGACCTGAGACATTCTGAAAGCTTGCTATCAGAGATTAGGGGTGTTTGTGTTCCATCTGACTGCAGACTAGAGCTGGCCATACACCTTTAGATATCCTTTAGATCTACCAACAACTATGTAGTATGGGGTCCTCTGCGATTGAACACAAGTAGACTTGATGATTTAGAAAGTCCCTCATATTGCATGTTTTTTGTAAAACAAAAGAAGATCTAAAAGAAATCTGTCAGAGAAATCAGGTGTATGGGGACCCTACGCCTACCTCTTCCATGAAGTGCATTGAGAAGGGCACAACATAAAGAGTTAGCAGATCAGTTTGGTGTTGAAACCATCTTGGCTATCGGGCTACCTACTACCCCACTCTCTCCCTCTTCTCCTCCCAAAACTCTCTGGTATTGGGGCATCCACATAGAGTCTTGCCATTATCTGATGTATACATACTATACTATGTTAAGGAAGTCCACTTATTATGGTCAAAACACATCATAAAAACATAGAGCATTTATTTTTGGATAGCCTTCTATGATATAGTCAGTAAGAGTCCAGATTGTCAATGATAGTGGTGTACAATGTACTGCTTTGTGTGTTTTTTACTACATGCTTGTGCACTGTAAAAAATGTGATTGATAATGTAAAAAAATTTGGATGGTTATATGTAAATAAACACAGATTTAAATTAGTTCTGGGAGACAAGCTATCTCTAAAATCATACCTGGTGGGGCGTTGGTACTTTAATAAAAAATATAGCCCCATGGTGAATATTGTAAGGGAATGAGTAACAATCTTTGAAAAGACACCGAAAGTAATACAATGCTTTTTAAAGTTTTATCCTCTACTCTACATTTATTTATCTGTCTGCTTCCTGTCTATAGACTTTTGTCAGCAGGACTATATGAGAAGGGAAATCTTTCTAGCAGAGAGAAGTAAAATGTAACAGGGCTTCTTATACTTGCCCACCATATCAAAGATTAGAGGGACATTTTTTATAAATAAAAAAAAGGGCTTCAACTTTTTTTCTTTAGATTACAAAACTGAAACAGATTTGATTCAAGTATTCATGTTGAGTTCCCCTTTATTTTAGTATATTAGTTGCAGTATCAGGTACAATAACGTTCCTAAAATTCTGCCACATAATAAAACAGAACTAGAAAGTCCACGCATATCAAAGGTATGTATAAATATCTATATCAAGTCTATCCAGATGTGATATGGTTCTTAATTTATTATCTTCTATAAAACTTAAATCGCAAATGTATCCAAATTACCCGAAAATAACTCAAATAATCCGAACCACATAAATGATTTTCTTACTGTGAAAGTTTTATGGCTAAAGGGAATTGGAATTGGACTGTGATTCACTAGAACTGTATAGTCTTTTTTGTATAGAGTTGGAAAAGTTTTGGTATTTCAGATACTGTACTTATATGTCATAGGATTTAATACTGGAATGTTGGCAAGTATATAGGTACTTGAATCTTCCTTTCTTATATTTAAGTGTAAAACGGAAAGCTGCAGATACCATTGTTTCTGCAATATATTAGATGGCAGTTGATTTGGCTTCTATATACAGTATTTCTACTTTGCATTATGTTACTAATGCTGTTGTAAATTCTGTTGAATTAAATGATGGTACTTGCCAAGATTATAGACATATTTCCCAGATTAGCCTTTGCTTTATTACCTTGCAAGGCTTTTAATAAAATAGTCCTGAATAGTAATCACATGCATATCAAGATATTATAGAATTATATTAAATCTGTCCTGCATATCATGAAAAAGGTATAGGATCAAAGAACATGAAAAACTTATTGATTCCAACATTTCAAAATTCATTTTGATACAGCTATATTTTCTGGGGCTCACTGAACAGACCATATCCTTAACCACCCTAGTGGTCAGCCCTTATCATGCCGTAACTGTACTCTGCTTGTGATGCTCGTCCTCCCTCCTCCCCTCTACACATACACACGTGGGTTCGGAAAGCGACACACCACTATTAACATGCGGAAAGCCTACAATTCACAAACACTTCTGGCTGTATATAATGTTGTATACCTGTAATTACTAGTCAGACCATGGCATTTGTTAATATTAGGTGTGTACAGGACTGCCTTCTCTTTGTCGGTAAGAACCATCAGCCAAATCCCCTGAGCAACTGGTTAGATTTTGTGGATTGTAGCGCCTGACTGTATATACTACTCCTTTAGTAAAAATTGTTGATCCCCCTAACCAGCTGCATGTATATTGCATTTATTGTGTGTGAGCCATTGTCAGCCCTCTGTGTGTCCTGGGGGGAGTGCGGCGCCCTCGGGGTCCCCAGTATGGCTAGTGGGGTCCCCGAGCGTCACAGCCTCTCCCCCAGGTCAGTACTCACCTCCGTGTGGTGGGGGTACCCCTGCCATGGGGTACCCCGAGTCAGCTGTGGGCTCTGCACGCAGCCAGCATGCAGAGCAATGGCGCCCGCCGTGTAGCGCGTCTGCGCATGCGCGGGCCGGCGCTGCTAGGCGGGCGCGCGCACAAGAGTGCACATATTTAAAGTAACATACCCCTCCTTTCTGCAGTCACTTCCTGCAGAGGGGAGGGGTGATCAATCAAAGCTGGACCATATAAGCCCCAGCTCAGCACAGGTTAGGTGCTGTTGAATTGCAGTTAAAGAGTTCCCTTCCCTATATTCTGATCGATCTCCCGTGTACCGACCCCTGGCTTGTCTACTCGTTTACCCGACCTCTGGAATCCCGACACTAGCACGTTTACCGGTTAACCTCTCGATTGCTGCCTGCCCCGACCTTTCGCTTGTCCTGACTAATCTGACTTCTCTTACCCTTGTGACCTCGGATTTGGACTTGACTACTCTCTCCTCCTGGAGACCTCTACATCGGGGTAGAATTACTCGTACCGCTTCCACACGCCGGGGTGCCGACCATAGAGGGAGACCTGTCCTGCCTGCCGCAGAAACACCACCGGTGCCCCCTCAAGGGACATCGGCCCATCTCCCATTAGGGGGGCTCTGGGTAGAAGACCAGGCTCTACGGACTAGACTCCTCCCTCTGTGGTCGGTTCCACTCAACCACCTAGAACCCCGCGCAGAAGCCAACAGCCATACACAAAGTTTCAACATAGGGACATGTAAAAGTACCTGGTTGCTTAGGCAGTTACCTCGGGCAATGCTAAAAGGTTTTCCATAAATACTTAAGTTTGTGCAAGCCCAGTTCGTCCAGAGTTTGTTTTGTAAACAAACTCTGGACGAAATGGTTTAAGTCAATCCTGTATTTCATTATGTACAACATGCGATTCTATAAAAGGCAATTAATTAATTCAGAAGGTATGTGTTCCAGTTTTGTCAAACTATGGAACCATTCAACAAGACAAGCAAGCAATATATAATTAAATAGAAATCATTAGTTCTATTTGTTATTACAATACATATCTGTATTTTGATCTGTTATATAAGATTTAGCAATATTGTGTTAACATACATTCTATATGTAAATGAAACCCATTTACACTGATTTGGGGGGGGGGGGTTATTAGATAAAATGTTTTAAACACAAACAATGTAATCACATTAACTAAATCATGTAATCAATTCACATTTTAATGTATGTTCTGAAAATACACATGAAAAAAATAACTATATTTTAAAAGCAATTTCATGGCATGAACAGCACTAGTTAGTGGCTTTCATTTGATAAGTTTGAATGATATACCAATGTTGACATTTTAAGAGATACCATTCTCATACTGCTTTTATCAATGTCATATTTGTTAATAAAATTAACAAAATAAGTTACATATTTTATCACAACAACTTTTTTGGAGGAAGGAGAGGGCCTAGTAATGTAAGATGATTGACATCCATACCAAATAGCCTTGACTGTCTAGTGCAGTGGTGGGCAACTGAGGTGATATGGAGAGCCACAATTGCGGCCCTCTTGCATCACTAAAGGGCCGCACATAAAATGTAGGACTGCTAAAGTTGATTAGGAAAGCCAGGTCAGCGTGTGACCTCTACACATGTTGACATGTGGCATGCCCCATATACATCAACAAAGGTTATGTGCTTCAAAGATATTATCAAAGTAGTCTGGTGGAAGCATAGGCACTCAGGCACTGTTTGGGTCACTCGTTAGCTTTCACGTGTGCCAATAACTGCGCTCAGCTGAAGGCTCAGCGAGTCCCTCCTCTCCTCTTAGTTCCCAAGAGAGGACGCGTCAGTGGAGGATCGGTGAACAGGTGAGTTCCTATGCCATATGTATTAACAGGTTTTGGGTGCCGCAAGTGGAGGACCAAGGGGGCCACCAAACAACACCCACAGGGCCGCATGTAGCACCCAGGCCGCAGGTTGGGCACCTGGGGTCTAGAGCAGGCATAGGCAATTTACGGCCCATAAGCCATAGGCCATATGTGGCTGTGTGATCTGACACTATGTCATTTTGGTGACAAGACACTGTGCTCATTAACTGCAATGGAAGGAGATAGGGTAATTACTAGAGGAGCAGGAATGTCATCATGGTGTTGATGCAGTGGCATAATCATGGTATGTGAATAGGCACATTTTTTATTTTCATATTATTTTATAGTTATTTCTTTCCTATTTGTGATCAGGTCTCCAGTAATCATAACTTACATCAGGCATATGAGGGGTCTGGACCCTCTGTCAAATTTAAGAACCCATAGTGGCCCATGAGTAATAAAGTTTGCCCAGCCCTGGTCTAGAGTCTGCTGGGAGAGAACCTAAATTACCTACAGTGGGTACAGCTTTCAAAGATAGTCAGGCAAGTACAGTATATGTTATTAGTGTTGAGCTCGATTATTCAAATTGTGAATATATTCGGCGAATATCGGCCATTGAAGAATTTGCAAATTTTGCGAATATGGTGGCGGATATTTGCAATTCCGAATATTCGTGATATTCTGCATTGGGAGGCTTATCCAGGGATTGCAAATATATATTCGCAATGCAAAAATGAATAGCATGTGACCATTCATTTTAAAGGTTATCGGAGGGCGATTATAATTGCTCGAATATCAAATCGAATATTATTAGAATTATTTGCGAAATATCGCAAATTCAAATATTGCCTATGCCGCTCATCACTATATGTTATACCATTTCATCTTTATTTCTGGGATATGATCGTTCGATGGGCAATCTCTATAGCTGACTAACTATTGCTATCTGTTTAGCAACTGTAACCCAAACTCATTTATCAGAATTGCATACGCTATGAAGATCCCAGAGCTGGTGAAAAAAATTAACACAATTGTGTTTGTGTGAATTGTATTCCTTTTTTTCTGAAAATACTCAAAATCAACATTTATGTGCTATGGGCAAAAAAGGTCAGATGTCAATCCAATTTGACAATGGGTGTGCAAAACTCTAAAATAACTGGAGATTAAACTGCTCATTTAAATGTGGCCTTCAAATTATTTATTGCACAGAACATAGTTTATAGCTTAAAGGCTCTTTTAGAATGGTATTGGAACCTTTAAATCTCATCTGCTCTTCTGTGACTCATGTATTGCTACTTCTGAATTCTTTTTTTCTATTAACTAAGTAAATATACGGAATAATCAGAAAAACCATATGGATGCACAGAGATGGAATGAGGTAACAATTTGTCTGTGTGTATGACCTATTTGTGGCTCTCTCTGGTGCACTGGGACCTGACCAAGCAGGCAATCGCTGGTGGGAACCCTAGACAGAGGAACAGTAGATGTTATTTGTTTATATACAAAATAGTACATGGGAAGAAAACCAAAACTGTGTCAAGGGAAAGGATTAGCCATGCAAGCAGAGGTGCAGTGTTTTTCTGATGGGGCTGAAGAGTTAAGTAGAACTAAGGGATTGTGCATAGTGTCCAGAATAATGTAGCTTAGTTCTGTTCATTGGGAAATGTCAGGTATAGAGTTTATCAGCACCCCACTGCATTTGTGTCCATGATGAACTGTGTTTATGTCAGGTTGAACATTCTCTATCCAGCAATAGAACAATAATTACCACCCAATACACTGAAAGCACAGGGTGGGGATGTAGGGATTTAAATGTGTATTCCACTAAAGCTAGCCATACACGTGTCGGATTCCATGGCCAGTCGATCACCCATCCGATCGATTCCGGTGATTCTGCCGGGAATCGCAGGTGTGATCAATTGGCCAATTTAGAGTATTCATCGCTGCATACCACCTTGTCCAACGGATTTCGGGACGATTCCGTGTCCGATTGTCCACCTCACAAATGGCAACTCCCCCTGATCTGTGCAGAATCGGATCAGAAAGACCAACATGTTGGTTCTCTGTCGGATCCAATTCTGGGCCCCTGAACGATCGGACCTGATCGATCGGACAAGGTGGGCTGCATGCGATTCCGGCACGATCGTTTCGCGTGCACGCGCCCGGAATCGATCGTGCCGGAATCCGATGGGAATCCGACACGTGTATGGGGGCCTTAACACTGTTATTTGAGGGTGCAATGGGATAGAGAATGGATGTCTCTTTTAGGACCAGGACAATCCCAGTTTGGTCAGAGTTTGTTTTGTAAACAAACTGGATTTGTCTCAAACGCTAGTGGAGTTAATGCAGACCTCCCAGTTCACATACATATGAAGCTGCATTTACACGGGGGTCTTTTTTATATTTGGGTTTCTATGTAAAAAAAAAAACAAGTAAGGGGCTTATATCTCCCTGGCCAGTCACACAATCCCGGCTGCATTGTTTGACATTAATGACTCTTTACAAACACTGCAGTAGGGGCCATGACAACCAGCCAGGGGTATATATATGATCGTCCCTAGCCAGTGAATGTAGCTGAAGCTGCAGGGACCACACCCTCTTCTTGGGACTGTTGACTCTTCATGGGAAGTAGATGGATTACATTATTGAAATTGACAACTGTGCAGGAAGTATTTAGAATGGCAAATAATAATAAAAATATTAGAGATGCAACGATTGACGGGCTAGAGATCAGAATCTGACTTTTTTTGTATAATCGGTGGAGATCGGTGACCGGCCGGTCAAGCTTGTGGCTGCCGATGTTCATGCATGTCAGCTGCTCACACTCAGGGCCGCCGTCAGGGGGGAAAGGGGGCACTCCCGTCCTGAGCTCAACCATCTAGAGGACCCAGGAGGTCAGCTGGCTGGACCTGTGCGCTGGACAGTGAGAGGAGAGACCTGCAGGACCAATATATAAGCAAAAGCCAGCTGTTTATCTGTAGATGGAGACAGCTAATCAGAGGATCAATGAAGAACAGGGAGGCTCATCTGCAGCAGAATTTACCATGCAGGAAGTTGACTAAGAGGACAGTGAGGAAGATGGCCACACACCATCTCCTGGTACTCATTTGAGTAGCTCACTAAAAAGGTTAGGCATACTCTACTCTGGAGCCCTCAGACCGGGGAGGGGGGGGGGGGGGGGGGGGGGGGGGGGGGGGTAGAGATGCTAGTGGTAGGGGGCCCCAAAAAATCACCAAGTATGGGACCCTGAAATCTATGATGGCGGCCCTGCTCACAGTCACACTCAGCCTTCTGCTCCCCCCTTTCCAGCTGCACTGTAACAATAATGCTGTAGAAACAGCGGCCATATAACACTGTAATTTCGAACATTCATATCACGAAAACCTTTAATAGTATAAACATGAAGCTTTCAAGGTCAGTAATGTACCCCTACTACTACTTACACCCCGAATTTCTGCCCCCCCCAGCTACAACTCTTTCATGTTTATGTTCAGCTATCAAATAATGCATGCTTATGGCTACAGTGCTATCCTTGCATCAATTCACTCACCTACTTTGAACTCATACATACTCCATTTTATTAGGCACACCTGTCTATCTGCTCGTTAACACAAGTAAGTGATCAGCCAATCACATGGTGACAGCTCAATGCATTTAGGCATGTTGACATGGTCAAGATGAACCGCTGCAGTTCAAACCAAGCTTCAGAATGGGGAAGAAATGTGATTAAAGTGACTTTGAATGTGGCATGGTTGTTGGTGTTGGTCTTAGAGTTTCAGAAACTGCTGATCTTCTGGGATTGTCATGCACAACCATCTCTAGGGTTTACAGAGAATGGTCCGAAAAAGAGAAAACATCCAGTGAGCGACAGTTTTGTGGGCGCAAATGCCTTGTTGATGTCAGATGTCAGAGGAAAATGGCCAGAGTGGTTCAAGTAGATAGAAAGGGCCACAGTCACTCAAATAACCACTCGTTACAACCACAGTTTGCAGAAGAGCATCTCTGAATGCACAATACATCGAACTTTGACGCAGATGGGCTACAGCAGCAGAAGACCACACTGGGTGCCACTCCTGTCAGCTAAGAACAGGAAAGTGAGGCTACAATTCACGCAGGCTCACCGTGATTGGACAATAGAGGATTGGAAAAATGTTGCCTGGTCTGATGAGTCTCTATTTCTGCTGCCACATTCAGATGGTAGGGTCAGAATTTGGCCTCAACAACATGAAAGCATGGATCAATCAATGGTTCAGGCTGGTGGTAGTGGTGTAATGGTGTGGGGGACACTTTGGGCACCTTAGTAGTATTTGATCATCATTTCAACGCCACAGCCTACCTGAATATTCCACTCATCAATGTCATAAAGCTTGAATCATCTCAGACTGGTTTCTTGAACATGACAATGAGTTCACTGTACTCACTGTAATGGCCCTCACAGTGACTAGATCTCAATCCAATAGAGCAGAGAGTGTCTGAGTTTTGCTTTTAGGTTTACGATTAACACTTTCTGTGAATGAGAAAGAGGTCAACTACTCATTCTGTGGGGTAGGAAATTAGGATCTGGGGGTCTCCACAACACCTCCAAAAATAATAAAGATATGTGCATGTGCAGAGGGATTTAACGTGTAAAACAGAGCTCTGTCTCCTCTTGAAAGACAGGTTCTCTTGCCATTTGACCTGACTGTAAAAACATCCCATTCAAGTAAAAAGTGCCATTAAGCATTAATGTGCATCTGAATAAATGCCCCAAAAATGCTAATCTGTAAAAAAGCCTGTGTGAATTGTCAAGTAATCTGCATCAATTGTATTCCAAAAACTCTGCATTGACGCCTATGTGAATCTAGCTTTAATAGACAGGCTTTGTATTACACATGCCACATTGTTCTGCAAGTTTTCCTATAGCTGGCCACCACAGGTCAATACCTGTTTGATCAACCAGCGATTGATCGCAGCATGGTGATGTTAAGCACCACTTTGCAAAATTGATTCCAATTCCATACTTTGGATGGGGACAATTCACAAACGTTGGCTACTATGTGTGTGGGACCTTAAGTGCCTTCTAAATTAAATTAATCCCATCTGTGTGTAAATCAAATTCTCTGATTTAAATTATGAATGTTATTATTTTGTTTATTCTCTGACATGTTAGTGTCTTTTAACAGTGATTTTTGAATGTACGTTTTCCGGAACCTAATTTTTTTTTCATGTATGTCAGGTGATAACCTTCCTACACATGGATATTCTGAACATAGCCAGAAGCACCACAAGAGAATGGGTGGGGAGATCTTCAGGAAGTCAGCAAATGTTTTCATCTGCATTCCATTTACAGAATATGAATGTTCTGGCACACACCTGCATCTGCTGTCATCCATAGAAAGCTGCAAATTACCGTATGTGGAAATCTTCAGACTATTGACCTAATCTTTACTCATCATTCCTGTGCCTACTCCTAAGAATATTGAGCCAGAACACAATATATATTACCAGAAACATTTTTGTTATGCATACTGGTTAAAATTTTTAAACAATGGCCAGGCACAATACATTAAAAGGGTTCTTCACTGAAACAATAATTAGGGTTGATAGCAGGAAAGTAACTGCAAATGTGTGTGGCCCGAAGCAAACTTTTAAACAGTTTCCTTTTTGATTTAGAAATTGTAATTATGGTGAAAATGTGCATGTGATGTTCATTAGGGTAAAAGTTTGAAGCCCATCATGAATGGAAAAGTAAAAACAAACTTTGCTCTGCATTCAGGTCAGTGTATGCATTACTCCATTCAATAACCTTTAGAGAAGTGCAAACCCGCTTTGCCTCTCAGACCTTTGGACCTGCTAGGTAGGCCCTTGCGTACCATGACATCTGCATGAGCAGCTATAGCAGTAGTTACACCTTAGTTTGTTACTTGGGAAAATCACTAAGCAAAGGAAAGATTTGCTGTATCAGAATGCTCTAAGCTTGCTTTGTAATTATTTTACCTTACACTAGTAATTGATTTAGTAGACTTTAGTATTCCAGTTTATGTGTTATCTGCTTGACTTTGTTATACTCTTATGTTGTAAGGGCTTGTTTTCGCAAATTTAGTGTTGAGCAGAATATGGTATATTCTAATTTGCGTAATTTCGCGAATATACAAAGAAACATTCTAAATTCATAAAATTCTATTTGACTGTATTCTATTGCCTTCAATTGCACGCCCCCGTTCGCAATGATTCGCAAAGATTCGCAATGCAGCTTTCCAGCTTCTCCTCTTCTTTCTGTGATTTAAGCCAGCATGAGCACTGTGCGTATTGTGCATATTCATGCTGTGGGGAATCAGCTCAAAGGTGTACTTGCATAGCATCAATCCACACGCTATTTACCTTTTTAAGGGCTCCTGCCCATGTTTATTGTCCAAAACTCAGTCCAAACACAAAGTTACCCGCACAGGGATTAATATTCAAACAAACCGAATGTCCTGGAAATGCCAAGCCTCCTGGCTTTATCCTGTCCTACATAAACTGTCCTTGGCTTCCTGACAGTCACAGCAGGGGCCACACACACTCTGTGTGCCCTGTATTTGCTGCACCTCGCAGCACTGACTCCCACTTCCAGAGGAGCCCTGTCTCCAACTTCATCTGGGAGCCATGACTGACTGGTCCCAGCTCCTTTTGTGGAAACACACCCAGCCATGTCGTTAGGGTCTAGCAGGTGTATCTTGCTGGATACACACCAGCAGACCCCTTCACTGCCGCATATGGACCATCCACACCGTGGCAGACGACGGTCTGTCACAATGCACAATGCACACAAAAATGTGTGATTTATGCCGGTAAACAATGTTGAAGCATAATATGCCAAATGTCCGCCATTGCGAATATCCGAGCACACTTTCGCGAAATATTGGGAATTCTCGAATGACGGATATTCTTTGAATATATTTGAATTTCTAATATTCTTGCTCAACACTGTTCGCTATGTCTTCCACACATCATTGCATGACAACCAGGGTAAAAAAGACGTGGACAGGGGCCTCACTCCTGTGTAAACATTGAATCAACATGTGGGATCAACGTCATTGACAAGCAGTTGATATTCAATGGATGCATCAGCAGGACAGGGGAAAAGCCATGCCCAAAAAACATGGGCGGCATTCTTTACACATTTTTTCTATTTAAATAAATTTGGGGTATTACCACCAATGCTGCTTAAACTAAATCCAAAGCATTTCTACTACCCTGTGGAAAGGCTGCCATACACACGCCGATGGTGAAAGGCAGACTAGTCCCGATGTGCACCGAGATTCAAACGTGATGACGTCATCACGTTTGCAC
>CM070034.1:81303752-81325809 GCA_036250615.1 Ptychadena robeensis | reverse complement strand
GGATACATTCAAGGCTACCTGGGACCCTTGGACAAGTTTTATGTCCTCTAGCTCATTCGCTGCTCTGCTATCCCCTCTCCCTCTACCCTCCCCTAACCCCAACGCACCTTGATTCTCTCTTCTACTTCTCCCCTCTTTCCCCCCCCTTCTTCTCCTTCCTTCATCTCTAGTTTCCCCTACATAAAGTTCTCTAAATGCGTGTGTTCAATCACCTATTGTTGTTGGATTTAGGTTTTGTTCGGGGTGGAGGGGAGGGAGGGGGGGAAAACATTTAGGAGATGAAAAAGAGTCCTACACAAAATATCTATTTTCTGTGTACTTTCTTTTGTTACTGTTGAACTGTAAGAACCATTGTATATGTTCACATTGTACAACGTTGTTTATACCAATAAAAACTTAAATGATAAAAAAAAAAGTATGATCTTTGCTGTAATAAGCAAATACCAAGTGATACTCAGGTACATACTATGCTTGCATTAAAAACTAAATAGTACAAATATATACCAGTATTAGTAAAATGTATAATCTAAAATATAGGTAAAATGCATAAGCCTGTGGCATTGTATAGGTAAGTCAAAATGTGTAAGAAACAACTCAAGGCAAAACAATTGGGCTAGCACATAATTGATGTTATTCAAGAGTACTATTCCTTGTGCCTCAGGTATAGTTAAGTACGTAAGATACAGAGCCCTTTTGATTTAGGCAGTTATGCAATGGAGTCTGATGAAGTGTGGTTAAAGATGAAAACCAAGTGTCAGGAGCCAGAGAGGGATGTCCATAAAGGTGAAGGTCAACATTAGTCATTTATAAAGGCAAGAGACTCAAACATCAAAGACATAGGAGGACACAGGGATCTGGACAAAAATAAATTAAAAAGCCTATGTAAGCAATCTTGTTTATAGGGTTTGAATATATTCTGATATTCACCTGTATTTTAGGGAATTGTCACAGGTTGATACCTATCTTGCTGAATCTGAAGATGACTTTGAGTGCATAACTTCTTACTTTCAAACTGTTTTTGTTTTGCTTTTACTTGATGCAAAGATGCAAATTACTCATGAAATAGTTAAATTTTTACAACTACTTATGAAATGGAGAAATCACAGAATAAATTGAGGAAAGTCGGTAGTTCTTTTTATTTGCTTATTCTTTAAGTGTTGACATTGTTAAGTTTTATGATTTGTTCATCATAAACCTAGAGGATATTTTCTTTTTTCCTCCCAGAAAGTAAAACTGAACACATTTGAAAGGAGCCTTTGAGAAGAAAGCATACATGGGTTATTTCATCATCTGACAGCTAATATATTTCCTACTTGGTATAAAAAGAGGTCTGTTTAAAAGTTTTCTTCAGCTGGGCAGCACTAACCATGCCTGTCGGCAAAAAAAAGTGAATCAGTATAATTAATCAATAGTTTTATTTTCGATTCTTGGTCTACATTATTAGGTAATAATATGACTCTCTATTGAATATTAGGTCATAAATGTATTCTGTAATGCATGATAACACAAAATGTCTTGCCAAAGGTTAGTAAGGTGGCTCGAAAGACTCATAGGCTACCCTAGAAACAATATTTTGCACAAATCCCTTCTGTTCACAAAGTGATAAATAGCATTCAGAAGTGATAAAAACCACTTATGAGCTCATATATATTTTGAATGGATTCCAAACACAGCTTTAAAACATATAGAAATATATTCACAGAATAAAATATTTTCTATATAGAGCCATGAACTCTGGTTAATTATATACAGAAGGAAAGCAATATATGTTGGCCCCTCCTAACAACGTTTTCATGTCTGGATACTCAGTTTCCAGATGTTTCAATGTACCATAATATGTTAAAGAATGCTGATAGCAAAATAAGTATTTTGTACTTGTAGAAATTGTAGAAATAAGCATGAATAAATTGCACATTAGCCTATTAATGCACAAAATTCCTGTCTGAGAGGAAATAATGCACTAACTGGTTACTACCCAGCATATAAATTTCCCGAAACATTGCTTATAACAACTTATTGATCTATGGTTATAGATGAGAGCAGGAAAACTGAAAGAAAAGATCTTTTCGAGTCATCTTGTAAAATAATTAACTTCTACAAATAAATATGTGTTTCTAAAGTTTTTTTTATAGATTTATATAGATTTCTTAGCACTTCTGTTAGGGAACTAAAATGTTTTATGCTTTTCTTATAGCCTACATAGTACACAGACTATATATCTATAGATGGATAATTTATCTTTTCCTATTTGAAACTTATGGTGCTTGTCATGTTACAGAAGGCATTTCATGATCAAGACACTGTTTTTATGCCACGATCAAATGTGTTCCCTTAGGGTAGAAATACTAGCTTGTAAAGTGTCAGTCTTTTTACATCCCTAGGGGACAGAATTATTGTTGTGAGAAAAAAATAAGATTCCCCACTACTTTTATGTCTCTATGAAAGCAAAAGGGGACAGAAATGTGCTTTTACATGGAAGCATTCAATATTTTAAGAATTTAGGATTTTGTGATGTGTGATGAGCAATAACAAAGACTGTAATACAAAGAAACTTGGGCTGCCCATAAAGTTGAAAAGAGCCCAAACGGAGCTGGTCCTATAATCCTGTCTATTACAGTGACCCAATGTCAGGTCCCCGCTCGGCCGCGGTCCCTGTCGCTCCCTCAGTCGCGGCGTTCTCACCTGATCGCGTCCCCCTCGCCTGGGGGACAACGTGCGGGCTCCAGGGGTCTCGTGGGGCCCTCGGGGGGGCCATCCGTCCGCTCCTGTGCATGCGCGTATGCGCGGGGCGCGGAGCTGAAGAGCCATCGCCGAGTAGTATTAGTAGATGACAGGAGTGTGTCCCCGGGGTGCGGCCCCTACCAGGGGGGTGGTGCTGGGATTCGCACTTCCTATATAAGCCATGTCAGTCAACCAGTCATTGCTGGATGATTAACAGCTAGTTGTGTGAATATGCTTGATCTCGCTTCTCCTTGGACTGGACACCGGTATTTGACCCTTGCTTTGGCTTGAATTCGTTCGTGATTTCTGGAACCCCGACCTGCTCTGATTGTTTTGACACTTCTACTTGCTGCCACGCCTGCCCTGAAACCTCGCTTTGTTATTGGATTTCTCGATTGCGCCGCCCTGACCTACGCCTGTTAAAGACTACCACAACTCTGCCGCCTCGACCTTTGTTGTGCTTGGACTATCTCCTGTCTTCTCATTAAGGGACTCCTCCTAGGACTCGTACCACACCTAATGGGGGGAGTAAGTCAGGGAAGCAGGAACCTTGCCAAACCGGGTGTGGGAAAAGACCACCAGGGGCCCTCAAGGGATCCCTGCCTATCTCCCGCTAGGGGGGCTCTGGGAGAAGACGCATAGACTCCCTGCTCCTGACACCCCCGCGCTACCCAGGTTCTGTGGTGAAGTGTAACACCCAATAAGAAAAAAAGAAAAGTGCTGAATTGATTTTATGTTCTGTGATATTTTCAGTGGTCTGCCTTGTTATTGTTTGCTATAAATTACAGTAAACAGTTATGTTACATATTAAAATAATGAGAGTGCATGGCAGGGTTGGCATGGCTACAATAAAACACTTGAGGTACAATAGTTACAAAGGTCAATGCCAAGCTACCTTCTATCGCAAAAATGGATTGCAACAACACTAAAGCTGGCCATACAGTGATTGATATTTCTGTTCGATCAACTTAAAATGAATGATTCTGAAGTCAAGTTAAATTTTGCAAATATTGGTAACCCCCAGCTACAATCAGAGTAGCTTAACTCCATCAGCTGTGTCCTCGTCGTCCTTCTGAAGTCACCTCTCAGACATCAGTGATGTAGCCACGGAGGTGGGGGGTGCCCGTTTGCATTATACTCCATGCATAGGTGTCACAGGTCCTCCCATTCCAGACATCAGTAATGACGTGCATTGGAGGGTGGGGGGGGGGGGGGGGGGGGGGGGGGTTGGCTGGAAATACAAACAAATTATATTGTAATCCATTTGTATTTTTCACACCACTTTAGGAAAGGGTTTCACTAAAAAATAGAACTGACAGGGTGGGTAAAAAACAGAACCATTGACATTATTGACATCACAAACTTTGTTTACTTTATGTTCACCTTTTGAAGTAAACTCCAATCCTGAAAATGTGTACAGAGATTTTAGCCTATTATTAACACCCCATATACCTTAAGATCACACAATACAATTTTGTTTAGATCTACCAACAACTGTGTAGTATAGTGGCCTCCCTGATAGAATACATAGTGTTTGGAAGGATAAGAAAGGTCCTCATATTACATGGTAAAAGAAAAGTTATGCAGAAATTGCATGGTAAGATTTTAAAGTGTATGGGGGCCTGTAGAAAAGTCATTACATTTTGACAAGCTGACCTTGTGAGTTAATTGCAGAGGCCCCGAACATGGTATCATCTCCAAAATTGTTGGAAGGGGAGGTAATTAAATACCAAAAAATCAACTGTGTTCCAGCATAACCATAATTAACCATATATGGTTAGTAGTGGTTATGCTGGGACACAGTGGATTGTTCATCACATGTAATATCAGGCTGATTATGTATTTCTGGCAATATAATAGCTATATATATATATAGCTAATAAAGACCTTTAAAAGATATATCATTAAAGCGGACCTACCACCAGGAATCTATGTTTTCATGAATGGCACCTGAAGTGCCAATAATAGGGAGGAATGCAGTGAAAAACCCTAAAAACGTACCTGTAATGAGCAATTTAGTAATATAATCAGGCATTCCTGTTCACTTCCTGGTTAATGGAGAAAGCAGGACCCGGCAGCACGTCACAACACGTGATTTTTCAGTGAGCTGCTTTGCCATAGAATATCACTGAACGCCCCCAGTGGCAACCCGCGATATTGCACCACCATGTGTTGGATTTACACTGAAAAATCACGTGCTGCTGTGACGTTCTGCCGGGTCCTGCTTTCTCCATTAACCAGGACGTGAAGAGGAATGGCTGATTATATTACTAAATTGCTCATTACAAGTAAGTTTTTGGGGTTTTTCACTGCATTCCTCCCTATTATTGGCACTTCTAGTGCCATTAATGAAAACATAGATTCCTGGTGGTAGGTCCGCTTTAAGGATTGATTTCGGATGTGCCTATAATATCCCGGTAGGGAAGATTATCAGGGGTTGTTCCCTGATTAGGTTATTTTTTGTTTTTCAATTTTAGGGATGTCACATTGACTGTATATACCTGGCACCCTTAGCATTTAATACTTAACAGCAGGTAATTAAATATTGCTCTAGCACTTATAGTGTTTGCATAAATTAAGTTTCAAAGTTTCAACTTGACTTTTAGCTTAATTTATTTCATGACCGTCTTTAATAATATACAAAGTTTCTTAGTCTGGACTCCAAGTGGCTTTCAACAGATAGAAGCACAGAACTGGTTATTACAAACAACAAAGGTGCAAGTACAGTACAACAAGATCTGCAAAACATTACCTATTTGAAGCCACTGAGGGTATATATAAAAAATACTATCCTTAAGTATTTGATTTTTGTACAAAGACAAACCAGTTTTATCCAAATGTGAATTTTCAAATGAAAAACATTTTTATGAAACATTTGGAAACATTTTGTGTGGTATTTTACCTTATGTGAATATGAACTTATATTTTCATCTTTCATGACTTTAGTTCAATCTGTACTAACATTTTGCTTATTCTACATTTTCAATGTTTATTTTAAACCTCCAAAAGTGGTATTATGCCAAAAACTCATACTGTGGAGGTGTGATCAGCAATGTTGTGTTGTCATTTCTTCATGTTACCAGAATGTTTTAGATTATGTTACCTTCATTGAAACCAGTTTAATAAATTTCAGCTCAGAAATAAATGTTATCTGTTTACAATAATGTGTATTACAGTTTAGGCTGATTTATGTCTATCATTTTATATAATGTGGGTTTAGTTCTAGATACAGAAATAATATATTCCTTCCATTTAACTTTTAATTACTAATAGCTCACTATAACTGCTTTAAGATAAACAATTGGACAATAATTCATGCATTGAGCAAGCTTTTTGGGCAAAAAATTTATTTTGTTCCTGCTATTTGGTTACCTTCACCAATTTTCCTCTCACGCCACTGTAAAGTCACTGAAATTATAAGGTCATAAAAAATTCACAAAATGTAATAAAAATAAATAATAAAAAACAATATATATATAAAATCCTTACAGTGCTTAATTAGCTAAACAATGCATATTATACATCAGCATAACAACCAACAATCTATTAGAACTTTACTTACATGAGAAAATGTATGTAACTAATCCAAAAGTGTTCGTTCTTTTCCAACTGGTGGTCCCCTTTTGTACTTTCATCTACCCAGTTAAACTAGTATAAGCATATAATGCCCCCCATACATACACAGATTTTAGCATCCGACAGACTAAAAACGATAAAAATAATTTAATCATACAATTGGAGATTGATTGATGGAAAATAGAATATACTCCACATGGAATAACCAATTTTTGATAGATTTGTGTTTTATTTTTGATCAATTTCTTTTTTATTTTTGATCGCTTTTTTTTTTTTATCGTAATTTGTACTCAATTTGTACTCCACCGATCAAAATTTTCCGATATGTCCGATCATGTTTTGATCGATTTTTTTTCATAATTACGATCAAATTTAGTTGATCGGACCATGTGGGCATGCACCAATTTTCAGTCGACCGATCTAAAAATTTATCGTTTTTAATCGGTCGGCCACTAATATCTGTACATGTATGGGGGGCCTAAGTTATACCTGTGCTTCCTGTGATTGTGTTCTGTATAAATAATGATAAAGGCCCCCATACACGTGTCGGATTCGCACCGGATTCCGGCACGATCGATTCCGGGCGCGTGCACGCGAAACGATCGTGCCGGAATCGCATGCAGCCCACCTGGTCCGATCGTTCGCGTCCGATTGATCAGGGGCTCAGAATCGGATCCGACGGAGAACCAACATGTTGGTCTTTCTCATGCGATTCTGGCCGGATCAGGGGGAGTTGCCATTTGTGAGGTGGACAATCGGACACAGATCCGTCCCGGAATCCGTTGGACAAGGTGGTATGCTGCGATGGATACTCTTAATTGGCCGATTGATCACATCTGCGATTCCCGGCAGAATCGCCGGAATCGATCGGATGATGAATCGATTGGACATGGAATCCGACGCGTGCATGGCTAGCTTAAGGCACTACACTGGGATCTTCTGGTAAAGCTAAAGGCAGCTTTTACTGCTTAATTACAAAGGACAGGGAAACAAGGTAAAAAGCTAGATCTACATATCTAAACTGGACGGAGATCATGAAAGTATTGCCACTATGGCATTCTTGAGTATTTCTGTTTTTTCAGAAGGGCTTTTCAATATCGAGATTGGTTGGCTACATACCGTATATACTCGAATATAAGCCAAATTTTTCAGCACCTGAAATGTGCTCAGAAAATGAAATTCGGCAAAGCCCCCAAACATGCTATCATCACCAATTACCAATCACCAATTTTCTTGAGATGTAGAGAAGGGTTGTGGGAACATTTGAAAAAAAAATAACATTTAAAAAATAAATTATTGCTCTAGCATATGTAGTTTTTGCATAAATTAGGTTCAAAATCAAGTAAAATTTGAGCTTTTTTTGTGCAAAAACTTAATATGCGAGAGCAATACTTTTTTATTTTTGAAGTTCCCACATCCCTTCTCTACATCTCCAGCACTTCTAGTGATGATTAGTGATGACCAAACTTCGGCCGTGTCCGTCCGCGAACGGGCGGACGGACGTTCACGGACAGATTCAAATTCCCCGCCTCTAGGTTCTCTACCCAGTCTTCAGTGAAAACATTCTTCCTGCGGCGGGATCTCGCTGCTTATGATCCCACCGGAGGAAGAATAGAGGGCTCCTTCTCGCCGGCGAACAGGGCGGGTCGAACACCCGTACTGTCGGCTGGCGAGAAGAAGGGAGAGCATTCTTGTTCGCGCCTGAACTGTCCGCCTTGCGGGAAGTTCGGCCATCACTAGTGATGATATCATGATCAGGGGCTTTGAAATTAAAAGTTTACTGAATTAAATAATAACATCTCCTAACAAAAGCATTTGCTGTGTGTTTCTGAGCCTTAGCTGCTGCATCCCCCCCCCCAGGCTTATACTCAAGTCATTCAGTTTTTCATTCTAAAATTGGGTACCTGTGCTTATGTTCGGGTCGGTTTATATTCGAGTTTATATGGTAATTAAAGAATACGCCACGCAACAATGGTTACATCTTTATATATAGACATACAGTATATGTCCTAGATTTTATTTAATAGAGAATGGTATATATTTTTGTTCAAAATGATGATACTAAATGTTCGATTCAGAAAAAGAAATGAATGAAATAATTTTGTATGTCATGAGTAAATATTTCCATGTTTTTATAACTGTGGTTTGGACAAAAATACTTGGAACTTCTTTTCAGTGATCAAACTGTCTGTGTGTTCTAACCACTCCACCTACAATCTCCTCCTACATT
Source organism: Ptychadena robeensis (assembly GCA_036250615.1). Taxonomy (NCBI): domain Eukaryota; kingdom Metazoa; phylum Chordata; class Amphibia; order Anura; family Ptychadenidae; genus Ptychadena; species Ptychadena robeensis. The sequence goes on along the minus strand of CM070034.1, from coordinate 81,317,282 downwards.
TAAGTACAGTTTTCCTTGACAAAACCGACAGCAACCTTGGTAAAGCATGAACGGAAGAAAAGAATTTAGCAAATAGTATAATCAGTAAAAATAAAGACCACCTAGGTATTTAGTTCCCATTTTATGGTTCCAGAGACTTTGTTATATTATATCATATAATTATCATTGATATTCAAACACATTTTAAATAGTACCTCGTTTTCCTGAAAATAAGACCCTTAAAGTAAGCCCTAGCATGATTTGTCAGGAAAGTAATGATGATATTACTGAATATGATTACATGATTTAATAAAATGTGGATTGTTGTTCATGAAAAATAAGACCTCACCTGAGCCAAAACACATTTCGAGCGAAATTATTAGACAACCTGTCATAGAGCCATTAGCGGAAGTAAAAATATCAATATCTATGTTAATTATGGAGGCCATTTGTTATAACATGTGAAAGCTGTGTTTCCTGCTTAGCTTTTCTTATTTGGCTGGCTGTAAGTAATAAGTAGTGATGAGTGGCATAGGCAATATTCGAATTCGCAATATTTCACGAATAATTCTACTAATATTTGATTCTATATTCGGAAATTCGAATATTCGTGGTATGATCATGTATTGCGAAAATCATATTCACATTGCAAAAATCATATTTGCATTGCGAAAATCTTCAAAATGAATGGTCGCAAAGAAGTGCCTTACTTGCAGTACTGTAATCTTCTAGTAGTCTACAACACAAGTTTAAGAAAAGGGAACAATCAGAACCTTTAGTCTCATGCATTCCATTTCACACGCAGATGGGCTGTGTCAAAATTAACCTGACGAAGTTGGGGACCAGCGGATCCAGGGCTCTGATAGGCTGAGGAGACAGCCCTGTCATGGCCCCATTGCTCCCAATGGGCAGCTTGTGCACTCCTTTAAAATATCCATTGCTTTCCTCCTCAACTGTCCCTCTCTATGCTTCAGACCAAATTTTTTTTTTTTTTAAATCATCGTTAAACACTTTTTATTCTTCTCTCTTAATATTTGTTATTTTAATAAGCCATTTAGAGTTGTGTCCTTTGTCTACATACTTTGCGTTACCCGTATGTCATTAAAAAAAATTAAACGAGCATAAACCGCAACCAACCGGCGGACATCTAATGTTGCTTATGCTTACTTATGCTTTCGCATTGGGTCCATATCAAGGCGATACATTGCTGCTGCCAGTTTAAATTTAACCTTAAGGTATGACATTCACTCTAATAATTTCATACTTTGTTCTTCCTGTTTCATTTGCTGCATCTTGACTTATCTTTATTTTTCTTCTGTTACTTAACATGCTCACGTTCTACTATGACTTGCGAAGGATGTTATAAACAAAATGTATATATTTTAAGGAAAAAGTATATTTCAATTATAATTAATTTATTAATATAATTCCTTAATACATAAAAAACTCTGCTTTTGATGTATGTTGTAATAAACATTTTAAACGTTCTATGTTTGTTCTGAGTATTACATTTCTCCATAAAGTTATACATTTCTTTTTATAAAATGGTAGTGTGGAGGGGGTCAGCAATTTAAATTAATCCTTCCTATCTAAAGTAATGAAGTTATATGTGAATCTACCTATTACTTCCAAGTGAAGCAAAAAAATGCTTTGAAACTCCATCGGTTTTTCTGGTTCATTTCCCAAATTAATGGGATTAATTTCTTTAGGAGATGGGGCTTAATAATGCTCTTGGCTGTACCTGTTTGGAATTGGTTGACTGAGCCCATCATGGAGCCAAATATGGAGTTACTTAAATCATTAAATGGAATCCTAATTACTGTCAATTTCAGTAAATTAGTTAAATTAAAATCTAAAGGTAGGATGGAGAACCTATGTCTGTCATGGTTTACCAGGAAACATTTCTCTTGCACTCATTTTAAACTTTATTAACCAATGTCAAACCCCTCTTTCAGGGTTTGTTTCTTGCATACAATTTATAAAAATAAAGAATTACTACAGGATCAATCTATGATTTTCTTTTTAAAATGTGTGCTGGACTTTTAATGAAAATGTCATTCGCTACATTTATGAATTCCTAGAGTTAATCTAGTAGGAGAGATATATGTAGGTTATGCTTTCCTTCTGTAATGGCTAGTACTGTCAATCAGACTTCTACAAAATCTATCATAGGTTTGCTCCAAGTATCAGTTCAAAGACCAACATTTCCATGAATTATCTGCATACTTGTTGTTGTGTGCAATAACACGAGAAACGTGAGCAATTTTGCATTATAAAATTAGCAATTTTGTTTTACATTGTTTAAGGCTGCCATACACAGCCCGAGTAAGTCAGACAGACCTACTGCGATATGCACCGGAGTGCAAACGTGATGGGGCACATGCCGATAAGCGGCCGATTTTTAACCTGACCGACGGCCCAAGCTCGCACGCACTTCGGTCAGGTTAAAAATCGGCCACTTATCGGCATGTGTATGCCAGGCATTAGAGTTTCATACTGCACATCACAATGTTCTGAACTAAAAATAAAGGCTGCCATACACAGCCCGAGAAGTTAAACAGACAGACCTACTCCAATATGCACCGGAGTGCAAACGTGATGACGTCATCACGTTTGCACCCCGGTGCATTATGGGGCCCCTTCAGTTGGCCGGCACCCTTTGTGTGCCGGCCATAAGCTTCAATGAAGACGCCGGTCTTCATTGAAGCTTATGGCATCAGCTTGCATCGCCCAGAGAATATGGGACATGTCCGTTCTCTGGCCGGCCGAGCTGTGGAGCGACAGGGATCTGTCCCCCCATGTGGGCACATGCCGATAAGCGGCCGATTTTTAACCTGACCGACGGCACGAGCATGCAAGCCCGTCGCTCAGGTTAAAAATCGGCCGCCTATCGGCATGTGTATGCCAGCCATAATACTATACTTCACAAGATAATTTTTATTGTGTTGTTAAACCATCTTGAAACCTATTAGAAATGGTGACAGACAGAAACATATGCATGATCTGTTAGTCATGATTACTAGTTTAGATAAGATATTCTGTATGCCCTAGTCACCTATCTAAAGCTGTGGATAGTACAATACCTATGATTAAATGGTGGACATCAGTCAGAATTCTTAAAACAATTATTTGCCTTAATTCTAATCTGTATGGTTAGAAAAAAAGGTCAAACACAGGGTCATAGGTAAATTTTCAGTTCAGTCTGGAAAGGGGACACAGCTGGAGTGTCACTTTCAGACGTATCCATTGGTTGATTTGTTTATTGTTAATCTTTTGGTTAAGACTGAAGATCTGTTTAATTGGGAAGCAAATTGGAACATTTAACTCCCAGAATTTAAACTTAACCAAGTACTTAAAAAAGGAAAGGAAAGAGATGATTTCTTTAAGGTTCCTCATAACATAATGTCTGGTTAATGTAATGATAAGGGAAACATTTTTAAAACAACTGAACAGTGTTTTATTAAGTGTATAACATAATCATTTTCTTGCAATAAAGAAACAAATTAGAGGAATGTGAAGTCTATTTGAAGTCTTGCACAATTTTAGACATGTTATGTAAATAGGACAAGGGAATAAATTTCATTTAATTGAACAATGCACACACTTAAGGGGTCCGCTACTGGAACCTCAGTGCACCATTTGACCATTGTATCAGCCCTTAATGATGACAGCAGTCCCCATCCAAAGTAATGACCAGCACACAAAGGGTGCTCTGCACTAGCGGCCATGCGTGATGACGTTATCATGCACTGTAAATCTGCAGAGAAATCGGCAGCAAAACGACCTGTCTATGCCCAGCTTAGGATATTTGGAGATTAAGAAGGGTTGTAGGAATTTTAAAAAATAAGGATTTCTTTAGTACATAGAGTTTTTGCATAAATGAGGTTTACATTTTTTAATTAAAATTTGTAAGGAAAAATTTTTACTTAACGTTACCTCCCTAGCGCACTGCTGAGGTCCAGATTTCTGTACCAAAAGTGCACCATAGACTTCAATGGTAAATTTTTCTTTATGTTGTAGGCCTGTAACTTCCCAAAATCTGTCCGTACAAGGGTCTAATAGACATCCTGATTGTAATAATGTTTGAAACAAACAATTATATAAAATGTAAATTATTTTTTTTTTTTATAAAATTAATGAGAAAACACAAAAATCAGGGCACAAAGCTATGCTGGTTCCCCAGATGTGCCCATTTGCAGTTAACCCTCTCTAACCTGGTGTGATGGATGTGATAAAATCACACCAGGGAATAGAGGGTTACTGCAAATGGACACATCTGGGGCACAAGAGACTTTATTTGGGCGATGTTTATTACATAGGTGCACATTGAAAGCAGTATTCTTCATAGAAAACTGCTTTTGTGCAATTTACTTTTCAAATCTCACTCATCACTCGGAGGGGGGAGGAGGAAGAGACGGAGGACCCAAGGAGGTATGTCGCATCGGGGACACCGGGACAGCGCTTCCAGAGCCCTGATGTGTACTGAACGGCATCATCTCGTCCAGTGCTATAGTAGCAGTAGCAGCGCTGGACGAGATGGTGCCGTCCCGACCGATAGGGCGGTTAAAACGGCATGTTCAGCGGCTTGTAAAGCCCCTGAACATGCTATCATCACCAAAATTGCAGGATATGTAGAGAATGGTTGTGGGAACATTTAAAGTTATTACACTAGTATATGTAGTTTATTCATAAATTAAGTTTAAAGTCAAAGTCGCAATTTTAACTTGACTTAATTAGTGCAAGAAGTATTTGTCAGAGCAATACTTTTTTGTAGTATACTCTGGACCCTTCCCTACATCTCCAGCAAGTTTGGTGATTATACTTTACTCAGAGGCTTTGCAATTAAGTAAAAAATCTGAACTGGTCAAATTTTCCCCAAAAGCTTCAACCATCTCCAGTGACGATAGCATGTTCAGGAGCTTTGCGATAAACTCGTCCAGTGCTTTATGCTTACTCAGCCGATCCCTGAGTTTCCCACAGTGTTGCCCCTGGAGTGTGTGTATTGTTGTCCATTTCACTTTACCACCCATTTAAACCATAAAGAAATTGTCCTGAAGCAGACTATAATGTACAGCATGCCACATTCCTGTTTGTGTAGTAGTAGGTTACCGTTTATACAAAAGCACATTTGCTGTGTGTTTCTGTTCTTTAGCTGCTGCATCTTCCACCTAAATCTTATACTCGAGTCATTCAGTTTTTCCAAATTTCTTACGTAGACTAAAGTACTTTGACTTATATTTGGATTGACATTCTACTTGACTATTTAAAGTTGCTTTCTTCTATTAGCATGTTAATTTGTGGTACCCTACAAATACGATGCATTCATCTGCTACTTAATAAAAATGTCATCCCCAATAGTCTCAATGATCCTGAGTAAGGCAAATTTTACCCAGACATTTGCAAGGTCGTTTTCTGGTTAAAAAAAATACCAAAAAACGACCTTGCTTTAAGTTTAAAAAGGAAGTCAATGAGGTTGTTTAAAGACCTTTTTTGAACGCCTTCTGTTGCGTTCAGAGGGTCGGTAGGCCTGTAACTTCCCAAAATATGTCCGTACAAGGGTCTAATGGACATCCTGAATATAATAATGCTTGAAACAAACAATTATGTAAAATAAAAAAATATTTTTTTTATAAAAATAATGAAAAAAAAACACAAAAATTAGGACACAAAACTATGCTGATATGTACTAAATATCGCCAAAATAAAGTCTCTGGTGCCCCAGATGTTCCCATTTGTACTTAACCCTCTCTAACCTGGTGTGATAAAATCACACCAGGGAAGAAAGGGTTACTGCAAATGGGCACATCTGGGCCATCAGGGACTTTATTCTGGCGATATTTAATACATAGGGGGAGTTTGAAAGCAGTTTTCTACATAGAAAACTGCTTTCATGCTATTTACTGTACAAATCTCCCGCCGCCTCCCCGAGTGACGTCATCACGTCACTCGGAGCGGTTAAATCCTCAGTAACGCTTTTAAACAACATGGTAAAATAACGATAGCGTAAATTTATGTTTTTTATGTAAATTTATGTGTTTATGTTAAAATACTTTTTCAGTTAACTGCAGTACCCTCAGCATGGAATTGTTATAGAAATGGCCCGCCCATTTGCAACTGAGGAAATATTTACCAGGCTGCCTGTGTTGAACAGTGACTAATTGAAAAATGATTGTGACTGAACGAATGTTAGATAATGTAGATAATGTGGCTGCATAACAGATTATGCCATTATTCCCATCATCAACTGTATAACAGTGTTCTGCTTTTGGACATATTTCAGAACATATTTTTGATGTGCAGTTTAAGAATGGTACCATATGTTTTACATACTGTTGACATCATTGGCCACATCCGTTAATATTTTTCAGCAAATCTCTCTTTCTATGTTAAATAAGATAACAAACAACCTTTACATTTCCCCAGTGCAACTTTTATCAAAGATCTATCACATTGTGTTCCTCACAAATGTGCAAATCTTTGGCAATTGTTATGAGAACCCAAAGAAAAGGCGGTCTGATTTGTTTTTGTGGTTTAGAACTTCCTGATGAACACTTGGCATATCAGATAGTTTAAAAGACATGCAGCTTGGATATATCTTCTGGAAAGAATACACCTGGAATATATATCTTCCATTGTCTATGCTTAGGTTCTCACTACAACAAAAGAAAGAGCATGGAAAACATGGAAGACATTTATTTAGCAAAGTGGAAATGTTTAAGGTGCAGTAACTCAGATTTCAATATGCAGTAATCAGCTGATTTAACATATTGATGGTAAAGGGTTACCTTTCACATTTTTACTCTGAAAACATAAACCACCCTAATATAATTTAACCCTCTGGGCATTACAGGCTTTTTGTGCTTTTTATGGCACGAAAAGCCATTTCTCCCGCAATCGTACTGTGTACTCCGCCGTGATTGCCGACTCTCTGCCCAGCTCTCTACACACCGCTGGTGTCAAATAGACGCAGGCACACAAAGAGGCGCCGTTTGTGCCTGTGTTCGGGCATAGCGCCCAGGAGGTTAATATATATATAGACAAAATATAGAGATAGATCTGATCTATAGGCAAACAGCTAAATATACAGGTTCAGAAACATATACAGCTCTGTCATATTTTAATATGTGAACTGTTTTAATATGGGTAAACACTGTAGCGCTGGACCTCTATATTACGATTTATATTCTGAATCAATATGCAAAGTTTTGGGGGAAAGGGCGCTTTTAATTCTAGGGTTACAAATACAAAACTCAAAATCACCAATCCACGGTGCTTATATAAATTTCAGTCCAGGATTTCATTCGTGTGTCTTGTTTTTAAAGCCCTGAGGAACAGAGACTGCTGAGCCCCCGAAAAGCATTGGCTACTCCCATTTTGTTAAAATCTTTGAATTGTTTATAGAGAAGTGGATTGTCACTTTTGATTTTTTGGAATGCAGAAGATGCAGGGCAATACACCAGCCAATTCCTACAAATCCTGCCAGCCATGATGTTCTTCTATGCTTGTTGCAGTCAGACTGAGACAGAAAGACATGGAGACTGGCAGGATCAGTATGTATTTATAAAGGAAATATATACATACACAATAGGCTTTAAAGGCTTTGCTCCCTCCCAAGCCTGGACAGTGAAAGAGTAGTGTACGAACCAACTGATTCTATGCTATACAAGGACTGATTGAGGGTGATACCAAATATATAAAGGTTGCTTTTAAAAGAAACTCTGTCTTTATCCAGGCACCTGGGACTTGGGACAAGCGCCAGATCCTGAGAAAACATGCATTAGACAGTGCCATAGCCTGGGAGTCTTGTAAACGTTTCCTGTGACTAGACCTTACATCACTTAGCAATTTGTCACTATATATGAGTAGAATTTTCCTTATACATTGTGGAGCTTCATTTATGTATAACTATTATCCAGCAAAATGTATTTCTGTATTTTCTAATAACAGTTAAATAAACAGGTTATCAATATAAGTACATACTACAAACATTGCTTTAAGGATGGCAGTTGATCCTTTAAATACATTTTATTTTATAATGCTGATTTCTATTTAAGGCACATGTCAGATACATTTGCAAATTAAATATTTTGCATAAAAAGAAACTAATCTAACGTCTTTTTACTCTAGATATAAGTGGAGAATGCTATTTAAAACCCGATCTTTAAGTTTCAAAACTGACCCGTTTACCCCTTTTTCTTAGTTTTTAGTTAAATTATAAAAGTAACCCAAAAGGCAGTGAATGCAGGTTTTTCATGTTTCTTAAGCAAATATAACTGGTGATAAAGATTGGTGATTCTTCAGCTGACTTTTGTCACTTTATTATTTATATCAAGCAGATCAGGGACCTGGATAACTTTTAAGCTAGCCATACACGTGTCGGATTCCATGGCCAATTGATCACTCACCCAATCGATTCCGGCGATCTCAGCGGGAATCAGAGCTCCGATCAATCAGCCAATTAAGAGTATCCGATCGCTGCATACCACCTTGTCCCACGGATTCCTGGACGATTCCGTGTCCGATCACTTACTTCCCAAATGGCAACTCCCCCTGATGTGTGCAGAATCGGATCAGAAAGACCAACATATTGGTTCTCTGTCGGATCCGATTCTGAGCCCCCGATCAATCGGACGCGAACGATCGGACAAGGTGGGCTGCACGCGATTCCGGCACGATCGTTTCGCGTGCACGCGCCCAGAATCGATCGTGCCGGAATCCAGTGGGAATCCGACACGTGTATGGGGGCCTTTACAATGGTAGACCAGTGATTGGGGACCCCTCTGTAAACAGACCTCCACCTCAGTAAAAGCAGATGGTCTTTCTTTCTTTCTATTTCTTCATGTCACACAGAATATCACTTGGCCAAAGGTGTTGAAGTGTCAAATTTAAAAAGTCAAATATTGATGAATGCACGATTAAGTAAGCAAATGAGAGTGCCCGTGTACCAATAAAAAAACCCCAGCAGCATCTTTATCTCCTTATCCTAAGTCCCTTCAAATCTAATGCCTGGCATACACATGCCGATAAGCGGCTGATTTTTCACCTGACCGACGGGCGTGCACACTTGCGCCGTCGGTCAGCAGAAAAATCAGCCGCTTATCGGCGTGTGCCCACATGGGGCGACAGATCCCTGTCGCCCCACAGCTCGGCCGGCCAGAGAATGGACATGTCCGATATTCTCCGAGAGACCTTTATTTCTACTCCCTCTTAACTTTTTTTCAGGCAACCAGCATTTTCATAAGCAGAGATCAAATAGTAGCTGACATTTTTTGTTGCTACAGGTTCCCTTAAATCCACTTAAAATATAGTATTTAATGCTAAGTGCACAAAGACAATCATGGCTTCATAGATCATTAAACACAAGCTGATAACAGACTCTAATGTGGGATGTCAGCATTTATTGTGGAAAATAAATTGGTGTTATTGGCATTTGTATGACATTGTTGAAAGGTAATATAGTTGATAAAAAAGTTGATGTATATAATTGTTCCATTTCAGCATGTCCATGATTTACTTTTGAAGTGGCTGAACTTTGGCACTATAATGGCTTGTTTCCATTGCTTTGTAATTTACAAGTTGTGCTTTACACTTAATACATCTATTCAAAGGACCACCGTTAAAGCCCACCCTAACAGGGTTTTTGTTGGCACCTCATGTATCAGGATACAGCATAACATCTATAGTTAAAAGGTCTTTATTTACAACGTTTGATAATAGACCATCGACTGCAAAAGCCTTAATATTAAAATATAAAAATACTGTTAAAAAACTGTACATATATCTTTTGTCACATCCTTAGAAAATCATATGTTCATATAACATAAGAGTGTGTTCATATATCTTTAGTCCTCCAACATATTTCACCACCAAAAGTTAACCATACATAATGTACATATATCATATGCACCTAGATGTAAAAACATCCAACATAGCTGTACAGGTATAATGCTACATACAAAATGTAAACTACCAATAAAGGTAGTGACAGAGTATGATGTGCAAATCTAGGTCATACTGCTGTGTCCCCAAGTGGGCACCGGATGTGTGTGAGGTCATACCACAGGAGCCCTGAGTCCCAGGGCAGGCCTTCCAATAGGTGTAGTGCTCTCAGCAGGTTGGGGGCAGATAATGCTTTTATTAACACTAAATAACTGAATAACTATTTTAACTTTTTTTGTTTGAATGAATAATGACATCCAATAATATTATAATTATTTTCTTTTTTGTCTGTATAAACTGAAGGGGCATTTTGATCTAGTCATTTAAAAAGTAGCTCTCAAGCCAACAAACTGCTATACTATTGCTAAAGTGTGTCAATTAGGTGATAACCTCTTGAGTTGCTGACATAACAGATAGAGTAAGCCAGCAGCAGGTCTTAAGCAGCCCATACACGAGTCAGATTTTCAATCAATCGACTTAAAACGATAAATTTTTTAGTCGATTGATTGACAATTGAGTTTTGCCCACCTGGTTAAATCGACTTAATCTGATCAAAATTGAGTGAAAATTCAGTCGTTTTTTGATCGGACTGGATGGTAAATTTTGATCGGTCGATTGAAAATTGGTTCGGTATTTTGAGAACCAAGTGTGGTCAACCAATTTTTGATCGATTTTTTTCTACCTATTCTACCTCACTTCTGATTGAAATTTCAATCGGACTATTTTGGATCGATTGTTATGTCGATTGAAAAAAAAATTGATCAAAAATCTTGTACTACATATGGGGCATGATACAATCGACATACAATTTTATACCGACTTAAAAATTGATCGTTTTAAGTTGATTGATTGAAAATCTGACCCGTGTATGGGCTGCTTTAGTTGTTTTAGCGGTCTACCCGAAGAAAGCGAATAACATACAAACAATATGGTACATTTTGGTTGAATTGAATGCTCTGATGATAGTGTTTCTTTATCTCCAAACTTTACATTAGTTTTTAAATGAATTTTCAGTTATGATACTGAAAAAGATCTTCCGAGTGGGGCTTTGCCTAAAGCAGGGTACAGGCATTAAGATATGGGCCAGATCAAGCTCACGGCCATCTATCTGGCCCATATAATATGCGGCCATCGCTGTTTTCGAGCAGGACTATCAATCCTGCTCGTAAACAGCCATTTTGGACATGACCGTAAATACGGCCGATGTCCGTTGCTTTACATGGAAACTGCGGGTCTCCAAGCAAAGCATTGGCTGATCACATCATCACGCTGCTGCAGGGATCATCGGACGGCTCCAATATCGAGCTGTCTGTACCCTGCTTTACACTGCACGAGATAATGCTATGCTTTTGTAAAAACGACTTTCATTTAGCTTGTTTTCTCACATTCATACTCCTCTTTTTGCAACCAGTCCCCGCCCCAGCCTCTGATATCCTTTATTTTGTATGTAGTCCTTCTTTCTTAAAGAGAATGCCAAAGGAGCACCCATTACCTGAAGCACTGGACAACAGAGGAGCATGGTGTCTGTGAGGGGAGCTTGGGAAGTCAAATTCCTTTTTGCTACCCTGTTTCCCCTAATATAAGACCTACCCCAAAAGTAAGACCTCCCCCGAAAGACCTAGCTGCTATCCCCCCTGTGCTTCTAATATAGATGAAAAGAGTATATAGATTGGAGGGCGTGTGGATTCACTGTTCCCATCCCTAAATAACTGTAGAGATAAGAAGAAAGGTCCCCCTTGGGACTTTGAATGGAACAGTGAAAATAGGTTCAGATCCCAATGAAGTTAAAAAGAAGTTTATTGAAAAATTCCAATAGTGGTGTATGGGCTCTTAACCGTCTATGGTGTAAGAGCGGATGTTCGAGGAGCACATTGACAAGTTTACCATGTGAGTAGGATATAACACATATACAGGTACATTGCACAGTGCCCTTGGCATCAATCATACATATGGTGAACAAAGATAAAAGCAGAATACAGACAAATAAGCGAACGGTTGAGGTAGATGGTTATGGGTGCACATAGGGCAACATGTTTCGCTATAGGAGCTTCGTCAGGCCGATGCACCTTGGGATATATATGGGTCTGCTGCGGAGAGGGATGTATGAGAGGAAAATTCAGTATGGATGTGCCCAGTGGTTGAGATTAAATCAGAGGGGAAAGAGAGGGGCACGTACCTTAGTGTGGTTGGAAATGAGGCTTCTCCTGTCTATAGGGAGAAGATATGATCTGGTTATGGGGGCAGGTGGTTTACCTCTACAGGAAACAGGGTCAGTTCACGGCATGCGGCCTAAGAGTGAAGCGATGCTCCCCTGGTGATTGTGGGGGCTCAGATATGTGGTCAAACTGAGACCTCTTCTCCGCACTGAAAACCAATAATTGCACGTGTAAGGTATGTGTAAGACATCCCTGATGGGTTAATTCTAGTTAATAGCTGTATTTAGAAAAAAGTTTTAGCATGTCTTATATAATTTTGCTCGCTAGTTAGATATGTTCTCTGTAAACAGCTATGTTTTAAAGAAAATCGTGACATGTTATTTAAAATCTTAATAAACTAATCATGGTGAGGGACTGCAGAGTAAGAAGAAACCGCATAGTCCATAAAGTGATCCTTGCCTGGGAGCCTCTCAAAGCAGCCGTCGCCGCAGAAAAACTCCTGCACATTGATTCTCCCATCTCGCCGTGCAGCTATTAAGGTAGCCACTGCCGGAAGTGGGGAATCAGCGTGCACGAGCAGAGAAACTCAACTGTGGGCGGATGGTAACCTGGGCGTCCCTGGTAACCAGGGGGGGGCGGAGCCAACCGCTTGTCAGGGCACGTCAGCGCCAATCCACCTCCAGCCCGAGGACAACCCGGTCACGAACTAACAGCTCCCGTCATCTGGGGCGAACCGCCCGTATGCCCGGTGGCGTGGGGATAAGAGGGTGACGAGAGACTGCTGCTCACAGGGGTGCCCTGCGGTCCAACTCCCCAGAGTAGTATGAGGGAGGGGCCGGGGGCTGACCCCCTGACCCGCCCACAGTCAGAGGCTAGTCCCTGACCCCGTGTAACCAGTCATGGTGGCGATCGTGGGTGTTTATATATAGTAGTTGTCAAAATAAGGAAATGGTAAATACGTATGAGTTCCAACTGAATCCTTGAATCCACCTCTATTAATAGCTAATCATATGTATCCTTACCAATAATGGGAATGCTTGATAGTTGTTTAAGGGAATTATTGAGTCGCCTATTACATGAGGGATAAAACATACTGTAATGTATAATCCAACTATGAACACATTCTCAGATTTTTTATGAACACCAGAAATATTCTACGATATCAAGTGAAATGTGGGTGTTCCACCGCTAAGGATTGTGTTATTGTTGTTGTAGAGTGTATGATTTGATTATGTACAGATATTATATTATTGTGGGGTAACTGATGTTGGGCTGGTCTATTGGTAGGTCAAATGGGGGAGTGGCATGTGGGTAAACGTGAGTCAGGTGTGCTTAATATCCAGAAAAAGGGAAAGAAACTTTTTTAGGATCAGGGAGGGACATCTGTTTGTTATTTTAATGTCATATCTGGATTGGTAAGGGGGGGGGGTGATCATTGCTTATGGTGCAGTGTGGT
>CM070034.1:81286747-81303652 GCA_036250615.1 Ptychadena robeensis | reverse complement strand
ACAATGTTCACATTTGCCACAGCGGTATAGTCCCTTTCTTTTATCAGTGACCGTCTCGGAAGAGAGATGGCTCCTCACAAGTTTATCCTTGAGAGAGACACATTTTCTGTATGTGATGGTTGGTCGGGGGTTAATGAATCTAGAAGTTTTTATGTCTGATCTTAAGATTTCCCAATTGTTTGTGATGACTTGATAGATAAGTTTGGTTTGGGCATGATATGGTAGGATTAAATTGATCGCTTCCGATTGCTTTTTTCTTGATTTGGGTTTTAGTAAATCCTCTCGATTTAGGGCGTTGGCTTTGCGGAAGGCCCTTTTCAGGCCTTTATGGCTGTATCCACGTGTTCTCAGTCTGTCAGTCAGTGCTTTCGCCTGTGTTATGAAGTCATCTGGGTCTGAGCAATTTCTTTTAAGTCTGATATACTGACTATATGGGATACTGTTGATTAGATGTGTAGGATGATGACTATCCACTCTTAAGAGTGAGTTTCCCGCTGTTGGTTTTCCGCATGGTTCAATGCTTCTAATATAAGCCCTTTCTCAAAAATAAGACCTACCATGTCCCAGAGAAAGCTTCCATATTTAGAAAAGACATGGCAAAAGACAGTGTCTTATATTAGGGGAAACACAGTATTTAGACTTGTAGCTATTGTCCTCATTTCTCCTTTACATTTTTATATTATATATAATTGCCATTGCTAACATGTATAAAAGAAAGCTTTGATATATCAGACATGCTTTCCAGTATCTGTTTCCCGTTTACTGGGAAAGGATACACCTCTGACCTATTGTTGCTTTTCTAACTTAAACAGGTGTTTTAAAAAGAAATACCTACTCATGTTTGAGTTTATATAACACCACAACTATCAAAGTAGATATATCTGCAACATAATCATGTCTGTATATATTGGAACTAATAATATTTTCATGAATATGTTTATTCTGAAAGGGATGGGATGGTAAAATAATGTCATTATTTCTAGTTTAAACTTCCTGTAAAGTGCATGACATGTAAAAATAAAATGATAGATAACCTACGGTAGTTCTATTAAGGCCCCCATACACGTGTCGGATTCGCACCGGATTCCGGCACGATCGATTCCGGGCGCGTGCACGCGAAACGATCGTGCCGGAATCGCATGCAGCCCACCTTGTCCGATCGATCAGGTCCGATCGTTCAGGGGCTCAGAATCGGATCTGACAGAGAACCAACATGTTGGTCTTTCTCATCCGATTCTGCCCGGATCAGGGGGAGTTGCCATTTGTGAGGTGGAATCGGAGGTGGAATCGCACACGGAATCGTGCCGGAATCCGCTCGGACAAGGTAGTATGCTGCGATGGATACTCTTAATTGGCCGATTGATCACACCTGCGATTCCCGGCAGAATCGCCGGAATCGATCAATTGGCCATGGAATCCAACACGTGTATGGCTAGCTTTAGTCATATAAGCTAAAATTAAGTTTATTAGGCCTGACATTATTATACTATTAAGGCAGAAACCCCAACCAAACTCTTTAGCTGACCATAGACACCTTCATCCATGGCTGGCTTGTAGCAGACTCCTCACAGCGTCGTGAGTCGGCTACAGAACTAATGGGAATCCTGTGTGCTCCACCAACACAGGGATTCTTGTCAGATTGTAACCAAAATAACTTGGAGGGGGAGTCTACTGCCTACAACAGGATCCAACCTGACGGCTTTTTGGGTCGAAACCTCAAGGTGGGCACCCCTGTAGTTTTAAGTGACCCACCATTATGTGTTCGGTGGGAGTGCGCATGCCGGTCGATCGCCCGCAATTATGGCTGGGATTTGGCACATCTATGAACATCTATTTATAATTCATAAACATCTTTTCGTTTACAAATGTGCTTTGCTAAAATCATATGCCAGCTAGGTCCTGGCTTCCCTGCAATAAAAAATGTATGTATCTATAATATATATTTGGTGGGGGCCTTACAATATTAACCCAGTTTGCAGAATGATTTTACTTCTCTAATTCAAGATAGAATAGAATATCATAGAACAGCGATGAGACAGATTTTTCTTGGTCAGTTATATACACACTAAACTTCAATGTAGAGTCTTAATTGCTGTTTATTACTGTTGAAACTGATACCTGGATTCCGCTCACTCTCTGCTTCCTGCAGACTTGGTATGAGGGTCTACCAACTAAAGTTCAACAAGAAGGCTAAACAAAGAAGAACATTCTTTAAAATAACATTTCTAGAGGAGGTTTGGTGGTCCTTCGAAACAACTAAATTGAGAGACAGGAAGCTTCAGATGACACTGAATTCTTTTAAAATGTCAAAAAAAAATCTAAAACATATACACTTTATTATAAAATGTTATAACTATTTCAAACATAACAAAGAAAATGTCTGTAAAGGTTCTCATTCATCCAGGTCATTGTATATCTGTAGTTAACACAACAGATTCAAATCAATCACCGTGCCGGGGTTCAAATTGTGGGTGAACGCGGCCAATCGCTTAAGTGGAAACAAGCCCTTAAGGGTACCATGGTCCTCTTTTGTCTATAGATGCATGGTACATACTACGAATCATGAATGGCCATGATTGGAATACAAAAAAATTATGGTCTGCTGAATTGTATGTCTGTGAATTATGCATGTGGGGTTAATAATCACCATGAAATAAAATGTGTTGTTTTGTATCTATTGGTGGTTTTATAGCAGTGTTATAAGGATTTACATTGCTAATGTTTCATTTGTAGTTGGCTACTAGGGAAGATTCACAGTAGTCCGTGATATTTCACACAACACTTATTATGATATTGGTGCAAAAGACATACAGACCATTGTCAGCCCTAAGGCACCACCCCAGTTGTAATTCACTTTCCTAAATTGCTATTTGTTATTGAGCTTGGATGCAGCAAGGATCACTCCCAATATTCTTCTTTAGAAAGACAAAGGCTCCCTTTAACCCCCTCATGGTAATCCTGAATGTGGTTTGGGTAGATTTTATTTACCAAAAGCAGTAACACCGGGTTATACTGGGAATGGCATACCTATTACAGATGACTCAATAGAGTTCTGTAATTGTAATACAGGCATTTGCATCCCAAATCTCACCAGGGAGGTTAAAGCAGAAAACGAATTGTCTGGTTGTTCTCTGTCAAAAGAAAGAAAATATCTACACAATAAATATAATTACATTTATATTCTGCATCGCAGCTGAAGGTTTTCCTCTTGACATACCAAAACTAGTCACTGTCACATTTCCTGCTGACTAATATCAAAAAAATATTTCTGTTTTCCCATTGGAGTCAACTAAAAATGGCTTAATCGAGAAGCAGTCCTATGCTTTATAAATGTTCTAATAAATAAATTACCACTGCAAAGTTATTTCAGTAATTTTACAGCCTTAGTTCTAGCTGAGATAAAACTGTCATTACTTGGCAGGCTGGCAAGGTAATAACATCACGACCGCCTAAGGAAAATATGTAACGAGCATGTAGTGCTGACAGACTTTTGGTTTTCCTTCCTATCTTTCTAACACATCTGTGGATTTCTACTAATCAATTATCAAGAAGGATGACAAGATTCCACCCAAATGTCACAGCGAGGAGAGGCTTTCCGAAACATGAGAAAATACTTGGAAAAAAACGGTCTGAATCATTACAGCTTGTTTTATTTTAGCCACGTATGTTAGAAAAGTTACATGCAGAGCTTATGGCAATTTATTGTCCGTTAATTTGTTTTAAAAGTTTATTATGATTCACATGAAGAACATGAAAAACAATAGAACATTTACTTGGAGCTACCATACATCATTGCACTTTACTGATTTTTTTCAATCAGTCATGTTTATAAGAAATTTTATTATTCAAACAATGAAAATTCTTACAATTATACACCAGAAGTTTTTTTGCAAAAGTAAGAATTTCAGATTAGTCATTCTATGTGTAACTCCATTTACTTTAAAGATAATTTTTTTAGTTAAAAAAGTTATTATATTTTATTTTTAAAGATACACTGGAAATTATCTTTCCTGAAAGCTCAGTCTAATTTGGGAGTAGCCACATCTAATAAACAAAAGTCCGAAAAACTGACCTTTTCATTTAAGTGTTTTCAGATTTTGACTATGTATAGTGAACATTTCTTTCAGCTGTAAACTTACAGTAAAACAACACCCTTACACTTAATAAACCCTAATAAATGTGAAATTTTATATATTGATATTTTTTGTTTCAGTTAACAGATCTTTCTCTTTTTTAAGTGACTTCCTTTTTTCTTTTGTTTACAGAGTTTAACACACTATGAACAATGTTTTCTCCCGCCATACCTTGGGTTTCAATTATAGACAGTGAGGCTGTTTACTAAAATATTGTACTAAGGACTAATGATGAGTGACTAGGCAATATTCGAATTCGCGTAACTTCGCGAATATCCGCCATAATATTCGATTCGGTTTATTCTCGAATATCCGCACTTACAGCATGAATTGCGATCTTGAAATCGCAATTGCGATCAAATATGCGCAATGCATGCAAGTCAATGGAGCTCGGATATTCGACTGGGAGAATATCCGTCATTTCCGTTTAAAAAAATCGCATTGCGGTTATATAATCGCGATCCCATTCATTGCATTGGATTGCGATTATATATTTGCGATTCTAAACTCGCAATAAAATCGTGAAAAATCGTGATCAACACTACTAAGGACTCTGGTCTAAGGACTAAAGGCTACCATACACTGACTGAGCGGCGGCCCATTTTGTCGCCGACCAATGGGCATGCGTGTTCGTGGCCGTCGGTCGGTGGCAAAATCGGGCACCGATCATGGGTGCCCACATGTCGCCACACAGCTCGGTCGGCCAGAGAACGGACATGTCCGATAATCTCTGGTTGATGCCGTTAGTTTCAATGGATACCGGCATCTCTATTTAAGTTAATGGCCGGCACACAAAGAGTGCCGACAGAGCAGCTCAGATCAGCTCTGGAGTGCAGCGTGATGATGTGATCACGCTGCACTCCAAAGCTGATCTGAGCTGCTCTGTCGGCCCCCAATCGGTACGTGTGTGGGGCCTTATGGTGGACTATGGTTCACTAAGACAAATAATATTTACTTTAGAAAATGCTTTGCAAAGTGTATGGCAGTGATCATCCTTAGTGAGTGAATCCTTCAAAAATGATCTGTACACATGATTGATTCAAATGTGGCCCAACTTATTTATGAATATTCACTTTTTAAAATTGGCAACCCCCCCAAAAAAACTAATATATATAAGGGCTTAGTAAAAATTTGGAAATTAACCTTTAGTTAATTATTCAAGATTAGGATTCATGGAGGAGGTGATATTAGGCCTAGGTGATATATGCTTATCATATAATGGTAGGGAGGCAGCATCCAACCCTTTTGGTGATGAGATACTAAAATAATTGCCAGAATCCATTCAGTCAAAGCTAATTTTCTGCAGCATATAAGATAAGGAATAATTACATTGAACCTTAAGCCAATAACTGATAATCTTTTTTCACAAAAGCAAACAGATTTCTGTCCCTTGCAAATTGGGACAAAAAGATAATTAGCTTACCTATGTGCAAAGACATTTGGTATTTTCTTATCTGTTGTTACACACACACAGCAGATACCCTGCATAATTTTTTGTGTGATAACGATGTTATTATTCTTCTAGAATTACCAGATTTTACTGATTCACATCTAAGTATAGAACAATCATCCACAATGTTAGCCCTAATGAAACCTGTCCACATTACTTCATTATAATATTTTAGAGCGGCCGTGACAGTTTTTTGAAGCATGTCCGTGTCATGAAAGCAATTGTAACACGATACCTAAATCAAGCATGGTTGCTAATTAACCCCAACCTCTAAATCATTCACAATTATGCCTGCAGTATCAAAGTTCCTTACGACATGGAAGTTTTCAATAACGGTGGTAATCTGCTGTGCACATGTCATGGTATAGAAGATGTCTTTGTTAATTCTCAGTTTTGCTCCATCGCCACACAGAGGTGAATTGTCACCAACAAATCTGGACTTTCTCAACAGCCTCATTGCATCAGGACATAATTATAGGGTTTTTTATGTGTTTTTTCTGCTGCGTCAATCACATGTAAACTATGGCTGTAAACATATAATGGCATGCCACCAAAGGCAGTCATTGCCAACTTGAATTTAGCATGATTCAAGATGAAAAAGGATAGCAGGTTTTAAAGTATAACAAACTTGTAAACAATTCATATGGTTTTCATAATATCCTCTTCTAAAGAGGAAGTGCTAGTTAAATTCCATAGAATAAACAATATAAAATGCCTGTAATTCGGGTCAGCCAGAGGTAAGACAGGCAGCAAATCCTATGACTTTCATAGATGAGGACCCAATATACAAAGAGCTATCTGTTACGAAACAGGGCTGAAGGATTGATTCAAGCTAGGTTTGCCACCTTGGCCACTAAGGAATTAATTTGTTGGTATTATTAGGAAAAATAATGTACATCTGATATTTTCCCCAGGAAATGTGAGCCAATTCCATGTTTTATCTGCTCGTGATAAATTACTAAACTTTAAAATTGAATCTAGAGTGTTTAAGGCAAAGCATTATCAACGGTATGCTGTTTGCAATATCAGCAAGAATGGTCGTATGGTAGTGAGTCAGTGATGTTGTGTAGGCCCCAAATACAACTGCAGATTGTCCCAGTGCTCACTGATGCACTGGTCTAGGTCTGGGAGGTGATACCACTGAGCACTATTAGGCACATAGATTTTGATTAGATTCATAGATTTTGTTAGGTGAGCATACAGATGTGTGAGGAATGATTGATTTCAGTTTTTGGATTTAAGTCCTTAGTATGGTAATAGTTTTGGTTTCCATAATCAGCAGCACAAAATGTAAAACAAACAGTGACACATATGATACAGCCTTTGGTTTTCTGAACCCACCTATAATATTATTGTATTACCCCTTCATTCTATCAGCCAGACTCTCCTTCCCTAATCTTAGCAGACAAAGCCATGAAACAATTAGGCTTGCAATGATAAGGTTTTATTTTTAGTTAAATCTTTTTTATTAAAATGAAGCCTCTTCTTTCACATCTTGAGACATTACAATATTTCCTTGTTCACAGGCCTTGTCTATAGACATTTTCTTTGCACTGTAACTACCATTACCTATTTACATAAGTCTGTGGAAATACACAGCATTACTATATACCTTATACAAACTAACACTACATGCACAAATTTTACTTGATGAATGTTTGCTTTGGTGCTAACCATAACCTAGCCTACAATCCATTGAAGCAACACATAAATAACTAACATCTCTTTGCCTAGGGCACTCCATGTATGTATTTACCTTTTTTTAATAATCTGCACAATATATATGTTATTATTGTTGAAATATACTCCATATAAATGCTTGATCCCAGACAGCTCCAGAAGTGTTAACATGAGTAGGTCACCGTAAAAGAATGTAGTAATTTCAGGGGGAATTGTCAGCTTACACATTTATATTGTGGCAGGTAAGTGTAGGTATGGTTTGTGGATTTCCAAATAACTTTTAATGACAAAAAAAAGCTGGGACACCAGAGGCACCTACACAGTGCTAGAAATATTGCAAGATGCTACGGAAATAACCCATTCCCTGGAAATATCAGTGATTTTATAGTCATATAATGTCTACCCTCCATGTTTAGATAGCAACAGAGGATGTAAAAGAAAACTGTTTTGTTGGCAAATTCCTATTAGCATGATGGGATATTTGAAGCCAGCAAATGTTCAGTGAGCCATAGTTAATTTTTCTTCTGTAGGCAAATTATTACTATATATGTTTTTATTTTTACAGCCAGTTCTGGGGAGAATGTCTGGCTTACATTGGATTGACTGCAAAAATGTATTAATATGCAATGATTTCAGCCTCCTGCTTTTTACTTGAAATTTACACATGGGAACTCGATTTCACACTGTTAAATGTGGCTGTGTGGATAATTTAAAATGGATTTTGATACAATCCAAGTCATATTTAAATGTGTATGTCTAAATTTTCATTGTGGTAAAAATGTCATTATTCCAAAGAAAACAGTTAAAGCAGCAATTATATTCTTCACAAGGATGTAGTCTGGCAGTAGATGTGGTATTCATTTTAGTATGGTCTTTGAAGTAGCTACTTTGCAGTATGCATATAATATTGGTCTACTCTGGAGAGGTATAGCATTAAAAAGCCCTAGACCAGATATTCCACATTTAAGTATTCTTTGGTTTGGCAATACTTGTCATTATTTCGCCAACATCCTTAAAATGATTAACAATTTAGGAAACATATTACTTAACACATATGGACATGGAAAGCAAGGAGAAAAGAAAAAAAATGTGGGGTATTTCATTTATTTATTTTAAGGGATAAAAGATATTAATAAATAAAAAAATGTAATTCAACATATGTGTAATGGTTTATCATTCAGAATATCAGGAGACATTTGTTTGCAATTGGTAAATGTATACATGGTCATTACCAGACATACAATATGCAGTTATTGTTGGAGTATATAAATATATCTAAAATATTGAACAAAACATACACTGCATTTAAATGTTAGATATCCAGAAGAAGGCTAAAGTTTTCCAAACATTTTCTCACAACAGTATTTTGTAAACAGTATTCTACAGATCAAAGTTTCTAAAGTCATTCAACTTGAGTAGGCTGGCTTGAAGGCGAGTTTAACATTATTTCTAAGGTCAAATAAATATTCCAATAGGGACAAAAACAGCTGATGCTTTACAGATGGACTAAACAAACATGTTTTGTATTATCATATAACTGGATTGTTTAGTACCACTTTTATCCGTACATAGTTTATAATAAAAAGTGTGGAATGGGGAGTGGGACTTGAGTAGATAACATTTTAAATAAACACTGAAAAGATGCTCTGAAGGTAAACAAAAACAGTTAAATTTTGCCAATAAAAATGTTTGCAAATAAAAGCATTTCTTTGAAGTATGTAAATCTCAACTATGAATTTCTTTTCACGTCCTTCCTGTTCTGGTCTATTAAATATGCCAAAGTGTTTGGGTAAATCTGTTTATTGTTCAATAAAAAAAAACATCCAAACTTAGAGCCTATGCTCTATGAAATGAAGAAAGGATTAAGGTTGGTTGCTGGTAACCACTCCTACACCTAATCTAACATAAGATACATTTGCTGGTATGTATATTGTATGTATATTGGAACAGGCATATAATAAATTCATTGTTTTTTATCTGCACTATATAGCTTGTTTTAACTTTATAATGACAAATGTCATCTGCATTCCCTCCCCTATGCCTAAAACTGCATTGACAGTGAAAAAACCCTGCTGCACCTGTGAAAGATGTCATTGGTAGGAGTGTTATTACACTGCTCATGCCTCCCTACTGTACAACCCAACCCATGGCTCTTACATCATTCAGAAGTGCTCATTCTCTACATTGTAGAAGGAAAAAGCTGAGAACCAGCCCACAGGCCATACACCAAATGAGATGATGGCACCAGGCATAAAAGAACAGGCAAGTAGTTCTCTTTTTTAGTACCCCATAACTCTGAAGTAGCTTTTAAGTAGAAAGAAAGTACATAGGTCAAATTTTCCTTTTGGTTGTTTTCCATCAATAAAAATGTCTAGGAACAGAATTAGTTCTAAAAATTAAGTTAGATCAAATGATAAGATAAGCTCAATTAATAGATAAACATGCATGGTAGGTTTAAAAGGATGACGAAACAAAGATTTTTGTACAGATACCAGTCTGAATAGGATATGGCCTTGTTATGTATAATGGCTACTATCAGCACTATCTGTACTGTTAAATAGGGGAGAATGGTGTTTTCACACAGATAACATAATTTGGGTTGAGGGAAATGCAGGTAGGATAACTATTTGGGCAACAAACAGTGCTAGAACATTGTTCCATTTCAAACAATCAAAGCTCTTTGGAATTGCATTAGCCAAAAAGGAGGTTATTTGAGTTCTAAAGTATACTATTATGCCATCTGTAACGGCTTCTGGAGCCTTTGAGGGATGAACACTGGCGGGCCTTTGTAAATAATATGCATAGTGGTTAATGAGCCATTGCATCCATTAGAAATTTTTCATTTAAGTCGACATTCAAAAAAATTCAGTTCAGATTGAACTTTTCCTGGATTCAATGTTGTAAATTTGAAACTGCCATTTCTATTTAAGAACATAACATTTGTAATTATATTATTTTTATTAATGTGTAATTTTTATTAGTGTGTAAAGTATACAAATATATAAACCAGAATGGTTAGAACAGTTTTAGCTTCATAGGCAAAAAATAAGTATATAAATCACATTTTCCAGCTGAAGGAAACCCAAAGCAAGATGCTGCAATCACCATGCTTCACTGTGAGTATGGTGTTCTTTTGGTGATGTGCAGTATTGATTTCAGTTTGTTTTTCGATTGAGTGGTACAGTTTATAGGTCACATTAAAGGTGGAAAAAGTTCTGAAATGATTTATCTTTATCTCATTTTTGTACAGCACAGGAACCTGACATGTAAACTTTTTATAACCACTGTATGTTTGGACAGCTAGATGAGAGGACTTTGATTGGGCATATTAGGTGATGCCCCTTAGGTTTTCAGATGTAGAGTTAGGAGGACATAGGAATCCAGATGTGTGGCACCAAGTTGGCTGCGTCCCAAAAAATCAAGTAAGTGTGTTGCATAACACCTGAAAAATTGCATCAATAAAAATAGTAAATAAGTACACAAAGATCACAATATGGGGATACCCCTGAAAAAGAGTTTTATGCCATTTTATAAATATAAAAGAACACCTATGCTACATATACATGGAAGGGGGGGGGGGTGGAATGGTGTCACTGATGGTGCAACTGACCATCTTTTTAATTTCTTTTAAAGGACGCAGAAGTCAGCAAGGTGCACCACGGCTGTGAATGACCATATGAAATAGCCAGACTTTTTCTTAGACTGCCTCCATCCACTGGCGGGGCTGTGCTGCTGTTAGTTGAGGTGGTTCATGGGGTGCCCTAAGCAGAGGAAGGGGCAGTAAAGTTTCATTTCTTTTAGAGGGTGCAGAAGCCCGCAGGCATCATGCATCACTGTCCTTTTGGACACTGCAAGGCAAAAACTATATGGCACATTGTGCCAGTTCTGCCCACAGGTCAAACCTGCTCATCTAGTAGTCCAGGGCTTCTTCGCTACTCAAAGTGTCCACATGAGCGAGGATTCAGAAGGTTTCTGTCGATTCATGGTACTAAAGAATGATGGCATAGTTATAGACACATCGTCATAGCGTCCTGCAGGCACGGGAGGATTACTGCCACCTCTTTTGCTGGTAATTGCACCACCTCATGGATCAAACTGTGCCCGTACTGGGATCAGGCACAACCACCGGCTCTCCATGCGCCTGCAGCACTTCTACAGAGCCGCAGACACACAGAGCCTTTTATAAAAAATGGCGCAAAAAACTCATAACGCCCAGGGGGTTAAGCAAAAAGGCAAACAGAGAGGGTGGAAATGCAGTCTGAAATCTGTTTATTAACAGGATAGCACTCTTTGGAGTTTTCCATATACAGTCAAGCCCATAATGAATCATGATGCTGGCATCACCATATTTGCCAGTGGGGATGGTGTGTTCAGAGTGATGTGCAGTGTTAGTTTTCCGCCACACATAGCGTTTTGCATTTTGGCCAAAAAGTTACATTTTGGTCTCATCTGACCAGAGCACCTTCTTCCACATGTTTGCTGTGTCCCCCACATGGCTTGTGGCAAACTGCAAACGGAACTTCTTATGCTTTTCTGTTAACAATGGATTTCTTCTTGCCACTCTTCCATAAAGGCCAATTTTGTGCAGTGCAAGACTAATAGTTGTCTTGACTGCATTTCTGATAAGCGCTCTCCTTGTTCGGCCTGTGAGTTTAGGTGGACGGCCTTGTCTTGGTAGGTTTACAGTTGTGCCATACTCCTTCCATTTCTGCGATCAGGTGGGTTTGGGCAAGATGTCCTGTGTCCCCCCCCCCCCCCCCCCCCCCCCCCCCACTTGCTAGCCATCTCCGCGCCACGCTTGTAATCGCGGCAAATCGCCCAAGTGGGGCCATAGCCTAATAGGTAAAGCATGAGAAATTGGAAAAATAAAGGGACACACTGCAGCTGAAGGAATGTAGAAAGGTTATGCTGTGGAAGATATTGAAAAAGAAGGATGCCCTGCCATCATCTATCTTAAAATAATGTAAAACCAGTTTTTTAAAATAAACCTCTTTACACAAGTCTACCATGCACAAATACAATTAGGCTATAGAATGTGTTAAAGGGTAAACCACTAGCACAAACCACAAACCATTTCTGACCAGGAGGAAAAAGCTATAGGCTTGATTTCATTTGTCTTATGAAAGACCTTTTTGTATGTGTGTGCTACGAACCATGACTGCAGTGCGAGATGGGTCATAAATCTCTCTTTGTTAAGGTTTGAGTATGATATCCTCCTTACTGAATGTGAAATAGTCTAAAACCTCTTTAACATGCATGCATGTCAGGATAGATATTTCAGTCTTACAGTGTTATGTATCTTCATTAGTATAGAAAGGTGCCAGGGTTCAAAGGGCAAGAGGGACATCTCGAGTAGTTTGTAGAAAATACATAATGGTCTTCTTTGAAGTCTGGGTAGTGTGTGACTATGTATATTTTTACATATAATTATTAGTCTACATTATTAATTAAAATGAAGTGTTTGTTGTTGTAAGTAAAAAAACAAACCATCAAGGGGTCAATTCCTAATAATAAATATCTAAGATTCTGAAGTATCCCTAAATCTCTTAAGATTATAAATATTTGCAATTTAAAAATAAACCTTGGCACACAGGCTTTAAGTAGCTTTAATATAAAGATATATGTTTTCCCTAATAGCGCATAAGTTTCACCAACTCTCTGACAATTGCCTTTTATTACATGATTTTGTGCTATACCTCATCTTTTTGTGGTCTTAACTTTGGTGTGGTGGGATTGGTACATAAACCAGTCCAGTGGCCTGCTTTTCTAAAGCTCCCCATACATGGGTCGATTCCTATCCGATTCCCTGAATGATTGATCAGCATGCGAGGGTCCCCATCCAAAGAATCAAATGGGTGATGATTGATCAAAGTGGTGCACATTGATTTACCAAACGATCAAGCGGGATGTGGTGACATGAAGATGACACCCCGCTCGATCATTCGTCTATCTAACAGGTATCAACCTGTTCGATATACGTATCTACCTGTGCTTAGGTTCAAGAAATTGTTCTCAGATTCAAGATTTCTAGATGAAATTGGCAACAGTATGACATTTCCTAGCACAACAGCCTTATGCTCAAAAATATAAAGAAAACTAAAATCATTCAGCAAGTTGGCTTTGTCCTAATTGCAAAATTAACAATTAGTGAATAGATGACATGATACAATGAATGGAATCCTGACTACAAGCACAACAGTCACAGGTCCAACTGTCACCAACCTGTTCACACTAAACCTCCACCACCCCAATCATGCTAAGGGTATTAGCAGGGAAGTGCTTTTTTAAACCCCACCATTGCTTACCAGTTTCTGTGGGAATCAAAGTGAGGAGAAATCCAAATTTTGAACTAGAACAGGAATATAGAATAAATGTTTCATTGATGCTCTAAATTCCAATTGAAGCTACAGAATGGGACAACATTTCCTAGTTCAAATACAAGTTTGAAATTAAAGTGTATCTACTACCATAAATTCATCATTACATTATTCGCACTGGACGGGTAAATTTTAATTTACATACATATATTTTTTTGATTTTGAGTAGACATCTGTTTTAAGTTTAAATTTAAGTCTAATATTGACACAAAAGAGTTGGACTTGACTTTGAGACTTTGTGCAACAACTTCATGTGCTAGAGCAAAACATTTTTGTAATTTTCCCAGAAATGTTGGTGATGATGCCATGTTCCGGAGCTTTGCAATTAAATCACAAAGTCAGCTAAAGGTAAAAAAAAAATGACCATCTCTAAATGGAACCACTGCCAGTATCTATATATGCTCTTTTACCTACAAAAGTTTTAGATAGTTGTTAAGCACCCTAGCGTTAGGGACGGCACCATCTCGTCCAGCACTGCTACCAACACTATTGCACTGGACGAGATGGAACCGCAGAGGCTCTGGCAGCGCATACATCACATACATCGGCTCCGGCAGCGCATACTTACTGTTCTGCTCTCTCCCGGTGTCCCCAATGCTGGCTGCTGGCTGCTGGCTCATGCCCCCCTCCGATGTGACATCACATCGGGGAGGCAGCGGGAAATTTGAAAATAAATAGCACGAAATCAGTTTTCTATGTAGAAAACTGCTTTCAATGTGCTGCTATGTAACAAATCTCACCCAAATAAAGTCTCTGGTGCCCCAGATGTGCCCATTTGCAGTAACCCTCTCTTCCCTGGTGTGATTTTACCACATCCATCACACCAGGTTAGAGAGGGTTAACTGCAAATGGGCACATCTGGGGCACCAGAGACTTTTGGTTGGGATTGAGTGCCCTATATTTTGTGTTTTCTCATTAATTTTATTATAAAATAAATTTTTATTTTACATAATTGTTTGTTTCAAACATTATTATATTCAGGATGTCTATTAGACCCTTGTACGGACATATTTTGGGAAGTTACAGGCCTACAAAATAAAGAAAAATGTGAAAAAAGTGTATGGTGCACTTTTGGTACAGAAATCTGGACCTCAGCAGTGTGCTAGGGAGGTTAAACCCAAAAAGTCAGTTTTACAAACAATTTTAGCAGCCATTAGATGTGATATTTGGGTTAGTGTTCTTTTACTATGTTTATTTCTACCTGAGAGAGAGAGAGAGAGAGAGATTTGGAAAAACAATCTACTGTTGATACAGAATGCATCATATATGACAATTGTTATTTTACTGTTAGTTTTACTTTAATATTAAGTATTGTTCCATTATTTTTCCATAAAAAACAACATACATTCAAATAGCATTTTACCCATTTGCAAGCAAGCCTACGAATCTGTTATGGGAAATGAAAGGATAGCTTTCTACCTTAAGAAAATAAGGAGACAAGGAAAAAAAACCAAATATTCTGATGACCATACAGCTTATGAGCTACCGTTTTTGACTAAATATGAGTCCATTTAGTCAAATTGCTAAAAAAATGGAAAGTCCAAAACACGTTTAGAAAAATTGTGACTCTAGAACCCCGATTTAGGCCAATTTGTACAAATTAAGCTATTTATTTTAATGAAATTATGTTTCTTTTTTCCCATATACCTTCCACTTGAATAATGCCTCTGTCATTAGACCCTAACAATTTGTAATCTTGTAAAGTTACAAATACCACTTCACAACAATCTGCTCATTGAAAATGAACCTGCCATGACCCCGAGGATAATCACCACTGTTTATGACCCCGAAAAGACTAAAAAGTGCATTCTATATTGTAGAATGAATGAATGTATGTGAAAAGAAATGAATAGGAACACAACAAGAAGTTTAAAGCCATTATAAAATGAGAATATATATATTAGTTGCTTATGGTTTCCTTTTGTTGCATAACATAATTTAAAACCCTAAGCTATATTTGGATATTGCAGCACATCTTTTTTCCATTTCCTTACACATTTTCATAAAACGGATTAAAAACTATTCTCCCAAATAATCAATGCACCAACTTGGTCTCTGTCACAAGCTGGAAAGCTGTAACTATCTTGATTTACAACAAAAATATTCATCTACATTTTTAACATAAAATAAGGTATGTTTTTGCTTCTTACTGTTGCGAGATATCTTAAGAAAACAGGTTAAATTGTTTAATATTTTTATAACGATGTTCCAAGTCCCAAACAAGATTAATTATAGTAACTAAATAGCCAAACCAAAAATATGCTTATCAAAGTATACTGGCATTTCCACAACATTCTGCAAATATTAGCAAAAACGAAACAGTTATTAACAAATACCTATATCATTGATATTAATGAAAAAACAGGCTTGTGATATCCCCACAATACACATAATAATTCTTCCTTAAACAACCTAGCTTACCCTCAAACCGGAATAGATATCAACATCCACCCAGGGAACTCCTAAACAGTTCCTGGATGGTGCAACCCACCCCAAAAAACACATACCCCTTTCTCTCACTATAAGGTGCACCTAGGTTTTGGGGAGAAAAACAAGGAAAAATATTCTAAACTAAAATATTTTATACTCAAATATTAAATAAAATGTACAAAGTAAGATTTCAACCATGTAAATTAAATAGGATTATTAAGAACATCAGCACCTATTAGCAAGAGGACAGGCAAATGCATTAACAGCTGCAAAAATTCAGAAAGACTCATAGACACACATATGCAGATAGACCAATGTAGAAATGCAGTTAAATCAATGTAGACACTAGTGATGAACAGCATAGGCAATATTCGTATTCGCTAAATATCTGTTAGGTTCTCGCTGGGATTCGAACCTGGGAGCTCAGCAAAGGCAGGCAACCTGTCTGTGTACCACTCGCATTGCTGGTGAGTAACCTGAGCTGGTATGCAGATGAGTGGACACAGACCCAGCCTTGTTTAATTCATGACCAGCTGATTTCCTTTACCTCATTAGCAGTCTCTGACAGGACCTCAGTGGATTGACCTATGTTGTATCAACTTCCTATATAAACACTGCCTGGGGAATAGGAAGTTGCTGGTACATTGGGTTTACCCTGGTATCCCAATGCCTGGCCTTAATACCGCGAGTCCGGCTTGCTTTGTTCTCCTTGGATACCCAACCTGCCTCTGCCCCTGACTTTGCTAGACATGATCTTGATCCCTGTTTGTATTCTTGACCTGGTTTTGTTCTCCTTGGATACCCAACCTGCCTCTGCCCCTGACTTTGCTAGACC
>CM070034.1:81259392-81286647 GCA_036250615.1 Ptychadena robeensis | reverse complement strand
AAAGCTACACTGGTCCCCCTCAAGGGGATTGGTCCCAACCCCCCTCCTGGGGGCTATTGGGTGAACACCCAGAGCCAGCTTAGACTCCCCGCTCAAAGTCAGTCCAGCGCTATCCCCGGTTGGTGTACCCGCCTGGTGACCCCTGCCTGGTGAGTCTCCTGGGACTGGTAGACTACAGTAAACAGCCCAGGCTCTCAGAGCTGTCTCTCCTGTGGGCAGTCCCTGCCTCGAGCCACCCCAGGGCTAACAAAGGTTACATATTTTCTGCGTATGTACCTTGAGACTCTATCCAGTGCTTGTAGCCCCACATGTTTCCCTGAGCACTCCTGTTGCGTACTTCCTGTCTGTGTCCTGTGTATAACGTCCGTAGTTCTATGTGAATCTGGAGCTCTCCTGTTCATACTACCCACTGATGTACCCTGGGTTTCCAGTCCTCCCTAAAAACCCAGAGTACCCCCAGCATCCAGTATACTTGCCCTAGTGCCTCCCAGTTCTATACATAGCCTGTTCTGCATTCCAAAACCCCATCCAGTCTGCCCTATCCCCAGCTATTGGGCTTAGCCTGCCTTGTTCCCCTAGTCCAGGCGTAACAATATCACACATTTTTCACAATTAACTTGAAATTCCTGATCTCCAGTCATAATTACCTTCATTGCGCAAATCTGCCCTTGTACATGTGCATATTACGAACGCAATGAAAGGTAGTCCCTGGTACAGATGTTAAAAATCTTGAATATTCTTGATTATGTAGATATAGCACTATATTCAAGATTTGAATTGCCGGTATTCGCAATAAAAATTCACAATTAGAATATTCACGATCAACACTAATAGACATGCATATTGCAATAAAATAGAAATAGTATAAAAAAATAGAAAGCTTTTCATTAACCTGTCATTGTCCGGTCTACAAGGAACCTGTGTTAGTACAGAGTTGTGGAACGTTGAGTTTAGCCAAAAATCTGCGTAAAATATAGGACTTCGTAAAATGGAGCTTGTGATTCCTAGCTTCGAGCATGCACACTCAATTTTCTGTGAGGTCTAATGCAAACAAATCAATTTGTTTCCCCTAAAGATATTATTGTGTTTGACAAGATGTTTTTCTGCTAAATTAGATGGCTTTATTTAAGCAAGGACTGTTTTTGAGGGAGGATCTGGTACATTACAGATATATCTCCTAGAAACAGAGCACTGAAGTACTTGTTTGATTTCATCATTAAGTAATCGCAATTCCAGATATGAAATTATACATACCTACATTTATTATGCATATCCCTTAAGTACTGAACCTTTAATGTACAACAATAAGTATGTACAGTTAACAAAACCAGGAAGCAATTAAATATAGTAAGTTACAGCTATTAGGAGTGCTGAAGAAATAATAACATCCTTCAGATGGTTATCATACTGTATAAATAACAAATGAACGCACATATGGGAAGTCCATCTAATGTACAAGCTGTAAACTTTCATTCAGAACAAAAAGAAAATTGCCATACACAGTTATTAATCAATCTTTAACATGTTGTAAAGTACAAAGGAATATTATAAACTATATAAATATATCCACCATGTATGTAGAACAACTGTGTATTTCAAACTAACTTTGATGTTTTATATGTCTTTAAACTGCAAATATTTTCTCAGTAGCTTTACACATGTGCACCAAATGAGTCCTATTGCTATTGAAGCTTTTATTTTTATATTTTCTTTACATTTATTTGTAATGCATTTGCCAGCCATAGTCTTTGGGTAATTATTATTCAAAAGTGCAGATTCTGCATAAATACCTTTATTTTTAATTTCCTTACAAGTATAAATATTAAGGCTAAATAATAAAAAAAAAGTAATCACATGGTAGGTGGAGGTACACATCATCTAAATGTTAACTTGTATAGTATGAAGTGTTGGGAAAATACAGGAAGCTGGGATAACCTATTGAATGAGTATGCAGTCTGCCATGAAGATGCACCAGAAATAAATTAATCTATTGTAGCTGTTTGTCCTGACAAAGAATTTGTATCTCCAGGTTCATGTATGTATGGTGCCATGAAGGCACACCCAGAAAGGAAATTTACCTGAAGGCAAGTATAACATTCCCATGAAGTTTAGTTTTTGCATGATAAATGTACAAAAGTCCAATCTCACCACTCTCACTATTAACTCATAGATGCAAACTAGGATATCAAATTAAAAGTTTCCCTTTGCTACACTGTACCAGCCAGCCAGTGCCAAGAAAGACGTTAAATAATAATAAAGGGCCAAATTACAATATATATTACAAACATATAGAATAGGGGATTCAGGAAAATAATTTAATGATGCATACCAAAAACATTATCTCATCTAGGCAGAGGTAAGAAGGTTCAATCATAATTTAGATGGCACACTGATCATAGAAAAAACAATTTTATTCCTTATTTATTGTTTGACTTTACCTTGAATTAGGTCCAATTAATCAAATACCTTTAAAGAAATATTATCTGCCATGTTTGCTTTATTGTACTTTTTCACGACTTAAAATAAAAAAAAATAGCTTCAATCTGTGTTTCATCAAGATAAATGTTTTTCTATTTGAACATTAGAGAATAAATGCTCTTTCATGCATATTTTAACCTTTTTTGAACTAAACATTGGTATATAATGTGTCCATACACATGTTGTATGTACAGTGGGTTTATTTTAAACGGGTGGCAAATGATAAAAATTAATGAGGTAGAATAGAAATTCTTTATTGAATTTCTATTTCTGGCAACAGCAGCCGGTAAAAAACAACGTTGGTGATGGTTTTATAAACCAGAATTGGGAACATTATGTGATTCGCAGCAATGGACTGAATTAGGTCATACTTGGCCAGTCTTGGAATTATTACTTGGTGTGAAAAAAGCCCTTTGAAGAGTAATAAAATTCTTGATTAATATTTCTATACAAAATTCCTATCTATTGTATTACCCCAAGTGCAAGTCACCAAAAAATTAGTAGGATCTACTTTGGTTCCTTAATATGCAGGTTATTTTATCAGCTACTAATTGACTACAGCAAACTATCCCAAAACAACCATGAAAGTTGAGTTTCCAAATTACAGTTGTGTTCAAAATTATTCAACCCCCACTGAAATTGAGTGTTTTGGCCATTTTGACATTGATTTTGATAATTTCAGTCATCTTGTTTACAATGAAATCAAAGAGGCAAAAGATCCCAAGCATACCTCCAAGTCCACTAGAGCATGGTTGCAGATTAAAGGCTGGAACATTTTGGAGTGGCCATCGCAGTCATCAGACTTAAATCCGATTGAAAACCTCTGGTGGGACTCGAAGAAAGCAGTTGCAGCGTGCAAGCCTAAGAATGTGACTGAACTGGAGGCTTTTGCCCATGAAGAATGGGCTAAGATACCCGTAGATCGCTGCAAGACACAATAGTGTCAAACTATGCTTCACGTTTAAAAGCTGTTATAACTGGAAAAGGATGTTGTACTAAGTACTAAGAATGACACTTGGGGGTTGAATAAAACTGATAATGATGTGAGCACAGAAAAGACATTTGTGGTTATTTCATTATTAATGTTATGTTATATTTGTCTGAATTACAAGTGCCTCTTTGATTTCATTGTAAACAAGATGACTGAAATGATCAAAATCAATGTCAAAATGGCCAAAACACTCAATTTTAGTGGGGGTTGAATAATTTTGAACACAACTTTATGTTCAGCCCAGTAAATCTGTGAAATCCAAAACATAAAAATCACAAATAGACCATCTAAAAGCAGCAGCTCATTGATATAGTGGGCTATATCTACGAGCATTCATACTGTTGTGGATGTGGGATCCATAATGAGATAATTCTGCAGAGGTATATTGTGGAATAAATTAATCTAATCTTCCATTTGTTCAAATATTATTCCTATATCCATGAATTATTTTGATTACTGTGTATCACACCTTTGCAAAGACAGTTGAATGTTTTTCACGTTCATGTTTTTCTATGGAATACTTGGGATTCAGTGCTGCAATGTACAAGATGTTCTTCGTAGTAAGACTACACTAAGGTTTGAAGACCTCTCTGAACTGGATAACTGCTGCCACAAGTAATTTACCTCTCTGGAGGATTAAGCAATTTTGCAGACTGACATGATGGCAAATAGCGAGCACACTTAAGGGCTTTGTTTCCAAAAATGTTTTTCTGCTTTGTTTGTCAAATCTTTCACCAACATATCAGGCTGTTATTTTGACAGTTCGTCTGCATTCAATTTAATTCAACAAGTGAACTGTTTTATTAAGAAAACAACAACAAACACATTGTTATCACATTTATTCTGATAAGAAAAAATATGGTGGTCATCTAATAAGCAAAATATTTCTAATTCTCTTGCTATATGGAATTTGGGATTTTATATATAGAGTATATAAATTTTTCCTAAGGGGAAGGCCAAGGCTTTCTTATGTGACACTGTGTTTAAATACAATTGGTAAAGTCTACCTGCAAATTCTCCATATTCTATAAAATATTTAACCAGTTGTTGCACATAAAGATAGGTAAACTGCGAAATGTAAATGATCTGTTCTAGCCTTTGAAAACACCTTAACTCGAACCCAATTGCCAATAGATATACATACAATACTATCACATAAATAAGGTCAGTGCTAATAATACTGCATTAAAAATACCATAAAAATTAAATAAAATCCAATGTACCCTTAATGGGTCTATAATCTCTGAAGTCTTGTCTCTTAAATTTAGTTACATTTCTGTGGAATACTGTGTGGGTGATTTTCAACTGGTAATATTCCATGATAATTTTAGCATACTAGTGAAAAATGTCTCTTAATTTAAAAATAGTATGATTTAACGGACAACATACAAATGCCATCTACCGCTCCACCCATTAATTTGTCCTATTCATGCAATTTTAGCCTTAAGTAAGCATTTACAACCCTGTCATCTGGCTCATCCTCTGTCTTGCAATCTGACTCATGATGTACAAATTGTTAACACCACTCATCAGTTATATTAACTAAAACAAAAAATGGTTTTACCAAATGAAGACTTTTCCATGTAGCTTCTCTAAATTCTAGCAAACATCTAGTTTCTGAATTGTGGCCTAATAGATTTTACTTGTGTTACGGTTTTAACTCACAGAGGGTTTGATGTAATAAAATATAAAATGGTTTATATACAGAGACATACTAAGACTGTTGCATAGAAAAGGACAACAAAAGTGGAACAATTGCCCCAAGAAACCAATTAGAGTCTTTGCTTTGGGCACTTAATGCACTTTTGGTTCTGTTTACATTGCACAAGTCATTTTAATCAGCCCCAATGAACACATATTCAATGTCTATAGTAGGTCTTCAAGCAAAAGAAAATATAAGGAAATGAGTGGCTTTAAAGTCTAGCATTTAGAATGTCATTTTATGAAGGTCTTAACATAATTACAGAACACTTTTGTTCCAGCTGAGTATTGAACAAATAGCCTACACAAGTTTTTGCAGGGCTTCATGGGTAGTTTAATGATACTTTATGAGCTTGTTAAGCCTGAACATGCCCAGTCTATACTTCTGCATAAACATTACTTTATATCAATGTATGTGGGTTCACAGAAAACGTGAAGGGATTTGCACCTAGAACTATTCATAGAATCCAAGGTAGAATGGAAAATTATACAGCTATGGCAAGTATTACATTACTGTTACATCTATCTTAAAATGTGTAATAGTAAAGTAAATATTTTCACTACCACAAGTTATGGTAAAATAAAATCTAGACATCTAGAGTTATAGTATAGTTATAGTCATAAATATCTTAGATTTCATGTGTACTGTAAAAATAAGAAGACTGATTAATAAATTAGAATTTTAAATTCTTTCTAAAATAAAACTTTGACTGCTGGACATTTGACTGCTGGGCATTTGACTGCTGGATATTTGACTGCTGGACATTACGGTAATGACTCACTCTCACTCTCAGGGCTGTCACCGCGGGGTTTTTAAAAAAAAAAAATCAAGTGCGCATGTGCGAGAGACGTAAGAGCTCATCTCGCACATTACGTCTCTCGCACATGCGCACTTGAGAGAACAGAGAGAGAGAAAATGGGTGGGCCAGAGCGGCGCTGCATGGGATGAAGGAGCTGGCACCATTGTCACAGTGATGTCCCGCCAGGGCCCCGCTGATGTCCCGCCAGGTTAACGAAGCACCGAAGGAGGTACGGTAGGCATGAAAAGCAAGGGCATGTAAAGCGTACCCGGCATATGAGACGACCCCCGACTTTGGGCAGAATTTTAAGGTGCTGAAAAGTCGTCTTATACGCCGGCATATACGGTAGTGACATTGGGAATGACGATGAGGGTATAGTGTCCCAAACTGACCTACTGTTTAATGTGTAGTCCATTATAAGCCTCAAGTTCAAAAGTCATCAGTAAACATCTACTGTATCTGCTTCTAGTCAGAGTCTCAGTCAATGACAGCGAGCCTCACCCTGGTTCTTGGAAGGAACGACAATACACGAACAACTCTGCAGAACCACGATCAAGCTGGACCTTCCATCAAAAGGTTTAGAGAGCTGTTGAGAGCCTCTTGCCTGGCTGTAGACCACTTGCCAAACTCCCTTTGCTTCATCAAACATGGTTACTTTAAGATGGGGCATCATAGACGGAGGGAAGTTTATATACAGACAGGCTCCTGAAAGATTGTAAGAAAGATTCTTAAAAGGTACAAGCTGAGCACTTTACACAATCAGGGTGATTGTTCGGAATACCTGTTATGCTCTCTTGTATAAATTGCATCTCTTTCTTCTAAAATTTGTGTTTTGCTTATATTAGTCTCTGATCTTCTCTACAGCAAAAACAGATGCTGACTTTTTAAAGAAACTTTTAAAAATGTTTTAACTCTGTAATATATAGAATATATTATGTTGCTATACAGTATATACAGTGTGACCAGAGTTAGCCTAGGGGAAAAGTTATAGCATTCTTTAGATCATGGAATTGAACTGAAACTTGCATCTTTGCGCCAAGAGTAAACTAATATGTGAAACAAAGCTTTCTGTTCTATTTCATCTTATGAAGGATATGCCCCTTC
This sequence comes from Ptychadena robeensis, assembly GCA_036250615.1. Classification (NCBI taxonomy): domain Eukaryota; kingdom Metazoa; phylum Chordata; class Amphibia; order Anura; family Ptychadenidae; genus Ptychadena; species Ptychadena robeensis. The sequence goes on along the minus strand of CM070034.1, from coordinate 81,279,573 downwards.
AACCCACTGATTTTTTCTTTTACCAGTATCACTTCACAAAGGATTTTGAGCATTTTCAATGTTATTATTCTCCTTAATTCGCAGTTAAGGAAAAAAGATGTTTATAGCATGTGAAATGTAAATTTCAGACATGACATATTTTCCCATAAATGTTTCCAAGTAAAAAGTGTAATAAAAGTAGAACACATAAAGCTCCATAAGTAGTGGGGATTTTAACAGCTGCAAACTGATGACATGTGTGTGAAGGGAGTTTCCTGCATTAGTCTGAGATGTCTAATAGCTTGGTTTAAATTAATTGTTTGTAATTTGTACAGTAGTAGTAGTGTGGTGTGGTGTTGGTCTAATGACTATTTAATTGTTTTTTTATGTTTGTGCATTAATTGTTAAATAGTCCCACATTTGAACTTTAAATTGTAAACATTTTGCTGTTCATATGAGTTGCAAAACATGTTTTAAACACTGGTGGGAGTCCAGCTGTGATCATATGACAAGTGAAACATTAAAACTAGTTATCATTGCTTCACCTATAACTTAGACAGAATAGACATGTCTTACTGTTTTTCTTGCTATGCCTGATCATATATGTTTAAAGGAAAAAAATATTTCTTTCTGGCCTATTGTCACAGTGTAAAGTAGTTACCCTTCCAGCACCCTTCGCCCTAGTTGACTTTATGGATTGCAAGCAGTCCCGAGGGAGCCTCTGCAGCAGGTAGCATGGCCTAGGCAGGTCTCCCCTCCTTGAACTACTGTTAAGCCGAACAGCATATCCTGTGTTCCTGTGGGTGTGCACAGCACCTTACAGTCCAGGAGCCCTACGGGCCAGTCTAGGAGCAATACATGTTCAGTTTGTATTTCCTACTGAAGGTTCACCAGTCAATTGTTTACCAGATCCACAGCACCAGGTGGCAAAATGTAATCCATTTAATGAGTATCTGTCAAATGCACACCATTTCTGTTTGGGGCGCTCCTGTGTTTAGTTTACTTGTCCTTTTGCATGTGTCTTTGTTGCCAACAGTAACCCGGTGTGATTTCTGACATTGCTTGGTCTGACTTCCAATAGTCTCAGGCCTTGTATCCGCTCCAGCAGCACACTGTTCCCCAACTGATAAAAAATGATTGCAGATATACAATAGCACTAAAGGCCCCCACACATGTACCGAGTGGGGTCCGACAGAGCAGGTCCGATCAGCTCTGGAAAGCAGCGTGATGATGTCACCACGCTGCAGTCAAGAGCTGACAGCATCTTCAATGAAGATGGCGGTCTTCATTGAAGTTAACGGCATCGGCCGAGAATATCGGACATGTCCGTTCTCTGGCCAGCCGAGCTGTGGGGCGACAAGCATCTGTCACCCCATGTGGGCACCCCCGATCAGCGGCCGATTTTGCCGATCGGTGCGTGTATGTTAGGCTTTAGTAGCATCTATTAAGAATTAATGAAACACAACAGACAACCCTAGAGTCTGTACTTTTGAAAAAAAAAACTACAATGTTTACATAGTTTTCTGAAACCTCCAGGAAAAATAGATTTTTATTTATGCATCCAAGAGCTTTTCATTTTTTTATTGTCTATTTACCGGTAGCTTGACCATCTGGTGATATTAGTACAAAAACACAAGATATAAAGTCCAATTCAGGAAAAAACAAACATGTAAAGCATCCCTATAGCCCTAGGGCATAGAGTAACAGGAACTACAAAAGCCAGCGTTGTGAACACAACATGTCTATAAGGAACTCCAAGACCATCAACAAATCATTACCTATAAATTGAAACTTTATCTTTCTTCAACATGAGAAGGCCTCTATAGTATGGAAATAAATATTAATGTAACATGCGGAAATTTCGTCTAATTATAGTTGTTCTCATGAAATGTTTGGTCTCTTTAGGAGGACTTTAGACTTTCTGCTTACTTTGCTAATTCTCTGTCAATCAGTGACACAAAAGAACACACCTGTGAAAGTTCCATCCCAGTTAAAATTCTTAAAAAAATTTAGGCTAACACTAAAAAAACATAGAGATTGCAACAGAAGGCATGCAGAAAGAAAGCATAGGGTTACTGATAATAAGTGTATCTGTTCCTTCACTTATGCCCCTAAATACGTCAGATTGGAGGATCAAAAGACGCCTACAGAGCTACTGAAAAATTTGGTTCCCAAGATCATAACAATTGCTATCTGTCTGTACTTGCTAATTGCACATGGCTGTAAGCATCTGCTATTTCCATTCTCTGGATATAAGAAATGAAGATGTATGTGTGCAGTCCATATCTCATCAAACATCATGTGAAATGTAGGCTGTTGTTTAAGGTCCTCAACTACATGACTTACTGGTAAAAAATGCATGATGCCCTTTGAAAATCTCTGTATTGAGAATTCTTATCTGGTCAGCACTGCTGAATATCTATAAAAGGTTCTTTTAAAAAAATGCATGATTATTTTTTGCTGCTTTCCAACAAAGTTTTATATGTTGTTCCTATTAAATTAGGACATCCCTAATAGTAGAATCTAAAAGGAATAGGATTATAGGGAAGCACATCTCGACGGGGGAGCAGATTTCGACAGAACACCGGCCACTCGAAGGCTTTGCGCTCCGCAGTAGCACAATCCCACAGACACATGGACTGGACGCAGAGACACTTGTGAATTATTATATGTGATGTATGTTATATGTATGTTTTTATAATATATGCTTTAAAGAATAACTTTACTGTATATTAGTATATATATATATATATATATATATATATATATACGTTAGGCTGTTGGCCTCATAAATTTTATTTAGCTGTACTGTCAAGCATAAATGAATGGAACAAGTCAAATATTAGGCTATGAACTACATTTTATAAGATCTATTTACTGTACATTACATCTGTATTGTATTTCTAAATTTCAAAATGAAGCCAATTGTATTATATATATTGCATATATTTTTAAGTGCATTGAAAAGAATGATAATGTGCTCATTTAAATGTTTAAAATTAAAAATGAACACTTAGTATAGGTCAGTGATGTCATTAGCCAGGTGTCGGTCATGCGGCACCATTTCACTCGCAGAATGTTGGGACATTTTGTTGGCAAAGTACTTAATTGTTTTGTAATCATTGTATTTTTTAAGATATGATGGTCCTTTATTTCATTAAAGATCTTTTTATATAAATTATGTTGCTTGAGTTATTGTAGTGCCTGAAAAGCTCTTAGTGTTGTAGGACCTGGCGCAGGTCCTCTTAGGAATATTTTAATATCATACATTACATTAGTTATAATTCACAAGTGCCCTATGAGAGTTTTTATTGCAAAAGTATTGTTCTGGGGGATTCTGATTATTTAATTCTTACGTCATCACAGGCCAGGTGACCACCAGTAACCTTTTTATATATTACACTCTCTTTTATTGCCTCTTAGATCCCAGGATTTCATGTAGTCCTCTGAAAACATTGATGGGTTCTATGACTGGAGAAACACAGGAATTATATCAAGCAATATGTAACATGGGAAACGGACAAATGTTTTTCTAAGTTGATTGCAATGTGCTGAAAAATGTACACTGAGCTATGGAAACACACCTTTTATAAAAATACACTCATTTTGAAACACAAAAGTCAAGTAGAATTTAAAGTTCACGAACTTCAGTGCATTACTAAATTCAGAACATTTCTGAAACCATTATCTGTAAAATGCAAATTAGGTCTTTAGGTGAAGCTTGTTGGCAAAAACGGCTCATCCACTGAGCTGCCCAGAAACTACGAATAAACCAAGGAACTCTAATTGCATATCTGACATGTTTGAGGATAACCATGCAGCTATACAGCATTTCAAGAACTGGATAATTTTCAAATTATTTCTCCATCACAGTTTACAGCCCTGACAAATTATATGTGCAAAGACAGTTTCTGAATATACTGATAATCCAATGTACATGACCCAACTAGTGACTAGTGACCAATGTGTTCTGCTTAAATAACTACCGTATTTTTATTTATGGAAGACTTACTCCATCATCATTGCAAAGTATTTACCTTCAAAGATGTCATAACTGCTCTCTTGAGTAGATCTGGTTTAGTGCTTGCTTTTGTAATGTACCTGTGACCGTATGTATGTGAAACAAAGACACAACAACTGATTTAACCTCCCTAGTGGTCAAACTGTACTGTTTTTTACAGAGTAATCTGCATTGATGTCCCAACCCCCAACTCCAAATTGGTCCTGGCTTAACTGAAACAGATTACTTACCCTGAGTGTAGCTTTTTAAAAGAACCTTACCCTAAGCTACATGGAGGGTGACCACTAAGGAGGTTAAATGCATATTATTTAACCAATAGGAGCTACCTTTTAATGCTTTTAGTAATTAAAAATAACCCAAAACCACATTTGTGAATACCATCAGGGGGATACAAAGCTGTCTACACCAGCTGCTAAAATTATGTCAAGCCACTTCACAATATTTATGGCTATTCTTTCTTATTATTTATAAAGTATTTAATTTTCTTTGCAATATAAAACATGTTCCATCTTTATTTTCATTGAAGCCCATGCAAATGAACTCTAAAAAGGGTGTTAGGTTTCTCTAGGAGAACACATAAAGAAGCTTGTCAGCAATTTAATCAACAGTACTAATCGAACAGCCAGTTAAAATGATCATGTTCTTAACTGTGCATCTTCATATATTGTCATCTTTAAACCCTAAAATTGACCTCTCATCCTTCAAGCCCCCCATACACGTTTAGATTACCTGTCGATCTCCCGGAACCACAGGAGAGCAAACTCACTGATCCGTGTGTCTCCGATCTAATGAGGCAGCTGCAGGAGAATGGATTACTGCCCCCCAATGCTCTCCTATGTAACCTGGCACATCTGCACTGCCATCTAGTGGTTGCAGTGCTAATTTACCTGATAAAGTAAATTATTGAAATATTCATTATCTAATTTTGTGAGTTATTCACAAAGCATCTAAACATGTTATTTTATATATGTTATATGTTATGTTATATTTAGATATGGGGCATAAGATTGGACCTGTTAATGGAGTTGTAAAAAATTTACATAACATCATGAGTAGATAAGTGGCATATGAACATTTTAATTACATTGCATTGTTTAAATGATCTAATCACATCTGAAGACAAACAATTAAAAACCTGCCAAATAACACTACCTTTTATATAAAGTGCAAATTAATTGCAGGTCAGAACAATGGTTTCCTGATGAACCCTTCATTTTAATGAGTGTGAAGCTGTAAATTAGTGACGGCCAACTGCCCGCAAGGCGGACAGTTCGGCGGCGAACATGGATGTTCGCCCTCCTTCTCACCAGCGAGCAGTACTCGTGTTCGACCCGCCCCATTCACCGGCAAGAAGGAGATCTCTATTCTTCTTCCGGCAGGATCAGAAGCAGTGAGATCGTGCCGAAGGTTTTGAAAAAACGTCTTGAGAACAGGAAGTAACGTCAGTGACTTCACATCCGGCTCCCTCAACCAGGAACTATGTGTTCCAGGTACCGGATGTGACATCACTGACGTCACTTCCGGGTTTTCCGATTAAAATTCCCTGCCTAGAGGCAGGGAAATGGAATCTGTCCGCGAACAGGCGGACGTCGGACTTCTTTAAAAGTCCGATCTGCCCGTTTGCGGACAGACCTGGCCGATGTTCGGCCATCACTACTGTAAATCAATACAGCTGTCCTCATTAAAATTAAGGTACCTATTACATACTGTGTTTCCTCGAAAATAAGACAGTGTCTTATATAAATTTTTGCCCTATATCTTATTTTTGGGGATGTCTTATTTTTCCATGAAGAAGAATACGGCACTGGGGTATCAGGGTGGGGGGGATCATGACACGGCGGGATCATGACTCAGAGGGTGAAATTACAATTTTTTTAACCCCTTCTGATGTCATTTTGATTGCCCTCTCTGATTCCACCTGTCCAGAGTTACAGTATCTTCGGGGGTGCCTTATTTTCGGGGGATGCCTTATATTTTAGCGTAAGGCAAAAATGTTGGGGTGCCTTATTTTCGGGGAAACAGGTAGTTGTTGCTTTAAAATATATATTTCATCAATATTTCTTATGTTAAACATTGTTCTTATGTTTTAACAATGTTTATCATTAAAATATTTAGTCTGTGTGACATTTAGATGTCTATGTTTGAGTTGTTGTCAACTTGTGTGTGTGCTGTTACCTTTGCAACCCCAGTGTGAACATACTAATGAGGTTTCTTGTGCGTTTACTTACTTAGCAAATACTACTGCTGGGCCTTCCATAATGTTTTTTAAAGTCCCACTGACATCAGTGGGACTAACATATAACATTGTGAAAAACAAAAATGCACAGCATGAGTAGTAAAATGAGAAGATCAGTGGAAGAGGAAAGCTCATAGTGGGTATTTTCACCATAGGTAGCTTCATTTTAGATATCAGGTGTCGTAGTGCTGTCGCCAAGCTAATAGGTTACGGAAAAGGAAATTACAGATAAGACATTGAAGACATTCACAGATGATGATAATAGATGAGGATCACAGTTTAAAATGTTAAGATAAAAAAACTGTTAAAAGTACCACATATAAATAATTATGAGCACTGTAAGGAAGGTATAATTTTTTTTGTATAGCATTAACGGCTGCAGAACAGTAAACAACTTGTGTACTTAACAGATGGAATGGTCCTGTGTACTTCCTACAGCTTTGTACAATGTGCAAAGTCGGTCTTACAGTAACCAAGACTGTGAAATGTGAAATGTGATGCTTAAAGCTTCAGCAGCTGTAGTTTACTATAGTTTGTATAAGATCTTAAGTGTGTTATAGTATATTAGCACTGGATATTTTTTGATAAATGTGTCTTTGTTTCATCTTGAATTAATAAAAGTATTGTAAATAAGAAGAAAAAAAATGAAAACGTCAAACATCCTCCCAAATGGCAGGAAAAAGTTTCATTTATATTGGAATACACACATTAATAGATTATTCACAATGAACACCTTTTATGCAGTCATAACATAAAATTTTAGCAAGATTAATAAACATATGTATCAGGGACATGACATCGCAAATGAAAGCTATTCAAAGGCAATCTGGAAAATTGTCACATCAAATTAATTAATCTCCCTATAATATATATATTCATTACAAATGCTGCTGTAAAAAATCTGCAACATGCCAAGGTCTCTCCAGGGACCCAAAAGATATCAAGGAACTTTACGACCTCCAAGCAAAAGAGTCATGCTGTGCAAGGGTTATTTTTATATGACTTCTATTGCAGCCAGTGAATGAACCTTGTGGTTTTAGTACCCAATTATTCAGAGCACAATATAGTTCAAATGGCTCATATTTCTCAAGTAGTCTATACTTTATAATATAATGATACAGTATTTCAAAGAACAGGAATATGCTTCTGTTGCGGTTGGGTTACACACAGTCATGCATTTTGTGAAACAAATTTATTTCTTTCAGCATACATGGGCAACAAGAGATCTCTTTCATTAAAAGATAAGAAAATTCATTCATTGGTTTCAAGGTTACCTTAACATGCTGGAGATTTAAAATATCCACAAAATGTCCCTGATATGCTAGTCAATAACAATCCTCAGGGAAGTTTTTGTTTTAATAAACTATGGATTTTTTTAGCATTACATAGCAAACATTATTAATACGGTTTCTATTTACATATAGGGCAACTTCAAATCATGGTGAATTCTATTCCCATACAGGAATGCTTTGGGAATAATTATTTTTGTATTCATTTGTTCTAAGTTCATCACAATGTCTATTACAGAGGTGTCAAACACAAATACACATTTGGCAAAAAAGAAAAAATTTCTACAATTGTATATGTTTTTTCTTTTCATCAGATATAGCAATCAACCTTTGTCATGTGGAAACACACTTCAATTTTGTTCAAAAATTTCATCTGGAAGAAGCAAAGCATAATACTCTAACATGTGTGAAATCAAAGTCAAATAAAAGACACATCTGTGGCATTTAATCCTTTAATAAAATCTAAAGCTAGCCATACACATGTAGGATTCCATGGCCAATTGATCACTCCCCCGATCGATTCCGGCGATTCTGCCGGGAATCGCATGTGTGATCAATCGGCCAATTAAGAGTATCCATCGCTGCATACCACCTTGTCCCACGGATTACGGCACGATTCCGTGTCCGATCGATCACACTCCTCTGTGCAGATCTGCTGGTGATCCATCTGATGTCCACCACCAACGTGCCCGATTGGCCCTGATTCGGCCCTGAATCAATCTGATGGAACCAACATGTTGGTTCTCTGTACGATCGGATTCTGGGCCCCTGATCAATCAGACCTGATCGATCGGACAAGGTGGGCTGCACGCGATTCCGGCACGATCGTTTGGCGTGCACGCGCCCGGAATCGATCGGGCCGGAATCCGGTGGGAAACTGACCCGTGTATGGGGGCCTTAAGATGTGGCCCCAGGCTCGAGTTCTACACCCCCCGTCTATGAGTTTACTAATTTTCCCCTTAAAATCTAATCTCAATACCAATCCTTATGAGCTGATGTTGAATACATTTCTTGTTGTTTGCTGAACAGCTTAACCATCCATTTAAAATATTTAGGACTAATCATTATCTAGACCAATAAGAACTAGGATCTCCTATTGCGTGTGCAGAGGACACAGGACAGGACAAAAAGTGCACCATGGGTAATAGTGGGGCATTACAATGTGGTTCTCTGCTTTCCCTCCCCCCTTCACATCAGGGGTGTGCTGAAAAAAGCCTGGGTCTGACAATGCTCAGTTTTGCTGTAGGTTGACCGGGGATAGGTGAGTCTACCTGAACATTACTCTAAAAAACAACTTATTGATGTATGAATAAATCATCAGTTAATGCAATGGTGTCAAACTCAAATGCACAGTGGGCCAAAGTTACAGACCTGGACAAAGTCATGGGTCAACCTTGATATTTATTTTATTTCCATTGAAGATGTTTTTCCCTCCTCAGATATAATTTTTTTTGTGTGGGGGTAAAGAAGTTTCCACACAAAAAAGCTTTCCTTAAATATTGAATCTGGGACAAGCAACATGTTATACTACAACACTTTGGCATTCATACTGTGGGAGTTCACCCTCAAAGGGGTGCTCTTAATTATGTTAATCCGCATGAAAGGTTGTCTTTATTTACACCACACAGTACAAATTGATATTCCTTTGCAGGGTTTTATAGCAACAAAACAAAAATTAATCTAAAAAAATACCAAGCCTCCTGGCTTGCACACATCCAGCAAAGAGTCTACTCTTTAGCTTCCGGAAAGCCTATAGGGCCTGATTCCTAGTACCAGCCTGGGCCCAACATCACCTTTATTCCCTCTATATCTGCTGCTCCACAGGTACAGTGTCTCCAACCTGTAGAGTCAGCACTTTTTTATGAAAACTCATCTGGCTACCTTGCTGATGTCCAGCCAGTGTAAATTTTTGGTATGTACCTGGATAGAGTGGGAAGGCCCACCCAGTTCCTTCCCTCCCATTCCAGAGTCCAAGATCCTAAAACAAAATTGCATAGCAACCTACTGTAGCAGTCCAGTACTATCCTGGAATTCTTTTCAGAATACACCATCTGAATATTACCCTTTTAAGCAGTGACAGACAACTGGTCTGCTACAATACATATAATCACACCAGATATGGCCCCTGGACCAGAGACACTGTCAGGATCCAGGACAAGGAGGCGACCAGGCAGATTGCACACACTGACATCCAGACAAATGGTGGTGACAAAACGAAACAGGTTTAATGAAAGACTTACAGGTACGAAGACAAACAGGTGCAAAAAGTCCAGGGGTATCAGGGCTCAGGGTAAAGTCCAGGGGTATCACAAGGTCCAGACAAGCAAAAACAAACAGCAACAGACAGAGATCCAGATACAAGTAATAATGAACAGCAAGCATGGCCTGGCTGGAGCACACCTAAATAGCACTAAGCTAACGAGGGAGGCCTGAGCTTCACCCAGCCCATGCCTGCAGGGAGCCACCTGCTGGTGACTGTGGGGCTAACCCATGGATGGGCCATCACAGTGCCACCAGCAGGCGGTGACCGAAACAGCCAGGGTCCTAACAGGGCATTAGGATATTTTATCCTAATGCCAAAAAAAACATATCTTTAAAGCAACAGTTTAACCAAGACAAAAAAATGCATTTTCCTTGAAAACTTGGTTTCATTCACATAAGCTCAGACACTGATTAGGTATAAACATCATTACATTTTTTAAAATACTATAGTCATTTATAGTGGTATATCTAGTCACAAAGTTATTCTAACATAACATACCCTCAGGAAATGTCATTTGTAGAAATAAAATGGTAAAGGGGTTGTAAACAAGTGTACCTTTAAATTAAAACAGACATCTGGCCACACTAGGTTAGCAACAAATAAATGAAGTGTCCTTCTACTGTCATCACTTCATCACTTATGCACTTGAATCCTGAATACCACTCTCACTATGATGGGTCTACAAAGGTCAAGAATTACATTACTGTGTACTTGCTGCAAAATGGCTATTTCCTATGTCAATAAACACTGAACTGAGATATCCCTATCCTCGTACTGGACTTTATTTATTTAAATGTGTGCCCCCTCAACTAAGCTTTGGTTAACAGAGGTTGACAGCTACTGTCATTTTGTTAATTTTTTTTGTGCGTATCTTCATTTAACCTGCAATAACAAACTAGATTTTTGAAAAGTAATAAATCAAGCATTTTTAGAAAGGTTTTTCTTAGAAAGATGTTTAAATTACATCACATTAGGGAAAGGTATGAAATATATCAGATAGCTTTCAGACAATGTTATAACACACATGGTTTTCATGAAAGAGGAAACAAGTGGCGATTAATGCAAATGTCTAACTGGGAAAAAATACAAAACTGTGTAATTTTAGAAAAAAAAAACACCTTATTTGTTATATTTAAAAAACAAAAATAATTAAGCAAAATATATTTTACACAATTGCTCTGCTCTTAGGTTGCCACAGGCTTTATGACTTCTGGTAGAGTTCCCTTATTGTTCTACCTTCTGTGGTACACTACTACAAAATATCCAAAGCCTCCAGAAATAATAATAGTGGCTCTCATGAAACCATGTCCTGTATACATGGGACTCTTCAGGTTTCCTGTTGAATGATAAGGCAGCAAAAAGTAATCTTCAATGTTACCCTGTATGACTGATCTATATGAACAAGGCAGGAGTACAATTGGGAGACAAAGAAAATGCAAAGACATTACACCCATACACCTTCAGATTTCTCTGTCAGATTTCCTTCAGATCAGATCAGATCTACCAACAACCATGTAGTATAGTGTCCTCCCTGATAGAATACATAGTGATTGGAAGGTGTAGAAAGGTCCTCATATTACATGGTTTTGGTAAAACAAAATCTGATCTGAAGGAAATCTGACAGAGAAATCTGAAGGTGTATGGCCAGCTTAACTTTTATTAATGCAATCAACATATTTTCTCTCAATCAATTATCAATTTCATTAGCTTGAATAGCATTGCTGTAATAACCCCAATATAATAAAATATAATATATATAATAATATAATATATAATATATAATGCTGAAATGTCATACCATATATGATGCCCTTTAATAAAGCTCATTAAACAATGAAGCCCTAGGCTAAGTCTCCACTAGTGTCAAACTCCTAAGTTTGACAAGGTCAAATGACACTTTAACCTCCCTAGCGCTCTGCTGAGGTCCAGATTTCGGAAACAAAACCACACCATATACTTTTTTTATGTTGTAGGCCTGTAACGTCCCAAAATATGTTCGTGCAAGGGTCTAGAATCCTGAATATACAGAAACAAACAATTATTAAAAAAAAAAAAGTATTATTTGAATGATAACATTTCTAAAATACTTATTTTGAATGAGAGATTTGTATTTATATTTGTTTTTGTTTATAATAAAAAATTTTATTCAATTGTAAATGTGTTTTGTGTTGTTTTTTTATCTGTTTTAGTTTGAATTGTATTGGATACAGTTATCACTGTATCCAGTACAATTCCCTTTGGCACCCTTTCTCCCCCAGTGTGATGGACTTGGTGACATCACACCAGGGGAGAGAGGGTTAACTTCAAAGGGGCACTATTGGAGAATCACACTAAAAACAGTTTTCTCCACAGAAAACTGTTTTCATGCGATTTACTTTTTAATCTTCCACGCCGCTCTGATCTGACATCATTACGTTTGTAGCCACCAGAGCTCCGTGGATAAGTGAGTTTATGGGGCCGGTGCTCCAATCTCCACCAGTGTAACCCAGCTTATCCTAGCTTATCCCAGTGCAATTCCAACAGGTCAGCACTGGATGACCTGGGTTCGGCAGGGACACAAGGGGGGGGGGTAAAAACAAAAATGTTTTGACACTTTAAAAACATTTTAAATACAATAAATGCAACAGTATACACCGAAGCTTCGCATTGTTTAAATTTCAATGAAGCTTTCCATGATGCTCAGCGTTCCCGCATCCTCAGGCATCAATTAAAATGCATTTAATGTGCCATAAATGCAGTCATGCATTTTGGAAGCATTATGCATGTGTTTTGTCCCATTTGAGTATACTTTGGCACAAGACTGTACTGGTCCTTCTTACGGAATTACGCAATTTACGCAATTAAAGAGTAATAAAAAGCAAGCATGATTGCAGCCCCAATGCAACTTGTAGAGACTTATGCCTGCCATACACCCACAGACGGGTGCAGACAGACAAGCTCCGATGAGCCTCAGAATGCAACGCGATGACGTCATCACGTTGCATTCTGTGGCTGCTTTAATCGGCCAGGCACCCTTTGTGTGCTGGCCATTATCTTCAATGAAGACGCCGGTCTTCGTTGAAGTTAATGGTATCGGCTGGCATTGGCCAGAGAACATCCGACATGTCCGTTCTCTGGCCGGCCGAGCTATGGGGCGACAGGGATCTGTCGTCCCATGTGGGCACACGCCGATTGGCGGACGGTTTTGCCGCTGACCGACGGCGCGAGTGCGCCGTCGGTCAGTTGGAAAATCGCCCGCTAATCGGCGTGTGTATGCCAGGCATTAGCCTTACTGATCACTGACTGAGTGCTCCATACTCGCTCTAATAAATTCTCGGTCTACACAAACATCAAAACTTGCTCTTATATTTCAATAAACTCCAAGCAAAATAAAATCAACAGCAATTTCAGCAGAAGCAGCATGCCAACTGCTATGGAATTTATTGAAACAGTGACTGATATGCAATACAGATTTACAGGCTATGCCAGTTGAAATGTCTATTTGTAGCAAGGATGGGGCACTAAATTAGTAAGCAGTCTCTTTAAGATAATAAAAAGCAGTCTGGTACATTATACCCAGTAGTTGACTTCTGTTGGACAGCACAATGCTCAGATATATTGCAAAGAAAAAACTCAGACTATGTAAAAAAGTAATGAAAAGCATGGTATGGATAATATAAAAATAAATAGTAGCAAAATGCATCTCAACCAGAATCTCAGGACAATATTCAAAAGAGGCAAAAGTAGAGAGGCTTGGCCATTATGCTGACACCATGTTTGGGTTAGGGTCAAATGTAAATCCATTAACTGCTTGACTGCCATTCAGTCATACCATAGGACAATGATCCCAAGCACACATAGTAAACAAAGACATGGTATCATATGCTGTATAAATATTGTTGGAACCTGCTAACTGTTGTGTTTTGCTAAAACATAGTGAAGTTTTGGCCTCAGTCAGGAAGACCAAAGTGATAGATGACCAGAATAAGCAGTCTTACATAGTCTCTCTATAATATAGTTGTAATGTTTTCAGGCCTTTAAGCTTGAAGTAATATTTGTTAACACACTGACAGAAACCCCAAAAAATGCAAATAGGTTTACTGAAGGAGTAGCTGACAAATGGACTGGCATCTTTCCCTTTCTCCATCCGCGGAAACTGCAATCACTCTGCAGCTCCTATGGACACAGTAACAGCCAGATCGGCAGAGGAGAGTAGGAGACTCTGCAGCCCAGCCCCCTCCTCCCCATCAGTGTGGAGAATGACATTGTGCTGGCACTGCTGCTAATGACATCTACTGGCTGAATTGAATGTTGCATTCATTGAATTCATTGCATTAACCCAATTGATGTGAAAACTTATTAATTCTTTTTTTCTGGTTTTCTGCCCTAAAAACTGGGTGCGTCTTATGGTTCGGTGCGTCTTATAGTCCAAAAATAAGGTACTTCCAGAAGGAAGTGGACCAGTCAACAATGTATGCATTTAAACATTTTTGAAACAAGCATAGAAATACACTAGAAAGGGTCTAGGCACTAGAACTGGATAGACTACTACATTACTACATTTTCCGTTCTTTTATGTTTTGTTCTTACTAAATAGAAAAAATACAATTCTTCCAACAGACCACACATAATACTTATACAAAGATAACTTTTCATTGAATTTATAGTATTTAAGATATTTTTTGAGACAAATAAATGCATTTTGTGAGTCTAGATATACAAGATTTCATCTATGATATCCTTCAGCAGAGATGTGACTTTCATTAATTAAACACATTAACTGAAAAAGTACCAGTAATATACACAGATTGTGACCCCACCATGATCTAAGGCTTTTATTAGATATTACAAAGTGTGACTAAACCAATACCCATTAACAGTGGTATGTGTGACTGCAACTATAATGAGAAACAGACAAATATGGGAAAGTGGAACATCTCACAAAATTGAAGTTTTATGAGAATCTGCATTTAATTCATGTAAATCTTCACATATCACACAAAGCTGTGCCCGGAATCCAAAAAATATAACTACTCAACTGTTTCACATTATATATTTTAGAGAAACATGGCATGAATCTCTTTTGAGGTGGTTCTTTATCAAGTGTTGACAGTTTCTCACAATACATTTCCAGTTCAAACATTAAAGCACACGTACGATATTTTGACCAGTAGAGGTAGCCCAGGAAGATTTACTGCACTCATTTTGTAATCCATCTCAAATTTCTAGGTAAGTGGGTAAAGCACAAGCAGAACATGCATTGTGGCTTAATTCAGTGACAAATGATTAAGGTGATGAATGCTTCAATGAAGGATATCTTATCAACTCCATAAGAAAAATGTTAACCCTAGGTCCATCAGGTGTTTGTAATTTCTTACATGCATTTTGATCAATGTCTTTTTATGTAATAGTGACATGTTCCTTGTGTCAGTTTGCTCCAAGTTATTTTTTTAGGCTACCCTACTTATTACATAATGTTTAAGAACACATGTGCTAATCCATCACAGGTACCTACCTTCTGATATGAGCAATTTTACCTTGGGCGCCCTGTTCTGTTTTCACTTTCCTCATTTATTTCACAGTAATTACATAGATCAATAATGTAATTGGAGCTAAGGATGTTTATTTAACATTCTGTACAACCAAGCGCAATGGAAGATTTAGTGGGAATAATCTGAAACAAAATCCTGAGCCCTTTTGTACGAACACTAAATGCTACACCAGTGTAACTTAATCAAGCAATGGCAATATAAAAAACAATAGCATTTGTCTACCATTATTATTAACTCAACATTTTAATGTCTGGTAATGTGAAGAAAGGAACGTTTTTAACCTAAAAAAAAAGATAGAGCATTAATAACTTATAACGATTAAATCACTTATTCTATAAATAAAGCAAAAAAAAGTGCAAACAATAGCTACAACGAAAAAAGAATGAAAGAATTTGGTTATCTTTGCTAAACCATACATCTTAGCCAAAAATACATTTAACATTAACAGGATTGATATACTAAAGCAGTTTGAGTTGGTAGAGGATTAGAGTGTCTACTGTGCCAGGAGTATATGGATTGTTAGAAAATAACTAAAGGAATTTAAATAATTGTGTCTGTTTATTAATTTCTATGAAATAATTTTTTTAACTCCTTTATGAAAGTGTAAGTGTCCTATGGACCACTGTATGCATTCCACAGGAGGAGACAAGGAAGTGGTTGTTAAAGGGGTACCCCAGATCCTCAAAGAGCCCCTCACCTGTGGCTGGTATTGCCTAGGGGGGCCATGCTCATGTGTTGCTTTCTCCTTACCAGACCAAAAGGAGAAAGAAAGAGGGGGATTCCATGTAATTTTCTTTTTCTAAACACTTGCATGTTAAATTATCCTGCACTCTGTGTGTTTTTAAAAGCCTTTGCAAAGACACAAGACAAACCCCGGTACTGAGGTCAATTTAAACACCAAACACCCACTGGACATGAGGCATCCATCGGTCATTCAAAAATGCCCACCACATAAAGCCTCCAAATAGTGTTGATTATGATTAGCAGTTGAATACCTCTGTAATTGCAACCATTTTAGCCTCCTAAGCTTTTAAATTTGCTGACCCCGCAAACTAACCCCGAGTGAGCCCATATCAATGAAGAGTATCGGTGGACATCTTTGGCACCCAGAAATCATAGGCTGTTGCTTCAGAATTGTCGGCTGATGTGAATATCCCGTTCCACCGCATCCCAAAGGGGATCTTTTGGATTGAGATCTGGTGACTGTGGAGGCCATTTGAGTACAGTGAACTCATTGTTATGTTCAAGAAACCAGTGTGAGATGATTTGAGCTTCATGACATGGTGCATTATCCTACTGGAAGTAGCTATCAGAAGATGGGTACACTGTGGTCATAAAGGGCTCAGCAAAAATACTCAGGTAGGTTGTGCCAAGAAAATGTCCCTCACACCATTACACCACCAGCCTGGACCGTTGATACATGTCACGATGGATCCATGCTTTCATGTTATTGACACCAAAATCTGACCCTGCCATGCAAATGTCGCAGCAGAAATCGAAACTCATCAGACCAGGCAACATTTTTCCAATACTCTTTTGTCCAATTTTGGTGATATATATATATATATATCCTAAGCTATTCTCTTAATAAACGTGTAGAACTTTTCCCTGACCCCCACCCACAGCACCTAGCAAAATCCTGTGATGTGCAGATTCACTGGCTCAAATAAAGATGAACCCCTTTTGTTTTTTTACAAGCAAATAGAGTAGATGGGAATGTATATCAGATATATCAAGACAGGAGACAAAGATATAGATGAGATCATTTTATAGCTAATCAGCTAAAAACGCAAAATATGAAGTTATGCATGCTGTTCAAACACCAGGCATATTTTAAGAAGATAAATTAAAAAGCTTGAAGTGAATGGTGACAGTTTATTTTTCTAATAACAACAAAAATTGTATCCCTGGAAATTCAACCTTTTCTTTCTTTACTTCCTAGTCTGTCTTCACCTAATGAAGGAATCAATGACAGGTCATGGAATGCACTAATCAGGGACAGAACATGTAAATTAAGGCCTAAAGTACATATGGTGAAGTGGCCAGCCAATAGGCAAGTATCTAACAGTGTTAAAAATTTTAAATAATTTAAATTACCATGTTACAGGTCTCCTTCCCTTTACGCACTATGCCCTATGTAGCCACACATACAAAAGACAACTTTGATAATCACTTAGTATAAACCTGCCAAGCTCATTCCTGGGTCAAGCCATTTGCATAGTGATGGGAATTTGAGCTGAAGCTATTTTTCCCTTCTGAATAGGGCTTATTATAAGGGCCGTGTTATTGTAAAAGGATAGTGTTTTTACTTCGATGTAGTCCTCTTCCTGCAAAGGCCTATATACTTCAGCTTAAGAGGTGTTTAAGGGGACTTGTTGGTGTTAATTATGCTTTCTTAATCATTTAGAGAAGGACCTTTCATTTTTACCCTTTCATATTATTTTAAACCTGCTAATAATAGTAATAAAGGGTGACTCAATCTCCTGCATGCTACATCCATTCTGATCATGTTACTGTAGAGCAACTAAAAGCCCATCACCAGTGGATATGTTAATATACTTTAATGATAAATAAAATTTAAAATTGAAAAAAAAAATGTAAAATTGGAGAGTTTCCCTCACTTCCTTTAAATTAAATTGGTGTCAGCAGTAGGTAAAGTAAACCATGTTCCTAAGTACCAAAGTCCTGGTACACGCTCTCATCATTTCTTGTCTGAACCACTGCAACATCATCCTCTCTGGTCTTCCTCTAACTAGACTGTCACCTCTTCAGTTCATCATGAATGCTGCTACTAGATTCATTTTCTCCTCTAACCGTTTCAATTGTCCAGATAATCAAATTCAAAGTTTTATGCCTTGCTTTTAATTCACTCCACACCTCCTGCCCCACTTACATCTCTAACCTTGTACATAACTACACCCCTAACCCGCCCACTCCCTCTAGGGCCGGCCTTACCCTCTGGAACATTCTCCCTCGCCCCACAAGACTTGCTCCTAAAATCCCTTAATACCCAGCTCTTCAGTTTGGCCTACCCATCTTATCATTCCTAACATCACCAAAATGCCATTCCTTTTATATACTTTGTTCCCCCAACCTATTACATTGTAAGCCCAATCGGGCAGGGTCCTCTACTTCTCCTATGTCATAACCTGTTCCTGTGTGTTTATTGTACAGCGCTGTGTAATAGGTTGGCGCTACATAAATATATGATGATAATAATAATGCCAATGCACTGATGCTATAGGTCTCTTGGCAGCTTCGTTTACCAATTGTTAAGGGGATGTCCAATTATTTTCAATGCCTCCATTTATTGGTGTTTTTTCTGTGTTTCATTGCATATCCAATGCTCTGGTTAATATTTTCTGTACCCTTCTCCTGAGTGATATCTAACAAAGTTGTAACAAAGTGTGTACCCACTACTAAAAGAGAGTGAATGCTATAACATGCTTTAGCAAAGCATTCCGTTTAGGGTGTGCATGCACACCAATTCAAACAGATAGACCACACAGAGGACTATGACCTCATTTATCAAAGTGAACAATCTGTGTTGATCATGTTACCAACGTTTTTTCTTTGCATTTTCTATTTTGAATGAAGCTCCCACAAATCTGACAAATGTATTTCTACATCTTTCAGTAACTGATCCATTTAAATTTTTCATCCAGTCTCTAAAAGAATGACACCAATAAGCAAGAAAGTGGAAGAACATGAAAAAGTTTTAAAGAAGAACCATTGTGCAAAAGAGTGCAAAACTATAATGGTGTATAAAGTAGACATGAACAGTGCTGTGGGTTCCCTGCAACATGTTGGAACTGGAGTGAATGGGTCTGTCTTTTTTGTAAATTGGATGATATACAAGATATACAGCAGTACTGTCCAGCATTATGTTGAAGTAGAGAAACATCAGGTTTATCAAATGCCATTAAGGAAAGATAAATAGATTGGAAATCTTTACAACGTAAATAGTATTGTCAAAAGGAAACCCACCAAGAGCTACTTTCCTACATTTGACCTAGACAATATTTGGTTATATCAACATTACAGTCACCTTTCCATGCATAGAAGAGATGTGTGATGATGCTTTGAAACATAGATAAGATAGTAAGAAGGAAAACATAGATGATTGCATCTCCGAAAATGCTGTAAATTAAAAATGTCAGAACATACTAAAAAAGGTTACACATGAGTACAGGATTCCTGACACCTTATGTAAACTAAAAGCTTTGCAATACCTCTGTGAGGTCAGACTTTTTGACTTTTCACACTGCAGTGCTAATGAATGACTTGGAGTCTTGTCAATTTGTAGTTTTGTAATGTCAACTTTGATTACTTTATCAGTAGGTTCTTTTTTTTTTTGGTCAACAGGGGACCGATAGTTGCCAACATGTAAATGGTGGTCTCTAAAATTCTTAATGGCTAGGGTAGTTGCACTTTTTTTGTCAGAAATATTTAATAGCCTTTACTCTTGGATTTGGGCCTGCCTGTGTATGTGCGAGGGAGGCAGTGCTGGGAGTAAGAAAATGACAGCATTTAGTATGCTAGATGGTCCCAGAAGTACAGTTCCCATTTCATGCAGGTAAATAATAATATTTTCTACCATTAGAAGAAAATATATCAAACTAATCAAGGACCTTTTCTTGAGATAGCAGACACTGATTTACAGTTTGTTTTTCTATTGTGCTTTATCTATTCGTCATATTACTACCGTATATATTTGTATCTTATGTTGTTTAAACATTAAAATTGTATACTCCATATCTAATTTTGCAAATCTGAAGTGGCTTTTTTGTACTTTTTGTTTATTCTACAAGGAGTGCAGAATTATTAGGCAAGTGGTATTTTTGAGGAATAATTTTATTATT
>CM070034.1:81230844-81247894 GCA_036250615.1 Ptychadena robeensis | reverse complement strand
AGAGGATGATGTGGTCAAAATACTCATTTGCCTAATAATTCTGCACTCCCTGTAGTAATATAACCAAGCACCTTAAGCATAATGGATAACCTCTGTTTACTGTTTGGTTAGATATTTAATAACTGTCCAGCAGGACATTGTCCACTACTTTAATGTAAAAAGAAAGTCTGTTCACTTTTCCATTGAAGCTGAAATCCAGGAAATGTAAGTTTTGTTTGCTTGATATCTTCATTACCACAAACTCTCCCGTAGAGCAAAATGTAACTTTCCTGGTGTTAAGCTTTATGATGTGACATGATTATGTACATATGAATATGATATAAACATGCACATCAAAACAATGTTATTGTTAAAAACAATCATTGGGTTCTTGAATCCCATCTCCTCATTCAACTTTGTTCTCTTAAGCTACAATAAGAAAGTCAACCTCTGACATTACCCTAGAAAGTTATAGAGTGCTTCTAGCATTTAAAACACTTTAAAATATTCATAAACAAAAGGAAAGGATAAATAGGGCAACAATTTGGAATCCTTTGTGCACAATGTGTCATGTTTGTTATTGTTACAATAGACACATGATTTCATATGATTTTAAAGGCACCATAGAGGACAGACTCTCTGTGTATTAGTTGCCCATTTGTTACGCCTATAAATTATAACTTTTTACTGAACAATAGCCTGCATTGATATGCAAAACTAAATACAACCCTATCTGTGGAATTTTACACCACTGAGACCTATGTAATACTCAGTCATTTTTGACACACAAGAAGATCAACCCATCAGGCCTGTCTAGACAGCTGTAAAATATCTCTACAACATAAAAGAGTTCTTATAATTGCTGTGCAATGCTCTTGAGGAGTGACATTCTAGGCAGGGTCCATAGCAATAGCTCGCAGCAATAGGATGTAAAATGTCCAGCTTGTATCATGTGTGATAGAAGCAGGCCTAGACTAGATCTTTCACTAGAAGTCTTTTTATAAAAGAAAACAAGACATTCACTTTTATTACATGATAAAAATTTTACCATCATGACATGGGATGGAGATACAGCCATTGTTTGCTTGTGTGAGTATACATGGTAAAGGTTGAAAAAAGTGTTTCAAGATTATATTTGGAGTATGTACAGTTGTCTATATCTCTTCAACTCCTGATTTAGTAATCTTGGTTGATGATAGAGTTATGTTTCCTATATATTTTTTCTAGTAATTTCAACAATTATTTATGATAACCAAAAAAGTATGCCTGTGTTTTTTTAATATGTACCACTTGCAGTAAGAAAATGCAGATGCTCCGTGTAACATTACATCTGTAAGGGTAGCAAGATCAGATCACACAGACTGCAGATGCAGTAGCAGTTTATTTATTGAAGAAATAGAGACCGCTCAATTACCATATGTGTTTTTATTTATTATAATTTGTTATCAGATATTAATATAAAGACTCCCTGATCCCTGTATACAAGTGGCCACTCAAAGGTGTAGTTCTAAAAAAAATTGCTAACTCTCAAAAAGAAAAAAAACATTGGCCCAAATTATAATACATTCTTTTTACGTCTACATACATGGACACTTCTTTCACACAGGCAGTGACATGATTACCCAGGGAAGAAACCTGAACTGTATAGTGACATAATCAAGAGGAACAGTGGGAAAAAGCCAGCTAGAGCGATTTGCATCCCTTAGTAAGGTACATGGATTTAGGTAAGTATATATCACAGAACTCCCTGGTTGGCACTGTGACTCCAGAAAGAGTATCTCCTCTCCTTCTGCAGTCTCTCACCCCCTGCTGATAGCTGAAACACAAATTGGCTGTAGCACAACCACTGGTAGCATGAACCATGAACTCCCACAGAAGATAGTTCTATCTACCCAACAGCTATCGATGCATAGGGATTCATACAGGCCTAAATTTTTTACTGCCTAAATTAAAAAGTGTGTACTGCACACCCATGTACACCTGGGTACATTTGAGATATACATTGCATGTTATGTCAGAAGTGGAACATCCTGCCTTAATAAAAATATGTCAAGGGAAAACAGTGAAAAATGTGCCAAACCAAGTCATAATAATGATGACAAAGTTAATGTGAGAAGGAAATACATTTGTTTGATCAAAGAGAAAACTTGAGACATTAATTAAGATTGATTTTGAAGATATATTAGACATTCTATATATGACAATCATATGCTAGACCGAATGCTAATGAACACTGCTCCTGACACCGAGAAAAATGTTGGCACCACCTTCTATTCTATAAAATTTTGTCAATCTTCTTTAACTTTTGCAACTGATGTTGAAAAAATGAAAATTGTCATTATTCATCTACTGTAAGCCTTTCCCACATGTATATTCCTGTTGCTATAGTCATGTGGTAGCATAATTGAATCCATATTGGCAGATTCATGTCATGTTCATATCCGTCTACTTTCGAATTCTTCTTCCTGGTTTTTAATTTCTCATTGCTGCCTTCCAGTGAGACAACTAGCTTTAGAAAATATATGCGGGCATATAAAAGGCAAGATTGAGCACACAATGCCATTATAGTTACTGTAATTGTTGTACATTTAAATCCACAAATCCAATTTTCTAGGATTCAAATTAACTGAACCTTTCATAAACTCATATCCCTCTCCATAATAACATGTGTTACCACAAAAATATTGTAGCTGTGAATTGCATTGCACAGACGCTGACAATTTGTGCTGATTTCCTTCTGGCTATTTTAATGCCAAAACCAGTATACTCCATTTTAAAATGTTTTGTTTGTCTCCAGCATAAATCATTGTGTGTGATAGACTGGTTAATGAGAAACCGAACCGATAGAGATTGATAGACAGATAAATGGTTTTGTACATAAAAGGTATTTACTACCCCTAAAGCTACTGAGGACAACAGCTACTTGATAAAGTCAAGAGGTCAGAATGGACAGTCATCATTAACACACTGCTTCCATTTAGTTTAACTTTACATGTCTCTATTTAATTGCCTAATGATTGTTGTCTTCAGTTTAAGCTTGTCGTTAACTAGCTCAAACACATAGCCCAGTTAATGGTATAACTAGGACAGTCTTGTTAATCAAGAAATTCATTAAAGCAATGAATCTTTAAGCAATAAATACGACTTGACCTATGACAATTTCAAATTAGAGAAAATTAGCCATGTTAACATTGAATTGACAAATATAATGTGATTATTGTATATCATCAAGTCATGCAAATTTAAACCTACAGATTTGTAAAGCTGGGCATAGATGGCCGGTCGGCCGAAAATCGGGTGCGCCCACCTGGTCAGATTGACCAGCAATCTGCTGCATGTAAGATAACACGGGGATCTGACATGCTCGTAAATTCCGGCCAATTCCATTAGTTTAGATGGGGACAGTAGTCCCCATCTGAAGTAATGGCCGGCACACAAAGGGTGCCTGGTTGATTCTCGGCACTAGCAGCCGTGCGCGATGATGTCGACAGGAAAACAACGCATCTATGCCCAGCTTAAGTGATTTGTTGCCAAGGATTTTCCATAATTTCCACAATTGTAGGTTCCCTTCCAATTAAAAAAGGATTATTTTCTATTTGAACTAAAACCTATGCAACTAAATAAATTATATAACTAAAAATTATATATAAATAAATTAGGGTTGACTAGATGAATAGAGATTAATATTAGATATAATATTTTCAAACCCATTGCAGTGTTTGCGATCACTGAAAACTGTCCCCATTCTTCCCCTATGGGCCTAGACGGTCAAGGTTTATGGTTGGTCAGCAGCAGCAAATGTGTGGTTTGTGACTGACCATGTGACCTAATCTTAGTAATGAGAAGTGATGGGCAAACTGTCCGCCCGTTGGTCTGTTCATGGCACAAAGCGTGTCTGCAGTTTGCCAGCCGGCTGCACACGTCGTGTTTTTTACTCCCACTTCGATGGTTCGGTTCCCATACATTAAAATGAAGGCAGACGTTGACCTCTCCTCACCAGTCAGGTGGGACAGTACAGCTAAAAAATAATTTTTTCAACACAGACAACCCATTCAATAGAAAAAAAAAGTGTAAATTAAAAAAGGACAAAAAAAAAGGGTGGAGAAACCCCCCTAGAGCATACTATCCATCCTGTTGGCATATGATTTGGTATGCTCTGTAAAAATGGGACCACGAACATTGCCCCCTTCCTGTCAGGCTTGCCAAAAGGGGTCTGGTTTGCTCTGGGGGGGACCCCACACTGTTCAAGGTCCCCTTTTTCCAGAGTATACTAGACCCTATGCCAGCAGGGATCTGGTATGCTCTGCAACTCCCCTTTTTACCCCTTTCACTCCTGAAATGTGTTTATTTAAAAAAAAAACACTTTATTTTGATTTTATATTTAACCATTGATCCCCTTCTGGCATGACTGTCCAAGTGGTTGTGCCCTTTTGACACTTTTCTATTGGTATTGTGGCTATAATTGTGAACTGAAGGTTTGAGTTTTTTGCCCTTCATGCAAGTGAATGGCAGTACGCCGCGAGCATGCAAAGACAGGTAAGTTCAGTCCGCCAGTTCGCAAATGGCCTCGGCCTATGTTCATTCGTCACTAGTAATGAGCTTTTTTTTCCTGTGCACAAATGAGCAAAGTGAATACACCTAATATTTCACAGAAAATTCTGTTTCTAAATAAATATACACTTTATTATCTGAGGAGCGCCCTAGCTTTACTAACATTTTGCTTTCATGGGTTCACTAGTTATACATCATCATAGCAATATTTATGTATTGTATGAATTTTTGAATTGCAGGACCAAAGAATTGTGTGCCTCTCGCCATTCCTTTATAGGCCGGTGTTGAATCTCAAATGGGCCTGGTGTTAAACTGTGCAACAATTTTTACTGACACCTAAGATTGCAGTTCCAGATCTTAATATGTCAAAGGTTGTATAGAAGGTAGCATTCTTAAATGTAAGGGTAAAGTTAAAGCAGACCGAAAGATTCCTGCTAACCTTTGCTGTTTTAAAGCCTGCCTGCTGTGCTGTCACTAATCCGATATGTACAGCTGTCAAATGCTTATCATGTTCTTTGGAATTATTGTCATTAGAATACTTTTGAAAACATATTTAAAAGAGCTGTAGAAAGTCCAAACCAAAAAAAAAAGAAAAAAGAGTGTTGAGTATGCATACACACAACTACATTCACTAAATTTGTAGCCCTCTATACACTCCAGTGTTTAGTTAACATAAACCTAGATTTTTTGCGAATATCAAGGCTACAGCTTCAAACCTGTGCACCGTAACAACAAAAAGTTACCAGGGAAGTAATCCTTGTAAGAGAGTAAAAGCCATCATGTTCTTTTTTATTGGAGTATGAAAGGGGGATGGATCACCTCACCCTGTTTGCTTTTCCACATTACAACAATTAATAAAATAGGAAAAAAAATATATGTTCCCCCTTCCTAGGGTATGGATGTGGGGGTTATATGAATTTCTTAGTTTTTTTAGGATTGGTAAAAAATAGGCACCTTAAATTATGGTTCCCTCTGGATATCTCTCATCTGCATATAAAAACACAATTTGTCCCTTTTAATTGGAAACGGCAGAGTTTCCGTCAACACAAGAAACAAAATCCGTGAACTGGGAGCTTCATGGAATAAGTTTTATAGCCAAGCACTTTACAGCATGTAAGTCTTAAGGTGGCCATAATGCATCGATTTTTCATTTGATCGATGAACAAACAATCACCATTCAAGTTTGCAATTGTCGGTTGAACACAAAATTTAGAAAAAATGACTTCCTTTAAACAGAATTGATGGATCTCGCTCAAAAAAGGTTGATCGAACTGGGAACGGACATGTCCAAAAATCCTGGTCGATCATAGAGGCAGAGTTGAGAGAGGCACACAGGATTGGCAGCAGAGCCCTTCGTCCCCACTGCACTCACTCAAGCAGCTGGGCTCGGCTCTGCCCCCTTTACTTGTCAGCTCTGCCTGTCAGCTGAGAGCTGCCACACAGGCAAGAGGGCCGAGCCCATCATGGCTGCTTCTAGTGCAGGGGGCATCCTATGTGTCTCTCTCCAGCCCATATTGTGAGGTATTTTTGGCTCAGAACACCGGGTGCACTGGATCTCCATGGAACAGGAACCGATTTTCAAAGTTGTGCAAGGTTGTATTCCCATTTAATCAAGCCACAATGGAGTGCAGTGTGGTGATGTCACCATGCTGCAATCGAATGCGGATCAATTGAATGGGTATCAACCCATGTATGGCTAGCTTAACTGAACATTAGGTGAAATGCCATGCATGAGGAAAGAACACAACCACTGGACACGGCCATGTCTGGGTTAGGTGATGGTAAGGAGAATGTTATCGTCAGTGAAGGAATTTTGAAATGATTTAGCAATATCAAGACATTGTAAGCAATCATGTGTGAACAGTTTAGGGAAGACTCCGTGCCCTAGTGCACAGAGCAAGGTCATGAAGATATGGTTGGGTGAGTTGAGAATTTCAGAGCTCTTAATTTTTAATACTTTGTCGTTTCCATTTTTCTTTTAATCTAAAAGGGCTCCTTTTAAAATATAAAAACTACTATTATGTACTGTCAATTTTAAAACTGCAAAACTGCAAACAAATGATTTCCTTTCAAGTAAAACTTCATTTTCCATGTAGTTTTACCTTTCTCTGTTCCACGGTATATTCCAGGGAAGCTCACATATAAAAAGGTTTTTCCTTTTCGAAATGGCTCTAAAATAGCAAAAAGCAATGGGATAATTTCTGTATTTATATTCCAACCACGGTCTGTGAGTCACTAGTGCCGATGTGTTCCCCTGTAATCACACCAATCAGCCAGGAACACAACCTTTATTTTATAAAAAAAAAAGAGGAAACAAACTCTAGAAATAATCTACTAGCTCCTATCTAAACTATTTTAACATTAACTAGAGAAATGTGGAAATATCCTTACAACTGTATGTTCCAAAACCAAACAAGAACAGTGTTTTTATATTTAAAACTTCCATAGGACCGTTTAATTTTTTCATATCTTGTGTTTCAGAGGGACAAATCAGTAAGAATGTTTGAATTTTGCCAAAATAATTTCACACATGTATTTCTCAGCTGATATTTTCCAAAAAATCTAATATTAATATTCAGGGATTATTTAAAATGTTAAATGTGGGACCAGTGCCATGTACAAGAAATCAGTAAATATTAATCTTGAACCTTTTGAACAGTGACAAATGATATATCTTATAGCCCGCACCTGCAAAGACAGCTCCACACTTCATTCTAAGATATGAAAGCTGGAACAGTCCTGGTATGTTATAAATTAAAAGAATCCTCGTAAATAGGAAACATATTTTCTTGCTGGCAAACTTCAGAAATGTTGGCTGATCTTTTTTTCATATACAGCAGATTGTGACTCATCTGCAGTTTATTCCTAGATTAGGCTAGCAAAGTTGCTCATTTCAATGGGTCAGGAATGACATGTGGCAATGATTTCAAGAACAACCCACACATACCTGATAGTTCTTACTTTAGTCTTCAAGTTTAGCATTGGAAAGTTGACCTAGCATTGTTTGAAAGTCATCTTACAGTGGACAGATTTTATTGAGGTCCTAAAGGTCAAGAATTGTTCGGCAGCACCTCGTCCAGCGCTCCAACTGCTTCTATCGCACTGGACAAGGTGCTGCCGTCCAGTACAATGCGGGGCTCAGGGAGAGCACTTACTCACGCTGTCCCCGTGTCCCCGATGCGACATGCCTCCTTGGCTGCTCGGCTGCTCGTGTCCTTCTCCCCCCCGTCACTAATGACGTCACTCGGGGAGGCGGCGGGAGATTTGTACAGTAAATAGCATGTAAGCAGTTTTCTATGTAGAAAACTGCTTTCAAACTCCCTCTATGTACTAAATATCGCCAGAATAAAGTCCCTGATGCCCCAGATGTGCCCATTTTCAGTAACCCTTTCTTCCCTGGTGCGATTTTATCACACCAGGTTAGAGAGGGTTAAGTGCAAATGGGGACATCTGGGGCACCAGAGACTTTTTATTTTGGCGATATTTAGTACATATCAGCATAGTTTTGTGTCCTAATTTTTGTGGGGTTTTTTCATTATTTTTATAAAAATTAATTAGCTCGAATATCGCTATTTCGCCATTTTGCGAATATTCGCGAATATATCATCGGATATCCGGCGCGATCGCGATTTTTCGCGATTTTATTGCGATTTTAGAATCGCAAATATATAATCGCAATCCATTGCAATGAATGGGATCGCGATTATATCATCACAATGCGATTTTTTTAAACGGAAATGATGGGTATTCTCCCAGTCGAATATCCGAGCTCCATTGACTTGCATGCATTGCACATATTCGATCGCAATTGCGATTTGAAGATCGCAATTCATGTTGTAAGTGCGGATATTCGAGATTACGAATATGGAATTGAATATTATGGCGGATATTCGCGAAATTACACGAATTCGAATATTGCCTAGTTGCTCATCACTATTCTTTAACACACTCAGGATTTAAGCTTTTTTGTAAATGTTCCGATGTATGTATGTATATATATATATATATATATATATATATATATAAACACATACATATGGTACATACATACATACATACATACACACATCTTCCTTTAACCTCATATTCCAAGGTACAACTAAGCCCATCTAGGGTGACATGTGTCAGGGTTGTTTTTATTTTTTTAAGCTGGATGTTGTAGTTCCATATTATTCCTATTTTATTTCCTATGGTGGGGAGGTGAGGATGCCCCTTTTTACAATTGGCTGCACCTGGGGGGAAATTGTTTGTGAATCTGTGGTGGTATACATTGGCTTGTGTCTCAAGGTATGTTTCTTTAAAACGGTAACTATACTGCTAAAACCAGTGCTGGTGGGGTACAAACTATGTAACCATAATTGACAATATAAGGATTACTAGGATTCCTATCCAATGATTTTTTTAAATGATCCCTTTAAGGTGTTCCTTCTTTTTTTTTTATGTTGCAAATTATGTGGGAGATAGCCACTCTGAGCGGCTGCACAGATTGATATTGGTACACTTGGAGTCTATGCATGAAGCTGCAATCTAAAGATTAACCACACACTGACTGGTCATTAGGCAACTTCACTATCTTCTCTATCTACAGCAGTATATAATGATGCTTAT
Organism: Ptychadena robeensis; assembly: GCA_036250615.1. Taxonomy (NCBI): domain Eukaryota; kingdom Metazoa; phylum Chordata; class Amphibia; order Anura; family Ptychadenidae; genus Ptychadena; species Ptychadena robeensis. The sequence continues at coordinate 81,238,756 of CM070034.1, read as the reverse complement.
ATTTTGCAGGTTTTTTTGGAAGACTTTTTAAAATATTTTTTCTAAACTCACAGGAACTGGAGAAAAACAGGCTGTTATATTACAATTACAAAAATCACAATTTAAAATATATAAACTGTATCATATCCTTACACTTGGGAAAAGTCTAGGATGATCAATCTATATTGGCAAGAATCACAGACAAACTTGGACTTCTACTTTTACAGCATCATAAAATATTATTTAGTCATTTTGCCAGCAGTATAGTAAAGGTGGCTCTAAAGATGTTTAGCAAGAATATATCCCAAAAAAGTTTAATTAATATGCTGATCTTCACTTTTTTATAAGGTTGAGGAAGCATTAATAAGGCAAGGAGAGTGACATTTAATAACTAACTGATGGGCTAAGGCTTGTCAGCATTTCATCTTCAGGAATTTACTGTACTGTTTAAATCAAATAAAATTGCAGTGTTTTGCGGAAATTTGAAAACGTTTTAATCCATTTGCTGAACAAAGCAAGCATAAATAAAACTACACACAGAAAACATCCCATTACAAATAACCTGTCAAAGAAATAAAAAAGACTTTAACAGACTTTAAATTAAAATGTATTTATTTCAAAAGTATCAATCAACTTGTTTCATTTGATGGGAGTAAATATATAGAAAAATTGTGATAAAATCATTATTTTACTGGCCTTCCATATTAAGGTGTGTGAAAACGTCTGCAATGTCTAAGTTTGAATGTTAAGATATTATCTTTTGAATTGTGACAGTTATAGAATGTTCAGATCCTCTGTGAGACTATAATATGATTTATTTTCCTCCCTAACAATCCCATGGCAATTGATTATCTGTGGTCTCTAAGAAAAGGTTCACTGATCATTTGGGAGTTTGGTTGTAAAGGGAAACCTGAAACTGACTGAAGGTAATTTCATCCAATTTCTGTGGCTTCTTACTGATAACAGATTTTTTATTTCATAGTTGATAAACTTTAAAAGGAGCCTGGACATTATTGTACTAAAGCACTATGGTACAATGCATAGCGACTGTGCACTAGAGCATATATTTTCAACTTTAAAATAAATATAAATACTATCAATAGGAATATCAGGGAAATGCTGACAGCGTGCTATCTTAAATAGACTACTATGTAATTTGTTTCGATTAACTGTACAACTCTTTGTGTATTGATGCAAAGTGTGAATAGTTTCTGCTCAAGCTTGCACACTAGCTAGTAAAAGAGTAAATGAGGGGTAGAATAAATAAGTTGGCCTGGATCAGGGACTAAGGACTGGATCAGGCTCGTTTAGCTTTTTTTTCCATCCCCTTGCCACCTTGTTGAAAATGTGCTCCCCTTCTCTTCCTCTTTGCAATGAGTGCACATAATGCCTAGAGGTGTCCAAACATTGCATTGGGGATGATGCAGTGCTGTGATAATGTGATGACACTGTGGGTGCATGCTCATGGCCACAACAGACAGTCTCTAGAATTTATCTCAGTTCAGGAAATCTTGTTAAAAAGATTGATGTACCTGTCACACATTGCTTATTACACGTCATCATCATCATTGGTTGTTACTAGTGATGGGCGACCATCAGCCACGTCTGTTCGTGAACAAGAGGATTGGACTTTTAGAAAAGTCAGATGTCCGCCTGTTCACGGAGAAATTTAAATTCCTTGCCTGTTCGCAGGGAATTTAAACTAGAGAAAACCGGAAGTGGCGTCAATGATGTAACTTCTGGTAGCTAGAATGCACTGTTCCTTATTCCGATTACTGGACGTGATGTCACTGGCGTCTCCGGTCTCTAGTAAAAATATTCTTCCTCTGGCCGGATCTTTCTACTCCTGATCTGGCCAGTGGAAGAATAATAATCTTCCACTCACCGACGAACGTGGCAGGTCGAACACCCATACTGCCGGGAGAAGAAAACATCCCATGTTCTCCTGTCCTCCTTTTCATACTACCCCACCCTACAATGGCAAGATTGGGAATCTTTCATTTCCTCTTAACAAAAATGACTGCACGTATGTCTGAAAATAAAATATATGTCTAAATTCCCCTGATTAATTGCCATCCCAAAAATCTTATATTAACCTCCCTAGCGCTCTTGCAAGGTCCAGATTTCTGTACAAAAAGCGCACCATAGACTGGAATTTTTTTTTGTGTTGTAGGCCTGTAACTTCCAAAAATATGTCTGTACAAGGATCTAGTAGACATCCTGAATATAATAAGGATTGAAACACACAATTATTATAAAAAAAGTACATTAAAAAAATTATAAAATGTATAACTTGAATGATAAAATCTCTTGAATACTTATTTCGTATGAAAGATTTCAAAACAGTATTAATGTTTGTTTATAATAACATTTTTAATACAATTGGAAGTGTGTTTTGATTTTGTTTTACTTTGAATTGTATTGGATACAGTTATCACTGTATCCAATACAATGGCATTTGGCACCCTCTGAAAGGGGTTAACTTCAAAGAGCACATCTGAAAATGACACTGGGGGGATTTTCCAGATGTGCTCTTTGAAGATAGCCGGGCGCGGGGGGTCGCAGGACATTCATATGCAAATTGGGCTGGGAAAGGGGTGACATCGGCCGGCTTGCTTCAGTAAGAAAGCCAGCTAAGACCTTCAGATCCCCCGGACAGCACAGAACAGAGAGTATGTGCTGCTGACAGGGATCTGAGCTTAGCTGGACGGCTCCATCTCGTCAACTGCAATACTGACAAGATGGAGCCATCAGAAGCGCTAGGGGGGTTAAACCAAATTTTATTTCTAAATTTCTACAATAAGCTTCACTGTCTATTTAGCTGCTACCTTGACCAATTAATTGGTATAGCAGCCTATCTACACTTTTATTCTTATGTGACTGGTTATATCAGTACAATTCACCATTTCTGTATAAAAAACCATTCATTTGGTCAATCTGTTGTATCTTCTTAATAAGTTGCATAGAAAACTTCAGGTAACATGTGAACATTTGTGAGGCATTCAGACATTCTTTGCAGCTAACAGATTTCTTCGGAATGCTATTTGAACATTCACCTTTTCTTACGTTTTCCTTAGCAGAGAAAATTAAAAAGAAAGATAGGAAATAACAATGAAACCTCTGTGACTGGGAAAAAACAAGGATGCACTCTCTGATGTCATCAGGATATGCACAACGGACTTCCTAATTTTTACATTTTTAGTTTTCTTTTCTATACAATATTCCTCCGATGATGAGTAAATTAACATTTACATAATAAACAATGTGAAATAATAATGTGAAACAAGCAATTGTCATTAATACAAGTTTTGACATGCATTCTAATGGAATGGAATCGTACTAGAGGCATTTACTCTCCTATAGCGTTAGCCTTTAAACACTGCATATAAAAAAAGGACTCCATGACCTCAGTCTGTACTTTACATGGAAACAGTACTGCTTTGTATGAACCCTCACTGCTGTAAAAGCAACCTGGTCAGTAACATATTTTGGAGAGCTACTAAATTACATAAAGCAATCCTAAAATGTTTTGCTTTATTTTTTAATCATAATTACATAGATAAATTATTCAGACCTCTAAAATATAAATATGTTCTTCATTTCCAGACAATCTGTATGTCTCTAGTTCCAGCCTAAATAAAAACCAAAAACATATAAATAGCAACTTTAGATCTTTGTCAGATATAGCTATTGTAATATTTAAATAAAATCCAAAATGTTTAATATTTAGCAAAATTTTAAATTGCGTACAAGACAGTGGAGTTAAAGCGGACCTACCACCAGGAATCTATGTTTTCATGAATGGCACTAGAAGTGCCAATAATAGGGAGGAATGCAGTGAAAAAACCCCAAAAACTTACCTGTAATAAGCAAATTAAGAAGATAATTAGGCAGCTCTTCTCACTTCCTGGTTCATTTTAGGCACAAATAGGCAACACGTAAGTGATCTGCTTTGAAATTTCCCATAGAAGATCACTGAACGCCCCCCAGTGGCACCCGCAATATTGGACCCCCAGTTTCATGTGTTGCCTTCAGCGAACCAGGAAGTGAGGGGAGCTGAGTGGTAATCTTGTTAAAATGGTCATTACAGGAACGTTTCTTTTTTACTGCATTTACTGCAGTTTTTTTTACTGCATTCCTTCCTATTATTGGCACTTCTAGTGCCATTCATAAAAACATAGATTTCTGGTGGTAGGTCCACTTTAAGGATTTGACAATAAGGTGCAGCTTTTCGTTCAGACAAGATAACAAGGTCTTTGAGAGCATAAAATATGACCTCCTTCAAAAATATAGGCCAGTTAACATATTAGTAGTTATTATATATTCGAAATTCTATTTGCTGGTTAAGAGTAAAGATAGCCTGCTGGGTAAAATCATTGTAAATTCTTACTTGCCATTATGGTATAGCACAGGGTCTCAAATTTCAGAAGCAGGGTGATTCTGTGATATGGAATAGGAACAGTTACAAAACCACCAGTTTTACCAAACATGCATCAACACTTTGAAAATAGGGGGAATTTAGAGACATTTGTTTTTTCTGCTTCAGCAACTGCAGAAGTAAAACCTGCAGAAGAAAAATCTGCTTCCATTAGATCTACCAACAACTATGTAGCATAGTGGTCTCCCTGATAAAATACATAGTGATTGGAAGGTTTAGAAAGGTCCTCATATTACATGGTTTTTGGTATTAAAAAAAAGTTGATTGTACAGAAATTGTATAGGAATATTATAAGGTGCATTGGGAGCCTTTACTGATGGTTAAACATTCAAGCTTCATTCACATTTTGTGGTTCCATTAAGAATGGCATCTTGTTAGGAACTATGCATTGTAGCACACTATAATATAACATATTAACATGTATTATTATATAGCGTCCTTCCACATAAATAAATGAGCTGCCTTTTGAAGCATAATATACAAACAACAGTAGCCCAAATACATCACAGATATGTGGGTCATTAGAGCATAATAAAATATATTGGACCAAGAAAGTTTATCCTCAGTATATGTTTCATGATGGTTATATTTACTGCTTTGTAAGTAGGCCATTATAGTTCCTAAGTAATTAAAATAGCTATTTTACTTAAAGATGGCACATTTAATGAAAGTGTCAAATTATGCTCATTGATGTCTGAAAATACAAATAATAAATATGTATCCAAATGATATGTTTTCTGTGTAAAATAAAAAAGTGGAATGAATCTTCCAATCTTAAAATGTTTCAGAACATGACCTGTGGTTTGATCTAACCACAGAAATTCCCTATAACCTATAAGAGATGCATAACTACCCTTTCAGAAAGAATTTGTATAAATACAGACTTTTTCACTACAGCTCCAAATGGTTCATAACCAGTTGACCTTAGTTATCAGTAAGCTTCTAGGTGATCTGTAGTATAGAATGTCAACTAAACCAAGACTTTTGACCACATAATAGCATTGGTGGACCACATTGTTATATGGTATGTAAAGAAAGTAGTTGGGAAAACGAACAAATTTTTCTTTTAACCACCTACCCACCAATTAGTATTTGGTATGTTGAAGTGTATGTGATATCTTTAGTAGGGTGAGGTATGGAAAGCATATTTTCCCCAAGGTTGATTTGGCCATTTAATGAAATAATGGTTGTTAGCACTATTTAATACAGTCAACTGTGTTCTGCAAAATAAGATACAATCTACTACTACCTGGTGATCATTGGGATTTAACAATGGCATTTTGTACCTAAAGTAACAATGTCAACCAGTAAAAATTTGTTTTGTTTTTTCCATTAGCACCAGCATTTCCTTTGTTTATACCCTTTGATGCTTTCAATAAAAATATCCCAGATATTTTTTTCACGTTTGGTTAATAAGCTTTTTACTCGCAAAACAAAATGCCTGATGTGGCCAATCAATGGACTGTGTGTAACAACCTTTTACTAAGGTAAAAGGATATATATTAACCACACATCAGCTAAACTCATAAATATGCTACAACAGAGCAGAAAGTTGACAGTACAAGTTTCCTTATATATATAAACCACACATCAGCTACACTCATAAATTCAATACAACAGAGCGAAAAGATGACAGTTGGCTGTTAGAGGCAAAAAGAGAAATATATAAATAAGACTGGAGGTAAATTTGTAAAAAGGAATCCAGTTTTTGTCAAATATGCATATTGTACCAGGAAAGTCTTCTGCATCTAATGTAACATTGAATTATAACATGCTCAAGGCTTAGAACAAACAGGGGATTAACACCATTCTTATTTTTGTACATTAATGGAAAGTTCTCAACAATTTTTTTGTATGCTCAGAGCATAGCACCAGCTTTAAACTGTTTACCTGGGAAAGGAAATGCTGTGAAGCTTAATACTCATTGGTGTAACTCCTTCCAACCTCCTGGTTTACTAGGATAGACAGTTTATACAATTGTGATGGTAGGTGGGAAAATTTTAACGGGAGGCATGTCCAGGTCATAAACTAAAGGAAGGAGACTGTTTTCATTAGCTGGTATGGAAACAGTGGAAGTGCCAAGCTGGCATAGAGACACTGAGTGTGTGGTGTGTTTGGAGACAAAACAGGCAGTTAGCCTATGGCCATGGCCTGTGATTGCATGCCTTATGTTATGTGTTGCCTGATTTTCTTCTCTTGTCCTTTAAGAAGGATTTACAGGAGGAGATGAACAAGAAAAGAATATGGAGGACCAAAAAAAATTCAAAAGTGGAAACTATCTTTTCTAGCTGCCAATAGTTTTATAGCATAACTTCATCCCTGGCCATGATGCTCAGGCATACAAGACAAAATATATTGTACGTGCCCACTACTTTAATCCATGAGAAATCTGGTGATTAAAAAAGGTGATAGACTTACAACAGTGCAAAAGAAAATAGCAGTTCTCTCTCTTATGTTTTGTTCAGAAATAAAACAACAGTTTTTTTGGCTCAGCAGAGCTGTGCAAACAATACACAGCTGGTGAATAATTAATGTGTGCTGATTTTAAACCTCTCATTAGTTTTTTGCTATCACAAACTTCTTAGTATGAGCCAAATTAAAAAATTGTCAACTTTGTGCAATTAGCCTTATTGTATAAAAATAATCATAATTATGAGTTTAATAAACCACCCTAGAGGTTGAGACTAACCCAGCTCGTCCAGAATTTGTTTACAAAACAAACTCAGCCCAAGCTGGGATTGTGCACCAATACTCTGTGAGATTATGGCTCTACCATAGACCTCAATATTATGGGGGATGTCATTTTCCTAGCCCACATAGCCAATGTAATCAATGATGCCGGGGAGGGAGAGAATGGGAGGAAGGAGGGCGGGGAAATCAATGTACTCTGCTCTGATTGCCCGTAACGCACTGTTGAAAACAGAGCAATACAGGCTGACCACTAGGCAACATCAATTGAGATTGTGTCAAATCATGCCTAGAAAGTAAAAAAAACATCAAGATATTATCTGTTACGTGTGTGGTTTATTAACATCTTAAACACGGAAAACCTTAAGAAAATCTACAAATTGTATTTTAAATGTGCATAATGTGTGTTAATCAATGCACAAAAGATGTTACTTCCACCTCTACATTTTAAGCTTGGCTTGATGAAGAACTTTGTGAAGGTGATGGCTAAAGCAAACTTATAAGATTACCAATACCTGGTTCAAATATTTCATAATTTAAGTGTTATACATTTCAGCTGCTCAGTTTTATCAACGTATTTCAAAGATACAAGTTTCTGCTTCTTCAGGAGCTTTTATTCAAACCTGCCCCACATTCAGACTTTCTCTTCATGGATCCTTTTCATTGCTAGCACCTCCAATGTACACACAATCTAGTATGATAGCAGCAATCAATTGTGACATCCTGTCACACATATAATACAGGGAGCACAGAATTATTAGGCAAGTGGTATTTTTGAGGAATAATTTTATTATTGAACAACAACCA
>CM070034.1:81207965-81214961 GCA_036250615.1 Ptychadena robeensis | reverse complement strand
TACACACTCTGTTATTAATCCACATGTGAAAGGAGGAAGGAAGTGATGTGGATGGGGATGAAATCAGCACAGTGCGTGTTCCGGTGCGTTTTAAGCGTGTTTTGGCGCGTTTTTGGTGCCTAAACGCGCAAATGTAGACAGTCCAATGCAAATGCATGGGATGCGTTCTTGGAAGCGTTTTTGGGCGTGTTTTCCGCACTGAAAACGGCTGAGTCTGTGTGGAAAACGCGCCAAAAAACGCTGGCAAAAACGCATCCCATGTATCTGCATTGGACTGTCTACATTGGTGCGTTTTGGAGCGTTTTGGGCGCGGTGCGTTTTTAAAACCGCCAAGCCAGGCGTTCTGACGCACCGCTCCAAAAACGCGCCAAAACACGCTAAAAACGCACCAAAAAACGCACAGAAAACGTGCTGTGCTGATATAGGGCGTTTTTCTTGCCTTGTGTGAGTGGATGGGAAACATCCCCATCCACATCACTTTCTGTCTCATTACACATGTGGATTAATAACAGAGTATGTAAGTACTACTCTTTTAATGAAACTGATTGACTTCTTTAGCACTCTTTCACACTAGCTGTGCTGTAGTTGTGGTACAGTACCACAATGTAGCATGGATAGCGTTAATGCAGTGTACGTTTCAGGGCTCTTTCACACTAGCTGTGCTGTAGCTGTGGTACAGTACCACAATGCAGCATGGATAGCATTAATGCAGTGTACTTTTCAGGGCTCTTTCACACTAGCTGTGCTTTAGTTTTTACGGCCCTTTCACACTATGTGTGCTGGGGTGGGGCCCATAAAAAACATTGGCTATGGGGCCCAGTCATTTCTAGCTACGCCCCTGCCCCTGTGACCAGTATTTTCATCCCAAATCTAAAATTCACTGTTTATGATAAACTACTAGGGCAGGGGTGGGTAAATTTTTTGATTCGTGAGCCACACTGGCTTCTTAGATTTGATAAAGGGGTAGGACCAAGACCCTCCATAAGTATGGCAATTCCATGCATCGTCGACATCACTAATGATGGCAGTGATGTGTAATAGGAACATATGACAGGGACATTGTTTTTTTATTTTATTTCCTGCATTTAAAAAAAAAGTTAATTCATTGCAATAATCAGAGATAATTCCTAGAGACTGCCTGTTGTTGCCACGAGGATGCACCCACAATGTCATGATCATGTCACTGCAATGTTTGGACACCTTTAGGCATTATGTGCACCCATTGCAAGTGGAGGGGAGCATTGTTTCAACTAGGTGACAAAGGGCCAGAAAAGATAGCTAAACGGGCTGGATCCAAACCTAGATCCTTTGTTTGCCCATCCCTATACTAGGGGGTCTACAAGGACTTTACTCACAAACATAAATACAAAAAGAATTATTTTGAATCGAAAATTAGGCAGGTGGTATGTAAAAGCTGATACCTGCATAATAGTCATGGGGGGGGGGGCCTGAAAAATAACTTCATAAGGCTTCATTAACAGGTCTGCATGTTCAGTTTGGTAAACACGTACATTGAAAGTTTACAAAACTTACATTGGCAGCAAAAATCATTAGTAAATATAATCTGTAAGTGCTTTTCTGTGTGTCGTCAAAATAGGATGCATTAGGGAATCAAAACTCATACAAATTAGCATGGCCGATGCTGAAATGTATCCTCTATACACCTTGATATACAATACATGATATAAACACATTTGACAAACAAGTTACATTTTATCTCCCTAATAAATACGCACTGAAGTCTCTACTAATAAATGCAATGGACCCTCGTGTACTTGACCAACAGCAATGTCTCTTTGGAAAATGTATTCACATCAATTTGAAAAAGTTCAGCATTTTGAGAAACGGTGCACTTCAAACATTTGCTACAGTTAAGGGGTTACCGGTTACTGGCCTTTTTAGGAGAACTGAGGAAGTGTGTTTTGTTCTCTCTCAGGAAATTTGTGTTAACAAAATATTGGAGTGAGTAGTAGCTATACACAGGAAAATACAAACAAAAGCATTTTTTCTGGTTCTGGCCAACCTCACCTCTTCAGTTGCTGGAAGCCTGATATTTTTCCAAGCAGAATGACTTGATGGCTGCAGGCTATTGAAATGTAAGGGCAGAACGTGACTGGGTCACCTGACACCAGTGAAGCAAAGAAACGTAATGGTATTACCACTATTCAGGCTAAGGAGAAGGTGACAGATGGGGAAAAAAAAAGTCTAAAGGCCTCAGCAGAAAAGACACTTATCTGCTGCCTACCATAACGAGAATTCAATTATCCAGAAACCTAAAGTGTAAGACAAACAAAGCACCTGGAATCTGATAGACTAAGACCAAGTCATGAAACATTATAAAGAAAGGAAATGGATTAACTACAAACAAACCCGTGCTTGATGTCTACAGTCTCATGTCTTGATTTCAAAGTGGAATGTGTCCTCTCAAATGTTAAATGTTGCAGAAGGGTGATGCTAGTCTTGGAACATAGATACTGGTGCTGTGAAATGTTAATTACAAGTCACAGTGTGCTTTCTTCATCTCGCCAACCCTAACATATATACATCAACAGGAGACACTTTTCCTTTGCCAGCTCAGGTGAAAATGTCAAAAATGTCACCTTTGAAAATATAAATTTCACGAAATGTTATTAGAAATAACATTGAACACTAGTAATAATATAGTAATATGCAAATTACTCAAATATAAATTTTAACCCTGAAAATAAAATATACATAGAGAGCCAGAAGAGGTATTTAACAACTGCTGACACATTATTCTATTACTTACTTTGGGGTTAGGGTTAATGTGTCTTTCTGTTGTGTGAGAGAATGTATATATGTATATACATACTGTATATGCATACATTGGTAGATGAATTAGGATCTAGCATTTTAATAATTTCACACACAGTTCATCCAACAGTACAAGCGAAAAATAAATAAGCTTACTTCAGTGCAGTGGAGAAAAGTCCAACAGAGAAAACAAACATTTAGCAATAGTGGTGGTACAAGTTATCTCTCTCCCCTGATGAGACAAGCAGAGAGCCTATATCAACAGTTAGTTGTAGCCAACACCAAAACCAGGTAGGTACTGAGTTTTAAATGGGAAGCCCCCCCATCCTTTCAATTGATTCTGCATTTGGGGCCCATTTAATTCAAACAATACTGCAGCCAGAGACTAACAAAATAACCCAGGACTGCTTTAACCCCTAACTACATCTGATGACAGAGCCACAGTTCGTGTGTGTACATATACATATATATGTATAAAGTAGATGCTGATGATACCATGCTTTTTCCATTTATGGTTCAGTAGTGGTTATAATAAATGTATTTATGACCGCTCTCCTACTTTCATGTTAGTTGCTATACTCTTAAAACTCAAACTACAGACAGATTTAGAGACAACAGGACAGGCTATTCATAGCCTAGGTAATTTTTTAAAGTCTTCTGGTCTAGGGTCGTATTTACTGTTACATAAATAGTGATAATAGTTTAATGAATACCTCCTGCTTTTTGCCAGGGTCACTTTCCTTAGATGCCTTTGGACACAAACTAGGGAGTGTGGGGAAACAAAGTTTAGAATTTTGCACACTATAAATTCCTTATTATTAACGTATGTGTGTAAAATAAGGCTATAAATCTTTATCTTCAATAAATGTATGTCTTTGTCGCAAACAAATATTGCATGCAGCTCAATTGCAAACATAACATATTCTAGAATAATTGTCAATAACAACAGCATAAAAAATGTTTTATAAACAAAACTGATGTCAGAAAGTATACCAATATCAGTTTTAATAAAATAAATTCCAGCAGTTTTTAAGCAGTTTATGGGAACATCATGTACAACCAGCACAGTTAACAAAAGACAAGAAAACCAAAAATAAATCAAAGCTGCATGATGAAAATAATACAAGGTCATAAGAAATTATTCAGTTTCCAAGACTGCTGACTATAAAAAGTCACCAGCCTGTCTGAACAGCGAAGAACAGAAAACAGATAAGTACTGAAGCAGATGTAGAGACCAATCCCAACTTAATAGAAAAAAAATCCTCTTACTACTCTTGTTGCTTTAAATTACACTTTAATTATTCACACAACAGTGAGATGCATAGACAATAATACTAAAACATACTAAATTATTTAATTTCCAACACTACTGACTATACAAAGTAGCCACCAACCTTATCTGTGAAAGAAGAGAAGAACAGAAAAGTTACACATACTGAACCAGATGTAGGGAGCAACTCCTGCAGTTCTGAAAAGTGAAAACTATTCCTTTTATTACACTTGTTGCTTTGAAATACTCTTAAATTATTCACACAAAATGAGACGTGCAGAAAAAGTGCCCTCACAGGGCTTTATTTTAGATATAGTCAGCTCTAAAGGCCCCCATACACGGGTCGGATTCCGGCCGGATTCCGGGCCGATCGATTCCGGGCGCATGCACGTGAATCGATCGTGCCGGAATCGTGTGCAGCCCACCTTGTCCGTCCAATCACGTCCGATCGTTCGGGGGCCCAGAATCGGATCCGTCAGAGAACCAACATGTTGGTCTTTTTGATCCGATTCTGCACAGATCAGGGGGAGTTGCCATTTGTGAGGTGGAATCGGAGGTGGAATCGGACACGGAATCGTCCCGGAATCGTGCCGGAATCCGTTGGACAAGGTGGTATGCAGCGATGGATACTCTTAATTGGCCGATTGATCACACCTGCGATTCCCGGCAGAATCGCCGGAATCAATCGGATGATGAATCGATTGGACATGGAATCCGACACGTGTATGGCTAGCTTAAGACTCCGAGGAATACTGCATAATAATCAGAGACTAGTTTGACTTCTCTTTGATTGAATATAAGAAATGCAGATTGTATATGGCCGCATATGTGTTTCTAGAAAGCAGAGAAAGTATCTGGCTAACACGGAGTTACATCACAGAATACAATTCCTCCTGTGGATTCAGTCATTGTGATGACAGGCGTGGGAGTGACCAGGTCATCTAATGCCCTCTCCTGCCATCTGCATATGACAAGCTGGCTGAGGAATGGCAGAATAGACATAAAGGGAGAAGATTCTCTAGCAGTTCCATGTCTGCCTTTTCCAAGTCATTATACTTAAAGACAATTGCGTTAGCTCATTTATTCCAGTTTTATTATTTTATATTAATTATATTTATAAGCTCTGAAGAAATGAAGACTGAAATACCACCGCTACCCCCTTGATTTTACTTATACAACGTATGATATCCTGTTTCCCCCGAAAAAAAGGCATCCCATGAAAACAAGGCACCCTTAAATTTTTGCCTCATGCAGGAATACAAGGCTTCCCCCCCTGAAAATAAGGCACACCCTGAAGACACGGTATGGTAACTCTGGACAGGGGGGATCAGAGGGGGCAATCAAAATGACATAGTAGGATCAAAAGGGGTTACTAAAATGGTAATTTCCCCTCTGAGTCTCCTGTGCCATTTTGTTTCCCCCCACTGATACCCCGTGTCATTTTAAGTGATCCCTACCGTGACACCTCAGTGCCGTATTCTTCTTCCTGGAAAAATAAGACATCCCCAAAAAAAGACGTAGGGAAACTTTGTGAGCAAAAATTAATATAGGACACTGTCCTATTTTCGGGGAAACATGGTATATTATCTTATGAATATAATTTACAGCTAACATCACAGCTAAAAATAAATGACACTGCGTGCATTTTAAATGTGCATGTTAAGTAGACTGTAACTAAAAATAGTTATCCACTATGCAGAGTGATGGGAGGCAAGACAGAAATGCCATTTGTTTCCTACTGAAGTTATGCATTTTTATTTATAATAAACTCTGAAGTGCTAGATGGCTCACTACACATTCATTCGGGTGGGTGGCTGTATCCTAGGAAATTAGATTAGCGTTTACTAAATGCTTTAGGTTTACTAAATGGCACTAATCTCTTCAAACTACAGTACATGTCAAAATTCTACGGCATAAGTATGTTCCTGTCTTAGGATAAAAAGATAGCTGTATTTTTTTCCATAGGTAGTTGTGTTTTTTACACCAAATTATCATTACCGTCATGAAAACCTTACCATAATATGTAATGAAAAAATTGATTTTGCTTATACTCTGGTCAAGAGATAAAAATCTCAACATTTTGTGGGCGTACTTTGTGAGTTACTTTGGCATTATCACCAAAATTGTTGGAAATGTAGGGAAGGGATTCTCCAACAAAGTGATGGTGAACCTATGGCACGCGTTGCACTTGGAGCCCTCTTTGTGGGCATGTGAGCTGTCAGCTAGCACATAGGATAAAATTGGCTCTCAATGCTGTCAGTTCTCTTCCCCTATCTTCTGATTGCAAACAGCACCCCATACCCTTTCATATTCTATCTTAATAGTAAGTAGAGTTGTGTGTTTACATGTTTTGTGTGCATATGAGTTGTGTGTGTAATTCAGGTTAAATTGCCATGAGATAAATAAGTGGGGTTTGGGTTTCAGTTTGGGCACTCGTCTCTAAAATGTTCGCCATCACTGCTTTAGTGCATTAGATCGGCCAGGGTTTAATTTCCTGAGGTGATGCATTGATTTGCTGGACAATCCTGAACGTGATCGTTCAACGATTATTGCTTCACCATGCCGCGATTGATCGCACAAAGATCAACAGGGAATGGCTGGCTTTAAGGTAGGCATACACACATCGACTTTGTGTCGATTCCTAAATGATCAATCATTGCAGTCGAATCTTCGAGAATCGATTCCTACCCACCTTGATCAATCGACCAAAAAACAAGTTGAAGAAAAAATTGATCAAAAGACAATTGGACATGTCGTATTTTTTTGGTCGATTGCTGTTACTTTAGATGGGGACCCTCGATAGCTTAGGGCAAAAATAAAGCAGGAATCGGTTCCCCAAGGTGGTGTGCACTGCAATCTTTGTACGATCGATCGCTGATTTTGCGATCACATATTACAATCACATTGTACAGTTATCACAGTGAAATTGTAACCTTTAACAACTAATAGTC
>CM070034.1:81192965-81205465 GCA_036250615.1 Ptychadena robeensis | reverse complement strand
ACGGACATACATGGCCGACTGAGCTTTGTGTTGGCCCCCGCAATCTGTGGACAATTTAGCCTACAACTGAGCTTTGTATTGGCACCCGCGATCTGTGGACGATTTCGCCACCGACTGATGGCCGGGAACATGCACGCACATCGGTCGGCCAGCTCGCTAGGTGTATAGGGGACTATACTGCCAGTTGAGGACCATGTTTTATGTGCATTACTAGAATGATGTCAACCTGTAAAAACAGCCTCTACATTCCAATCCATTCTGGTTTCTTCAGAATAAGGATCCTGAATTCCTTTGCCTAATGGACTGAGATTTTCATGAATGCTTTAAAACATTAAACGATCTGGTGTGTTTAAAACCCAAATGAGCTAATCATATTTTTACAGTAATCAATTAACTTTAATTAGTAAAATGTATTCCAAAAATCGCACAGGGGGATGTTTATAGAAATTTGCCAAAAATACCAGTGAATCTATTAATATATCCCATTCATTCCTCAGATTCACCTGCACATTTGCTGGGCTATGTAACATTTGCTGACACTTGTTTTGCAATTGGAGAAGGTGCTTACAGTAACAGTCACTCATTTGTAGCAAGAGGAATGTTATATTTGCCAGTCCCTGAGCACGTTTATTATACACATATGCCAGGCTGGAGATGGAGTAATCTGTGTGTACTGAAAATTCAATGTTTGCCTAAGGAGACCACTGTGCAGAAAGCTAAACCAGTATATTAACATGGCCCCAGAATTTCAAGGTGTGATTTTTCTAACTGAAGATATAGTACATTAACTGCTGCTGTGATTACTCCTTTCTTTTTAGCCAATCATCCAACCGACACAAAGTTAGGCTCACCAACATCATAAAGTTCCTGAGTATGTCTATATAATAGTATAGTGGGCAGCATGGTGGCTTAGTGGAAAGCACTCTGACCATGCAGTACTGGGCTCCCAGGTTGGAATTTCCACCAGGACACTATCTGCAAGGAGTTTGCATGTTTTCAGGATGCCTGTGTGGGTTTCACACATTTCAAAGACATGCTGGTAGGTTAGTTGACTTTCCCAAATAAAATGTCCTTAGACTGTCTTGTTACGACTTCGACTATGACCTAGACTGCATTAGTTACATATGACAATGCAAGGGACATTACAGTGAGTGAAAGCTTGTGACATGTATAAAGCGCTGTGTAATATGTCAGCGCTATATAAATTCAAGTTAGTAATTATAGTGTGGTCAACATAATGTAATACAAACCGACGGGACCCCCTTCGCTAAGCACAGTGCTTGATGGGGATCCCGATGGACCACATACACTTTAGCTGGACGGTGGATGCTGTGTTCAGACATCAGCCAATACAAGGGTTAACATACTCAACTACATTAATCCGTGCATCAGCAGAACGGCTTGGGCCGTGAGAACACAGCATCTGCCGAGCAGGTAAGTGTATGTGCTTCGTTGAGACCTCCCGCCAAGCAATGCGCCTAGCGTAGGGTGTCCAAACGGATGTAGAAATATACCCTTAGTCATACCCACTATGCGTAAAAACCCTGTGTTTGACGTACGTCAAACGGAGAGATGTTGACACATCCATTGAAAGTCAATGGATGTGTCAACACATCCGTTGGTGTAATCCGTCAGCTTGCTTTGCTTTAAAATCAACACAGAGCACTGCGTAACACAGCATAAGCAAATTCAAGTATGGGTTCATTCACTACTATGGTTATAGATGGGCTGTGTCACTATTAGGGTTAGTTTCCACTGCGTCAAAATCGCACGTCTGACGGAGGGATTTTGACATAGCCCATTATATCAAATGAGCCTGTCCCAAAATCCGTCAGTGCAATCGGTTGGTCTCCGTTGCGTTAAAATTGACGTAGATCACTATGTCTATTTTGACGCAACGGAGGGGTGTAATCTGTCACTGGCGGATGCACTGAAGGAAAAATTTCTTGTATGTCCTGACGGATGCACTGACGGATGCCTGACGGATGCACTGACGGATGCACCCTTCCGTTGACGGAGGGACCTTGACGGATAGAAAAATGCAGTGGACACAAGCCCTTAGCCTGACAGAGGCAGGGCCTGCGGATTCGGGGCTGTGACGGGCTATGGAGCCAGCCCTGTCATAGCCCCATTGCTGTTAATGGCCGGCTTGAGCACTATGTTAAAACCCACTGGGTCTGTGCTATTTCCTCACAGAACATCTTTTCGTTATTGTCATTGAGGCCTATAGGTGTAACTAA
Organism: Ptychadena robeensis; assembly: GCA_036250615.1. NCBI lineage: Eukaryota > Metazoa > Chordata > Amphibia > Anura > Ptychadenidae > Ptychadena > Ptychadena robeensis. The sequence goes on along the minus strand of CM070034.1, from coordinate 81,203,225 downwards.
GCCCAACCGGGCAGGGTCCTCAACTCCTCCTGTGTCATAACCTGTACCTTAGAGTTGCATCTCAACTCTAATTGAATGTACAGCGCTGTGTAATATGTTTGGTGCTATATAAATAAGTTAATAATAATAATAATTACTGCACAACTTTTGACAGCTCGCAGTCTTGTCTGTTCAGCATATTGCATTAATAAACATAAAGTCAGGGAGATAAAGGTTTGTGCAGTCACTCTTTGTAATCCATGACTGACAACAGAGGCTCCATTGCTAAGAAGTGGATTAGGGACCTTCACAATGGAAGTTGTAAAATATGCCTAAAGCAAAAGAGCTAAAATTAGCACTGTATAGAAGCATGGAAACTCTTACATAATTACTAGTGATGAGTGACATAGGTAATATTCAAATTTGCGATATTTCATGAATAATTCTACTAATACGAATATTCGCAATTCGAGTGTATGGCCATGCATTGTGAAATTTTTTCCGGGCACCTGAAGAGAATACCAGCACCATCTTAACTTCTATTGTACCTAAACGGATCTTCATGGATCCTTGAATCTACTTAAACTGACACTCGAATCTTAACCAGCTATCGTGTGCTGGGTTGACCCTAAATTGTGGCCCTCCGTTCCCTTTTTTTGACCTGCAAACCAGTGGCATAGAATTAGACACCTATAATTCCATCTGGATAATTGTGGGACCTATATGGCATCAATGTGGACCCCCTGATGAAGGGATGTGAAACATATGTTGGGGTCTATTCCAATCATTTGCTATATGGACCTGCCGACTCTCCACCCCTAGCCCTGCAAGCGGATAAGGACAGTTCAATATTTAACTTGTAGCTATATTGTTGTTGTAACTTTCTATGGACATTAAAACCACAGGGACACTTTTTATCTGCTTTTTCATGTGATTTTATTTCTCATGAATTGTATATAACTTAACTTGAATACCTTATACTGGATTGACATAGGAACATATTCCTAGCTGGTTGTTAAAGTCCCCTGGCCCCTACTGTGTGTAGGGGAAAAAACCCTCTCCTCTGGTGTAAGGAACGAGGAGTGGGATTTGTCCTCTACCCATAACCTTTTTCACACTTATTTTATCATATTTGGGATGTTGGCCTTTGGTCGCCCCATATATCTAAAGTTATTTTAGCATTGCGAATATAAAATCACAATGCATGACCAATGCACAATATTGCGATTATTCGAAATTTCAAATATCCGCCGCCATATTCGTGAAATTTGCAAATTCTGGAATAGATGATATTCGTCAAATATATTCGCAATTCGGATATTCGAGCTCACCACTAATAATTACAAGCACAGCTCACATTTTAGTACATGTTTGGTCAACATTGCTGTTGTTATAGCCAGATTCGGTTAGTATTCCAATACCTGCAAGTAGTAGGCTGTTTAGCATAAACTTGGTGGTGTGATTCAGTCATGTTTTTATTTGTATTTGTCACACAACAAAACACTTCATATGTTTAAAAAAATGGCTGAGGTGGATCTAGGCTGAGCTAGGGGATCAGTGAGGGAGCAGTGTAGTCAAGCTGCTTGTAAAGATAACAGAGCTCACAGAGAATGGCACGAGAAGTTTATGATGAGCAACTCCTCACATTCTTTTAGTCAATTGTAGCCAAAAAAGAGAAACGGCCTGCTGAACAGAAACAGAATGTTTCTGCTATAAACACTGGCCGGCACAATAAATCAAACCGCGTCTGTTACCATTTGAACCATGAAGAGACAAATTATATACCTTATACCGGAAAATATATTATAAAAGCTCTGAATTATCGGTGCTGCTGCTCAGACACAGTTCAGACAAAACAGCTAAAAAACAAGTCTGTCACTAGGATGTTACTCTGTAATTTGGTCTACAAGAGCGACATGCAACGACTTGGCAAGGTCACACAGCACTCCTGCTGGTCCTGAAGTAGAATGTTAACTGCTTCAGAGGAAGTGTCTTCCCACTGACACCATCAAACCGAAACACAATTTACTGCATTTCTTCTCTACTGTCTGAGATGCGATAAAAAATGACATCATTTCTGTAAATCTGTAAATCTCTGTTTTCAGCATTCCATGGAGCAGTGGTTCCCAAACTTAGAGGGCGAAAGGAGGTATTCCAGAGGGGTACAATTGGAGGGCAGCCAGGGTGACACCTTGTGTGAGGATTCCTCTGGCAGCCAGAAAGACAAGAGAGAACATATCTGCCTATTGGCTCTCCCCTCTGTCAGTTATCTTCTCCCTCTGCTAATTGGATACTTCATTCTCACCAAGGAGGAGGAACAAGTGGATAGCTAACCATGGGAGAACCAGCTGCAGAAAATAGAGTGCATGTAATGTGTGTTTCTTTGTCAGTGTCTGTCTCTATGTGAATAATTTATATTTCTACATGATTAGTGTGTGCTCTCTGGGGCTGTGGTGGTTGTGTAGCGGGCCCAAAAATGCATGCTGCAGTGTGTTTACAGGAACCCTCAGCTTTGTGCATTTCCACAAATGTAAAGGTCCAGTGTGAATGGTACAACAATTTCCTTATGGAGCCTGTGTAGCTTACGTTATGCAAGCCGTACTGTCTTGTGGTACTGCAAAATGCTTAGGAACCCACAACTTTAAAAATGTTAACTGTGGTAGCGCCATAAAAGGTCCCATTCAAAGTCTCTTATGGTCTGTATGTCAAGCCATCCTGTTATATCTGTACATATCATTGATGACACATACATGATTAGCTATGATACCAACTATTTGACAGCTTAAAATTGTGTTTAAGTCAATTAAGGGACACTGGCAACCAATTGTAAAAAGTTCCAAAAGATTGAATGTAAACAAATAGTGGCTTTTTAAATTTGATAAAGGGGCCGGACCAAGAGCCTGTAATGACCGACCCACCATAGAGTTGCCAATTCCATGCATCGCTGGCATCACCTTGAAATGACCTTAAAAAAATGCTCATTCATTGCAATGAGCAGAGATAATTCCTAGAGTCTGTTGTCGCCATGAGGATTTGCCCACAGCATCTTGATCCTGCCACTGCATCGTCCCCAAGGCAATGCTTGGACACCTCTAGGCATTATGTGCTCTCATTGCAAAGAAAAAGCAGAGGGGAGCATCTTTTCAACAAGGTGACAAAGAGTTGGAAAAGAAAGCCAATAGGCCTTAGTTTGCCCAACCCTGGTCTATACCTATAGTCATAACTGAGTAACTGCAAAAAGTGTCTTGGCTGAAACTGTTGATGAATAAGAGCGCTAGGGTACGGGTATGAACCACCCACCAAATATATGCAAATATACTTTAGTAACCCTGCAGCTTCTTAATATATATCTGATTGAATCTAGCCTTAAGGTACCCATACACGTTGCGATTTTTCGTGGACCGATTCGATATTCAATTTCGACTCCCGATTTTTGCTTTACTGCTATTTTTAAAAGTCGGTCGGATGCACGATTTTTCACCCGATTTTTCACCCGATTTTTCACCCGATTTTTCACCCCAATTTTCACCCGATTTTTCACCCGATTAGTCACAGGCCGACCGACCGATCGGCCAGTTGTATCAGAAATCTTTTAAACGTCTCTTTTAAATGTGGCCGACCGACTGAAAATTACGGGCATCATCATTCGGGACCCGACCGACTTTTCGGCCGATTTTCTAAAAACAGCATCGGTCGGACTACATTTGCATGTTACGAATCCCGAACGATCGACCGACCGGACCGACCGGATCGGTCGGAAGGGCTAAAATCGCACGAAAAATCGCAGCGTGTATGGGTACCTTAAGGTATATATATACCAAAACCATTTTTTTTACCTGTGGAATTTCAATTAATGTAAAGGTTTTTTTTATTGTAAAACAGGCAAACAATAGGCTCAATGACCCAAGTTTTACACAAGGATAAGTAGCATTTCTTTCAGCCATGTGAATGTAATTTTCTAATTGCGCTGAACTTAGCTGAAAATTACTGTCACATTTTTTTTAAACAATGTATCTTTATAGTGGGGCTCTAGCTTTGTGGACTGAGCCTTATGTCTCTTGTGTAATTTACCTGTCCACTCACAAACGTATTCAGAATGTATACTAAACATGTGTCAATATGAATTCACTCCCATGTACATGTGGAGAAGCATGCTGAACCCTGAAGAAGGCAACAATTTCAGGGAAGGAGCTGGCAGACGTCAAATCCCTGCAGGGGAGATTGGTATTACAGACTTTAGTTCCGCTTTTAAAGCACAATGGAACAATCAATGGTGCAGAATAATCAGCTGTAACCAGGGATTGATTTACTGTTAGACACAGTAGGCATGTGTCTATGAGCACAGCAGCAAAGTGGGAGCCTTTTCATGTACAGTCCACACATTTTTCCCATTTTAGGTTGAAATACAATAATCTAAAGCAAACTCCCATGATGAAAATTCAGCCATGGCTGTAACCAATTATACATTAACTGTAAAGGGAATTCCATGCATGTGGGTGAGCCTAAGTCATCCTGTACAAGTATGTAAAGCATGCCAATGATACAATTTTAGTACTTACCAGGCAATCTCTACTGTCACCTCTATCTCTGTGGTCTTTCGTCTTCTTTCAGGATTGGAGTTTATGGGCCTCTTTTTGGGGAGCCACACTAGTCCTTCTGCTGCTGATGCCCTGTTCATTGACCTGCACATATATATATGTATATAGGGAATGAATAGTGCTGACAGGTACGTAAGAGATGTTATGACAGTAGATACCTACACAGACTCTGTTGTCATGATGTGAGCCTTCCTGTCAACACTTTTTATGTAACTGACTTGAATTCCTCTTGAACCTCCCTAGCGCTCCAAATGTTTCCAATTTTCCTTTTGCAAAGAGGTATGGGAAAAAAACGCCACCTGCAGCACATTTCTGGTGTCATCAGTGACTCCAGTGATGTAAGCCCCTGATGCCAATGTCTGTATTAGGCTTAGCCATAGACTTCACTGTACATTAAAACCCCTGCGTTAAATGCAGGGGTTTTAACGTAGTGCTCGAGCTGGCAATTACGGCAATGGGGCTTTGACCGGGCTGGCTCCACAGTCTGTCAGAGCCCCGGATCCGCTGGCTCTACCTCTGTTAGGCCAATATCAATGCAGACCATGTGTGTCCATAGTAATGTAACGGAGGCTTGCGATGGCATCAGAGGAAGTCTGGGGCTCCACTATGCATTAAGGATGCACTGAGTTAACGCATCCAGTAAACGCAACCCATGTGTTAGGGATGCGTCAGGGATGCGTTTATGACATATCCTTTTTTTTTGTGATGTTTTTTTACCATAAACGCATTGAACAATGCATACGCAATGCAAACGCTTCGATGGACTCAATTCTTTTTGAATGGGGGCTTCAATGCACCATACTTCCGCTGGCTTATGTTGAGTTTGGGCTTGTTTCCACTATACGTCGGGACCCCCTCCGCGATGCTTAGACATCCGCCAATGCAGAGGCTCAACATACTCGACTACGTTCAGTCTTAGGGTTAGTTTCCCCATACGTCGGGACCCTCTACGCTAAGCGTATACGCTTAGCGGGCTCCCGACGTAGCAGATAGACATTGCCTGCATGGCGGATGGTCTGTCTACACATCCACCGGTGCAAAGAATCAACGTATTCGACTACATTGATCCTTGCAGCAGCGGAGCGGCTTGGCGCTGTGAAGACAGAGTCTCTGCCGAGCAGGTAAGTGTATCTGCTACGTTGGGGTCCCCGAGGGTCCCAACGTATGTGGAAACAAGCCCTTACATCGGTGGAACGGCCCGGCGCAGTAAAGACACAGCTTCCGCCAAGCAGTTAAGTAAATGTGATCCGCTGGGACCTCCCGCCTAGTAACACGCTTAGCGGAGGGGTCCCGACGTATACTGGAAACATAGCTTTAATGTCAACACTGTGCTCTGAGTTGATTTTAACACAACACAAGCTGACAGATCACACTAACGGATGTGTAGACACATTCATTCACTTTCATACGTCAAAAGCAGGGTTTTAACGCATCATTACCACCCTGGTATCATTAGGGTCAGGGAAATGGAACCAATGAGAAGCCTGTAGGATGCAGATGCTGCAGGATGGAGCATGCTGGAGGAGGTAAGCCATCCGTAGTGGGGCTCAGGGTTACCAATATTGGTAATTAAAATCTACCCTAAACCACGCTCTGGATTACCGCTAAGGGTGTTAAAGTCTAATGACTAGTGATGGCCGAACTCTCCGCAACAGTTCGGTGGCGAACATGGATGTTCGCCCTCCTTCTCGCCGGCGAGCAGTGCGGGTGTTCGACCCGCTCGCCGGCAAGAAGAAGATCTCTATTCTTCCTCCGGCAGATCAGAACCTGCGAGATCAAGCCGGAGGAAGAATCTTTTCACTAGAAGACTAGAAGCTGGCCTTCTAGTGAAAAATCGGCTCGGGAACAGGAAGTGACGTCAGTGACGTCACATCCGGCTCCCTTAACCAGGAACTATGCGTTCCAGGATGCGTTCCAGGGACCGGATGTGACGTCACTAACATCACATCCGGTTTTTCCGATTCAAATTCCCCGCCTAGAGGCGTGGAATTTGAATCTGTCCGCGAACAGGCGGACGGCGGACGTCTTTAAAAGTCGGACCCGCCCGTTCGCGGACAGTCCTGGCCGATGTTCGCCCATCTCTACTAATGACTAAACCTATTATTCTAGTGACTATACTGCATTGTTACAGCAGATACTTTTTGAAGTTTAAATTTCTTAATAACAATATAAAACCATATATTTAGGTTTGTAGTTCCCCAAAAAATGGATGGGCCCGCAAATTGTCTCAAAATTGTGTAACATCCCCATTTATGTGTAATACTTGCATTTCTTCTCATTAAAGAGGCTTGGAATCATGTGTGCCTATTGATTACTGCTTAACATTTTATTGTTACTGAAAAAAATGTAACAGCAATTCCAATGTTTTCTGTTTATATTTATGTTCAATGTCTATGTTATTTATAACAGCAACAGTCAATCAATCCCTATGGTAACACCAGAGTGATAAAGGATGAAAGGTTTTCCCTAAGGGTAAAAAGCAAATGTTAACTAATTCAATGCCAGAGCCCGGTTTATCCTTTCATTTGGTTTATTTTCATTACCACATGGAGGTTATACTGGTCCTAACTGTATATATATTTTTTTTCATATTTTTTTACAGTCAAAATCCTATGTAGCCCTGTGTGTACCACTCTAAAAGAGAGTTTGTGTTATTATTTCTGTTATTAGTAGCAGTAGTATTCATAGCTCTCATGTGTCCATGAGTTGGGAGCTCTGTTCCTCTTAATGTTTAAACACTGACACTAATAATACAGATGCCTAGAACTATTAGAACTATAAAGGTGTTTTGTTGCACCAAAACCATTATTTTATATGTGAACCAAAAGCAATGATTTGTGCATTCATTCCTAATGGATCATCTTTAAGATGCAGAACTTCAGGAAATATCTGGTGGCATAACATGGGTTCTATGATTGAAGGTTGAAATCCATGGGCAAAGACATAGGTTGTCTATTGCCCTGTCTATTGACTATTCAGAGACACAGGTTGTCTATTGCCCTGTCTATTGACTATTCAGAGACATAGGTTGTCTATTGCCCTGTCTATTGACTATTCAGAGACATAGGTTGTCTATTGCCCTGTCTATTGACTATTCAGAGACATAGGTTGTCTATTGCCTTCATTGGATATATATGTGCAAAGATCAGATGTTATGGGATCGATGTGACTTACCCACATGGAGTGACCGATCCATGTAGCCCACAATCACGATCGGCCAGAGAACGGACATTTCAGTTTTTCTGTGGCCGTTCGCATTTCTTTGGATGGGGACCACCCCATGCAAAGTATTGGCCGGCACACAAAGGGTGCACTTCAATTCTCTGAACAAGTGGCCACAGTGTGATGACGCCATCACGCTGCAATGGTCTCTTCGAGGATCGCGCAGGGATCCCTATGCATACTTTATTGCTTTATGCATATCATGAGAAACTGACCGTCTGCAGTGAAATCAGTGTAAGCAAGAAAAAGTTGTACAAAGATGGAATGTACAGTTTACTTTAATACAAAATGGCTGCTGTGTTTCATCTCAGAAAGTTGAAAAATAAAGTTGGAGTGCATTTTGAAACCAATGGTTTTCAGACTGAGGCTACATTGTTTGATGAATATCACCAATGATACATTATAATTGTCTTGCAATATACATGGCATGAGTATAGTTGTCTTAACAGTGTCATAAGAAGGCACCTTCCCATCAGTGTGTTCTGCCCTGGAGACTTCAGGTGGGCATACACCATTCAACTTTTCTGTTCGATTGATAAAAAAAAAGGTAGTTTAAGCCGATTGTTTGAAAATCAATTCTTTTTTACCTAAATTGATGGACCGAAAGTGATGGAAATGGAATCACTACTCCTTGCTAAGGCCCCCCCATACACCTATCCATCCCCAGGTTATTGTGCAGATGTTTGACTGCCGAGGGGGTTGATTGTCTGCAAAATGGAAACCACCTGGAACGATCGACCAGAATAGCACCGCAAGTCGGTTTCACAGCGATCTGCCTTGACGGTTCTAGTCTTCTAGTCTTTTCTAGCACTATACTTTGGATCTGTATAGTGGGTATCTATACGTGCATGGCTAGCTAAAGCCTGTATTGCACCTTTTTGGGTCTGCATTATCTAATCTTTATCTTTACCATTAATGTAATTAAACTTAGGGCTTATTTACATGGGCTGTTGTTTACCTGCCCGGTAAGGGTCCACATACACCTTTAGATTTCTCTGTCAGATTTCCTTTAGATCTCCTTTTGTTTTACCAAAACCATGTAATATGAGGGACTTTCTAAACCATCAAGTCTACCTGTGTTCAATCGCAGAGGACGTAATGCTACATAGTTGTTGGTAGATCTAAAGGATATCTGACAGAGAGATCTAAAGGTGTATGGCCAGCTTTCACGAACAATTTGCGCAACTGACTGGTGTACACAACAAGAGGCATCCGCCGCTTGTTTTTTTGGGCTTTTCTACTGATAAAAGCGTCCGGTTGTTTCTGTAAAAAGCATGTAGCCTAAGGGCTAAGGATAAACAAGCAATAAGCACTGGTCGGAAAACGTGACATGAGGCGTCTACCGGTTGATTTTATTGTCACATATACCTGTCTCTGGGTCATTTTTTAAGGTTTAAGTTTTGGCAACAAGAATAGGGAGTTTATGGTTGGGTCAGCCAGATATAGGTTCAGATAAGATATAGGTTCAGCTTAGACCATGGACAGAAATAACGTACTATAATACCAGTATACATAATCTCAGATTCATTAAAGCTGACTCCTATAAAGGATAATAAAAAACACAACTAATATGAAAACATCCCTACACCAAGCCTTGTCCACATCAGGGTTAATTTTGGACGAACTTCTCCCCATTAACTCTTGGCAAGCCATGTGAGTAGTTATGTCACTCCTGTGAGTGCTGCCATAAATAAAATGTCATGTCTGGCTGCTCTCCCTGGTGACCCCAATGTCTGTGGGTTCCTATGTGTGTGACCCCGAGTCCCGAGAAGAGGGTGCCAGCCCAGTCAGTCAGTGTGTGTGTGAGGTGTCTCCCCGGCCGTCACTCCTCCCATCCCCTGCACTGCACACGGCTGTTCTTCCCCTCACTCCTCACACACAGGACGCCGCTGCTACTGCTGGATCCATGACTGAGACACGTCCTGCCAATCTATGACATTAGGCACCACCGCCATCACAGGAGGAGGACGGTCCCAGCTAATCATCAGCCTTCACTTCATGCAACTCAGTGGGAGCCATCACTTCACTCCTTCCACCCTGGCGAGCATTGCACTGGATTTATTATTAGGCGTGTACTACACACACTGCTCCTTATAGTCATCACCATCCTCTACGAGAAGGAACCACTGCTGGCTAACTCCTCATCTCAACAGGCAATCTTCTACAGAATAGGTAAAGTTTACTCAACTTATTCAAAGTAGTGGGATGGGGACATGTAGCATGACAGTGTCTCTAAAGAACAGTATATTAGTAAGATTAGTATGTGTGTGTATGTATATATATATATATAGGACACACCTGTGTCTACAGTATTAGAATCAGATCTATACAATATAAAACACATGTAGGGTGATAGTGTCTCTATATAGGAATCGTGTGTGTGTGTATACATATATACATAAGTTTCTGCCTACAGTATGAGGATGACAATGTCATCTATATAAGAGTAGTGTGTATATAT
>CM070034.1:81165317-81188959 GCA_036250615.1 Ptychadena robeensis | reverse complement strand
TCTTGGTGATCGGTAATCGGTGATCGGCCCCAAAAATGCTGATCGGAGCATCTCTAACTTATATATATCAAATATTTTAATTCTGGTTTTCCTACTTTAAAAACTGGGTGCGTCTTATGGTCCGGTGCGTCATATACTCCAAAAAATACAGTACTTCAACTTTTTTATGTTGTGCTGGAAATTAGGGACACACATAAAAGAAATAAGTTCTACTTCTTACCAACAGTTCAAATGTTTGACTGAATGAAATAATCATACGTTCATTCCTGAATAATTTTATGCTACTTGTCTGACTTTGAAGCTTTGAGTCATATATTAGAGCTCAATATCTTCTTGAAATAAAAGAATTAGTACCAAAAATATGGTTCATTTTACCCTTTACGGTCAACCATATTTTACATAGACACATGGCATCCAGAGAAACATACATACATAGAGCATTAGTAGAGCTTTTCACACAAATTGACTACAGTTGTTTAGCTGTTTTAAAGGAATTACTACTGGGATTTATTACTTATCCTGAGGCCCTCCCCATCCAGGTTAGGGATTCCTCAAGCGATGATGTACGGTTATATGTTATATGTAACATGTACCACACTGCCTAACATTTGCATTGATAACAAAATCCTCCCCTTAGCCCAGAAGATAAAAAATGTTATTAGATAGTCCGTATAGCAGTCATATCATAAAAAGATATTATTTGTTTTTCGTTTTAAGTGTTTGATAATAAAATACAAGTGTTATAGAAGTATTTACTACCTTTATCCTCCATAAAGCTAGTTTCATTCCCTAAAATGATGGCCAATAAATGTTGTAGTAAGTATTCAAGTTTACAAAAAATACATAAGAAGCACTTGTTTTATATGTACTCCCACAGTACCTAATTTCTTGGAAACTGCACTTCATCGTTTTGGTAACTGGGTGTGGAATATCTTAATATGTTGTGCCCGTAGGATAGGTGAACCCATAGCAGTGGCTAAAAAACAACTGACTATTGTCCTAGAACTGAAGTAGGGAGCTCTTTCATGTTCTATAAGGCTGAGGCTCCACTAGGGTTTTTGGGAGTGGCGATTTGGAAGTGGCTGTGGCGTGGTTTTTAAAGCCCCCATACTGCTTCCATTGTCCCCACTGTGCGGTGTGGGCGCGGAGAAAAAAATTTGCCACAGCGTGCCGCAATCCATTGATTTCAATCAGATATTGGACATGGTTTTGCCATGGTTTTTAGTCTGAAACGCAGCGAAAACCCACGGGTAAACTGCGGCCCATCCAGGCAGGAAACACATGCTTTCTGCATGTTTTTTTTATTGCTGTCCGTATTAGTGGAGCCTCAGCCTAAATCAGAGGGGTCCATTACTAAGCTACCTGACTGCCAGTTGAAATGGTCCATTTTCCCATGATGAGGCCAATACTATTTACATTTCTACTATAAGCTCCTGTTGACCTGTGGCATACTACTTTATACCAGCCTAACAGTTGATCATCTACCAACTAACCAGTGTTTAGTTAGGGAGGTTGTATGGCTGGTTTATTAGGTAGCAGGGTCCCTGCTGACGAAAGTGACTTTGCCAGTAACAATTATTACCATATGGGCAACCATGGAAAAAGGATTGTAAATTCAGTGTACAATGTAAATTTGACTTGTGATGTATTTGTAGGACTGATTTACTTGTTATTGCTGTATAGATATCAGTAAAGGTCCCCATACACCTTACAATCTTACCATACAATTTCTGTACAATGCACTTTTGTTCTACCAAAACCATATAAAAGCCTTTCTAAAGGTAGCCATACACGGCCCGATTATGCGCTCCCGCCAGCTGCAAATCGGGTGAGTCCACCTGGACTGATCAACCAGGTTTCTCACGCGTCGGTAAATTCCCGGCTGATCCCATTACTATATCTGGCACACAAGGGGTGCCCGCCGATCCTCTGAGCAACTGGCTGGTCCCTCATCGGGCAAAGCAGAATCGGCCCGTGTATGGCTAACTTTACCCTTCCAATCACTTTGTATGCCAGCAGGGAGGTCACTATACTACATTGTATGGAAATTGTATGGAGTGATCTAAAGGTGTATGGGGTGCTTTAAGTAGACTCATGTCAAAGTTTGATTAACCTCCCTAGCGCACTGCTGAGGTCCAGATTTCTGTACCAAAAGTGCACCATAGACTTCAATGGTAAATTTTTCTTTATGTCGTAGGCCTGTAACTTCCCAAAATATGTCAGTACAAGGGTCTAATAGACATCCTGAATATAATACTGCTTGAAACAAACAATTATGTAAAATAAAATAAATTTTTTTTAAATAAAAATAATGAAAAAAAAAACACAAAAATTAGGACACAAAACTATGCTGCTATGTACTAAATATCGCCAAAATAAAAAGTCTCTGGTGCCCCAGATGTTCCCATTTGCACTTAACCCTCTCTAACCTGGTGTGAAAGGGTTACTGCAAATGGGCACATCTGGGGCATCAGGGACTTTATTCTGGCGATATTTAGTACATAGGGGGAGTTTGAAAGCAGTTTTCTACATAGAAAACTGCTTTCATGCTATTTACTGTACAAATCTCCCGCCGCCTCCCCGAGTGACGTCATCACGTCACTCGGAGCGGGGGGGGGAAGGACACGAGCAGCCGAGGAGGCATGTCGCATCGGGGACACGGGGACAGCGTGAGTAAGCGCTCTCCCAGAGCCCCGCATTGTACTGGACGGTAGCACCTCGTCCAGTGCGATAGTAGCAGTTGGAGCGCTGGACGAGGTGCTGCCGTCCATAACGCTAGGGCGGTTAAAGAACATACTTTTTAAGTTTTGGGCCACATTTATAAGGTTTATATAAGCACCACTGCTTCTAAGCTCAACCATTGTACGTACTTCAGGAAAAGAAAATGATGGTATAAAATACGTTTTAAATTAAGATCAAACTATATACCAATTGCCATTTATACATGGACTTTTACATGTTTCTTTACAGTCGTTGAGGTGAATCTGTGTGAAAAAGATGGGTTAAAATCAGTAATATCAGTTAAAAGAAAACAACCCAATGACGATAAATATCTTCTTATCTCACGCGTGTAGAAAAATCTTTGTGAATCCACCTACAGGTTTCTGGAATTGGAATGCATAACTATCATCTCCTCCACAAGTCATGTATATCATTTTTTAAGCTGTTCACCAATGATTAATAAAGTGGTACGTTTGTGACTCAAGATTTATTATGGAAGTCTCTATAAAATGAAGAATGTAGAAATGTTCCACTTTTCTCTGCATTTAATAAAAAGCAAATGTAGAAGACAGTGCGATGCAATGGTGTTGTTTGGAATGATTCTCTGCAGCTCTGTCAAATGCCAGTGTTTTCTGCAGAGTTTGGTTTTGACAGTTGTTTATTTTTTTATGGGATTTCATAGCTTTAAAGTAGATCTATCGAAGCTAACCTTAAATTACTAGTTGCCACATTGAGTTTACTTGTGGTGATCTTTGGAGCTTTCCACTGAGCTCTATGAATGCACTGAATGTGTGTTAAAGGATATCAGCTGATGTGCGGAAAACAGACTTGTACTATAAGGCCTGTTGGGTGTAATGACTACAAGGTGTCTTGTGATTTGCAGTGAGTGTTTAGGGCTCCTGTATTATATACATCTACTTCTGCTAAGTATATCTTCATTCTCTGCATGGGGAAACAGAAGTGGATGTAAAACAACTTTGGCACTTCATTTTAGAGTATTTAAGCTATAATTATAGGAATAGACTAAATATTTTCCTTTCCTGTTACCTGTGCTGCAAAGTTACTCTAAAGACATACAATCTTACCATACCGTTTATGTACATATTACTTTTGTTCTACCAAACCATGTAATATGGGGACCTTTCTGAAGCCAGCTATAGACACATCGATTCCCGGCTGTCTTGTAGATGACTCATAGCGTGGTGACGTCACCAGGCAGTAATAAGGATCCTGTGTGTGCCCCTTAAGGGCTTGTCCCCACAGGCGAAGTTGGCCGCGCGGTTGCCCGATGAACACAGACCTCGAGCGGCCGCTACCGCGTTTTAAATCGTGCAGCCGCACAAATGGGGACAGCCCCATTGAAAATAATGTAAGCAGCCGCCACGCAGCCAAATTTCACTGTGGGGACAAGCCCTCGAATTCTCGTCAGATTGCAGGCAAAATAACAGGATCATCCAGTTAAACTACCGCCAGACAGTTTACAGTGCCATCCATCTGGCAGAGCTTATCAGGTCGATAGGTCAAGGTGGGCACCTCTGTACTCTGACCACCATGTGTTTGATGTGCCTATGGGGGGCTTAAACCTTCCAATCACTATGTATTCTATCAGGGAGGCCACATTACTGCACAGTCATTGGTAGATCTAAAGGAACTTTTATGGAGTGATCTTAAAATTTATGTGGGTCTACAAGCTGCCCATACACGTATCCAGTTCAATCGATTTAGAAAACGATCAATACCCATACACGTATCCAGTTCAATCGATTTAGAAAACGATCAACACACAGTGTGGTGATTCAAAACTGATGAATTCCTTCTCAACGTAGCTTGTTTCCCCGAAAATAAGACAGTGTCTTATATTAATTTTTGCTCCCAAAGATGACAAAAAGTGAGACAAAAAAGTGAGACAAAAATGTAAGGGTGCCTTATTTTTGGGAAAACAGGGTATCTATCAACTTCGCGGGACATAAATAATAGATTTGATGTGACCCTCTGTATTTCGATCCAGCTCTTCTGCATTCCAGATACTGGAAGTCACTGACATCACTTCTGGTATCTTCTGGTTTCTGGTCCCCTCCCTCCTATTTAGCACCTGCCTAACTTAAGAGGGAGAGGGCATTATTCTCCCTAGTACTGTCCCACCCTGCACATCATCTGCACAAGCTTGGTGGGAACATAGGAGGAAGAGGAACCCCCTCCCTCCTAAGTTAGCCCAATTTCAAAATCCTGGGAAAAATCCGGGATTTATTGAAAATGGGATTTGGCTGAAAAAGCCGCATAAAAAACTTGTCAAAAACAGAAGGGTTGACAAGTATGCTTCTCAAAGCCCTGTGTGCATGCTTCATCATACAATCGGATACAAACTGTTCAAAATACCAAGAAAACCTGTCAGATGCTTGACAGAACTGTACCAAGATGTCTTATCACTTCTCAATCATTTTATATATTCGATTTGGGTCACTTTTGGTTGATTGATTATCATTTTTATGTAGATAAAAAAAATAGAACTGCATATGGCCACCTTTATACACCTAGGCACTATTAATGCTGGAGTCAGGAAATGTTGCTTTTCCAGTGCCCAGACACCAAAAAGTGAAGTAGCCGGAAGACGCATACAGGGGCAGGCAGGCGCTTTCTGGGCTGCTGACTGTTGGCATGTGAATGGTGCCTAATCCTAAGAAATCTTCAAGAGCAGTCTTCAGGGAACTGACTCTTCTAGGAGAGTGAAACTCTTGTTCCCTTCAACTCTCATGGCTTATTCTGCTAAGGACTTAAAGTAAAAGTAGTGGTGCATCAATATTTATTAGGATTGTAGTAGGCAGCAGAAAAGCTGAAAAGTATTTAAAGACTTCATGAATGGCCTTATTTTTGTATTTTTTTTAACATAGTGCCATAATGCCTATAGTGTCTAGTGTATATGACTCTCCTTTGATCATTATTGTGGTTCTTTTAACTGGATTCATCTTTAAAAACTT
Organism: Ptychadena robeensis; assembly: GCA_036250615.1. Lineage (NCBI taxonomy): Eukaryota > Metazoa > Chordata > Amphibia > Anura > Ptychadenidae > Ptychadena > Ptychadena robeensis. Next base: position 81,183,263 of record CM070034.1, on the reverse strand, counting down.
TTTTAGGGAGCATTCATAGAAACATCTTAAAAGGGATGTAAAATTTTGGTAGTTTTTTGGGCGTGCTCCCTATAGGAACAACATAGGGGCACAAACATAAGTGAATGATCCCTAAATATTAGTTGGTGATCAGTTTAAACCTCCCTAGCGCACTGCCTGTACCGCACTGTTTTTAACAGTGTGGTACAGGCAATGGCAGCAGTGTACGAGGTACACTGCCTGCCATTTCCTCCCTCCCCCCTCCCCTCTCCATACAGCCAGTGTCATTCATGACACTGGCAGTGAGGTCTGGAGAGCAGAAGCCCCTCCATTAACATGGAGGTCTATGGCACTGCTTACCCTCGCCCCCCTTCCGAGTCACCGCGGCACGATCAGTGAAGCCGCAGGAAATGCTGCGGCTGGAAGCAGCATCGCCGTAGCTTTCTGGGGATATGCAGCTTTCATGGGAGCACAGCTCATCCAGAGTTTGTTCTTCACACAAACTCTGGACGAGATGGGCTCGTCATGAACACTAAGAAGGTTAAAGCATTTCTAAACATGGCCTTTCTCCGATCTCACAAAATTCTGAAAATTGAACATTGCTTCTAGTCTAGTCTAGTTTAAAGATGGTCTTCTTCTTTTCTCCCAACTGCACAAAACTGAACACATTCATTACAGCCCTTTCATGCACAATTGTTCTGTTGTAACTCTAACATGACCTAATGTGATTTGTTATAAATTTCAGTAATCCTGGTAAGCCTGGGAAAGGTCCTGGACCTCTATACGGAGTATTCTGAAGCTAAGAATTAAATCCTTGTCCAGGACTTCCTTTAGCCTTGACTGGACAAGCAAATAGATCTGTAGCACACAGCACACAACACAGGTTTTCTCTTTGCTCTGCCCTGCTTATTATATGGTCTATTTAAGCAACAGAGCCATTAAGCACATTCATATCAGTTGTGTAGAAAGTTGTAATAAAAACACTTTGGATGTAAAATGATATTTTTCATATCTGCCAGCAGTGCATCTTTAAATGGTTCAGGGACCCCATACCCCTAGTTTTGATGTAACAACTCCTTTTCATACTTAATTGCATTACGTCTTCTGTCACATTTCATTTTCTGGTTGTATGTTACAAAAGCAGGGGGCAGATAACTATGTGTAACATTATCACAGTGAAAGTAGAATCATATGACACCAATGAGCAGGCAGCTGCAACTAATTCTCTGCATATTTAGGTGCAATGAGTTGGGTCAAAGTTGCTTAATATGTCAACTGTGTTATTGATCTCCACCAGTCTTTATCGTATTCTTAATATGGAAGTCCTTGTTAAAAAGATCTACCCTATCCAAGCGATATAATGGAGGTATTTGCAGAATATCTACTTTTTGTAAGCCACGCATTATTTTCATTGCATGCTAAGCCAATCAAAATGTTCTGACAGGACATGTGGTGATCATAAAATATTCATCTGACCTAAGATTTAAATCATAATGGAGCAACTTGGAAAATATAGGAAAGTAGCCAGAGGGGGTTCATTCCTTTGCGAGATGAAACAAAGCCAACAGAGACAGCATGAGCTTTGTGAAAGACAGATAAGACTTAAATGAGTGGGTATGAACTTAAAGAGAATTACTTAATGTTCTTGGCCTTAAAGTGAAGGCATACTTTTCAGAATATAGTACATGGAGATTCCATGCCAATTAGAATGGAGACAGGAGATCTTTCATTATCAGATAAGTGATGAATAGTATGAGAATAATACTTCTTAGTTGTATCTCATTTGCTTAATGGCATAATTGACAAGCTTATAAATAGTTATTTTTAATTCAGACAGTTAAAACAATGAAGTAAACATATAATTTACTTCAGAGTACAGAGCACAGCTTATAACTATATACAAGGCAATTGTCTAGCAATTTTAATATCTTTTAAATGTTGATTTCATAATGATAATATCTAAAAGATCATATGTTTGCAGAATATTCAGGCATTTTGATTTGGCATACTTAGTTGTGGTCAAAATCAGGATGAAAGTCATTGAAATTGCTGAGTTTTGCTAATGAAGATTGATTTCAGGCCATATAGGTCTCTATGGGTCATTAATGCACATTAATTCACAGTCATAGGCCACTATCATTTTTGATTGAGAACAGCCCTAAGTGTTTACCTTTTCCAGAAGCAATACTACAATTATTATATACATTAAATTCCTTTATATTGAGTTTTGTTTTTTATTTAAACCTTCAAGAAGTTTTGTGTTTGCTATTCTTTAATCTCACATATCGGTCCTCCCAGCTTTATTTTTTTTTGGAGGTGACTAGTTTTGGCAAGCTTTTTAAGTCAACATAAGTTAATATCTGGGGGGTTTAGGGGAAGAGTTTGTGTCCTCCTTTTTTGTCCTGTTATAACCATTGCATCATAGGGATAATATTACTGCATTAGACCACTGCTGAGTGGCCAAAAGTCTGGTTGGAGTTTAAGACTATTGGACAGGTTAGGCAAGGCTCTTCACCTGGACTCTCTACACCTAACTATTAATTAAAGCCTTGTACTGGGAGTGGGGACCAAATCTAGGCATCTCTAGGGCCTAGGACAACTAGTTTGTCTACATAATCTAGGCCCTTTACTGCATCTGTAAAATTCTTATTTCTACTGAGTGATCTTTAGTAAAACTTGATGGCAGGTTCAGATGGACGGCTGGGAATGGCACATTTTCAAATCCCAATTAGCCTGGGAACCGCATATGTAGTTACATATATTGATAGGATGAGGGCAGTGATCAGAGATCAGTGTGGTTGTAGCTGTTGTAGCCATCCTGTAACCACACATCTGAATTAAACCTAACTGTAAAAAATTTTCAAAATTTGCAAATGGTTCACCATGTTTGTTACAAATCAGCATGGTTAAAGATCCAGCCCAAAATTATAGTTGCTTTTGCTCAGTTAATATATGTAAATAATAGCAATTTAGACCTTAATTTTGTAATAAATAAAGTCCAGAAATACTTTTCTTTAGAAGTATTCGAATGTGGAAGGACTCCCGGTCATCCAAGTCCTGACAGGTGCCCTAAACCACTTTTTAAATTAGGGGTTAAAATGTGATATATTAAACAGAAGAAAAGCATAAATCCGTGGCTTTAAATCCTCTATTTTTTTTAGAAATATAATTCCAAGGTTATATTTCTCTGGTTTACATTGATTCACTGTAATAATAAGAACTTTAATGGCAAAGATCCACTACTACTATGCAAATTGGCTAAACACATCAAAATCCGTCACAACCACAAAACACTACTCTAGCATACATTTTTTGACGACCGACTTAAAAATTGATCGTTTTAGGTTGATCGTACTGGAAAATCTGAATACGTATGGGGGCCGAACTAACCTACCCAGTGCACTAGTAGAAAAGGTATTGCGAAGAGAGCAAATGTGATTTCTCAGTGCTTTAGTTTCTTTCACCTATGATGTTATGATGTGCTGGTTTGGTTAGAACACCTATGTTTTCAGATTCGGATAGTGTTGTATATTTAGATAACGCTCTAAAGTTGTGCGCTACAGTAAAGCTAAAATCATATTCCAAGCTTTCCCTTTTTCCATATAATCTTGTATTCAAATTGCTAAGTCCTAAGAACACAGTACCCTACTATATACTCAAAGATTTGTGAAGAAGAAACCAGATGCTGAAAAGGTTAAGTGAAATCACTCTCTTAGATCTGTTGCAGGGTATCTATTAGACAAAAGGAAACGGTTACAAAATAATAATCTGTCTACATGTCGTCAACTGAACAAAGTACAGACTATTGCTATTGCACACAGAGCCAAAACATAATGTATGCAAGTGTATAAACACTCCCAGAGAGTGAAAGTAATGACACCATGTGAGGGTGATGACTTCAAAGGACCATTACATCAACAAGGGTGTAAGGTTTAGAGTGGTAGTCCTCAATCGTTGCCTTTAGAAACCAACAAAAGAAGATTTATGTAGTGTATGAACCTAATGCTAAAAGGACATAGCTCAGTCCATATATAGTTTGGACTATGTGTAGTGGCTGAATGAAGTGTTAAAAGAATCCTTTTGAGTTTGTGGAAAGTAATATAGAAACACAGAGAATAATATTACTGGTGCTGTTAATAATACTGGACAATACTGGAGTATTTAATTTCAACAACAAATAGCATAGTTTGTCTGATGAAGAAATTCCATTAAATTAATTAAATTCCAAATTGCACTTATTGAGCATGCAGATTATTAATGGTTTACATAGAAGGATATGTTCAGAAAGGGGAAAGAAGCCGCAAAACACACATCTTTAGCAGATTATAAATATAACATATTATTATATATTTACTTGATTTAATAATGAAAAAAATACATTGTTATCCATTAACAACTATATTTATGAAAAAAATCTAAATTTCCTTTAATTAAGTAGTTATACAATTTCACGTGTCTTGGCTTCAAGTATTTCAATGCTCAGTACTGCCAGCTGGACATATAAGTAAACTGAAATTTGGAGCCCAGTTTTCCTTTGGAAGAAAAAAAACTATAAAACATTTTACCTTTTTACAGCAGAAAATGGAGGTCCAATGCCAAAATCAACACGTCTGACATTCTTTTGACCTGACATTTGTTAAATTCATGAAATACTAATTTTCCCATATGTACAAGTAGTCAGATGGAACATAGTAATTATATGTAATGCAGGTGGGACTTTTGATTATGATAGATGTGTGTCCCAGTGCTTGGTGTTTTGTTGTTATAACATTTATTTTGTACGATCATCATTGCTGAGCACCCTACTTCTGGCAATGACGACAGGTTACTTTTCATTCTAGCTATATTATTATTTCATTGAGGGAGGAGGAGGAGGAAATAGCAACTTGACATAAACTCCTCATATATTAAGTAGACTTCCAGACACCAAACTGGTTCATGACCACAGAAAAGTCTGTTGTCTTTAGAAAAACACATACAACAGACTAATGAAAGCTGGAACCTCAATTGTTAGAGAAATATACAAAGTTACAGTTTAGGAACATATATTTGTACTAATATTTTGTATGTTAACACAAACTTAAATTACACTTTATTTTGTCCCATTTTGTAACTTTTGCATAAATCTGGTAGTTAAACACAGTGTTTAGACTTACACAAACTACAAATATTCTAAGGACACATTATCACTACCAAAACTATATACCAAATTAACAGGTTTTATTGGTTAATCTAGAACAAATATCCAAGGGTCATACACAAAGGTCAGTCCAATAAAGTACCGTGTAGATGAATAAGGGAGGAGACATGGTCAGTGACAATGCAAAGTCCGGGCAGGCAGAGTTCAAGCAATATCGGAAATCAGGAAGGGTCACTGTTGGCAGACAGACAGGTAAACCAAAACACAGGAGCCCACCCAAGCATTCTGCTATACAGAGGCTATAATGGGCAATGGTGTGCGTGACAGATCCTCAATAAATGGGCACATTTGTGATAAACATTGTGCCACCTGGTACATAAGGTTTAGTAAATAATTGGCTGGTGAATATCAATAGAGCTGCTGTAGATGCAATTTGGCCAAACTGTAGAGAACGGATTCCCCTGCTAGAGCGGGGAGACATGCCTCGGCTATGCTGTCTCCTATGCAGGCTCCCCTGAGACTGCCAGGAATCTGAGGTCGCCAAGGACAATGGTGGATACCTGGCAGGGTACGTACCTTAAAGAAATTAATATTATATGTTTAAATCCAACCAACATTGAACTTTGATGCACTATACTGAAAATAAGAACAAAATGTATAGCTAAAAGTACAAGGCTAGTTTGAAAGTAGAATTATTATTTATCTTTTTAATGCAGATCATTTAACAGAAAGCCATAAAAAACTGAAGTTGGAAAAAGTGGATGAGGATCATCTATATTTCCCTTTTATTTTTATTCTGTGCTCTCTAACATCTGTGTGGGGAGTCTCAGGCTCAGCATAACAGAATTCAATGATCCTCTTGTACCATTGAACTCAACTCGTAACAGAGATCAGCTCTAACAGGGATTTAACCAGAGAGTTTCAGAGGCCAAAGAAGTGAATTTCAGTGTTTAGGAGATTAATTTATTCAGGCTAAAACACTAATGCAACTACTTGAAAGATGTGGAGTTTAATCCCGCATTAGTCGATGTTCATGTTAATTTCAATTAAATTGGGTTTAAATGTTTAAAATATATTAGGCACATTAAATGTTTCATCTACTGCCTATATCAAATAGACAGAAAATGCCTGGATAGAATTACTGGCTCAGTCAACGCTGTATCTGTATAAGTAACACCACTGTGCATTTCAATTTAAAGTATAACTAATGCCATTTTTTTGTGATATGGAATTAAATCCACTCTTGGTTGTTCCTTGTTCTAATGATATGGTTCTCTGTGGGGTACCCCCGTAAAAAGAGGCTCAGGTAGAGGCCCCCGTAGTTGAAGAATTGCATGCTTTATGACGGTAAAGGAAGTTGATCAACGCTAATTGTAAGGCGTTTCGTGACACCACGTCACGTCATCAGGATAATAACAGTGTGAACATTTTTTTTTTCTTCACACTGTTATTATCCTGACAAAGTGACGTGGTGTCAAGAAATGCTTTGTATAATTAGCGTTGATCAACTTTTCCCGTACCTTTACCTTTACCGTAATAAAGCATGCAATTCTTCAAATATGAGCACCTCTACCTGAGCATCTTTTTACGGGGGTATCCCCCAGAAACCGTATCTACCTCTGGAAGCATGGATCCAGCTGCCTATGCCTATCGGATGCGCACAGGCCCAACAGAGTGTGACCAGGATCTTTATCCAGCCACCACTGTGTGGGGACAGTGATTTAATATCTCCACAGGCCTTCACATTTCAAAGGCTGCTGTAGTAAATGCTCCTCTCTATCCTGAGAACCATTGACTAGCAACCCAAAACATAAGTCGACGGTTGCCTTACTGCATACCTCACCAATTGATAGTATTATGTGATTGCCATTTACTATTGGCATACATCACACATCCAACTATTCTGGTCCTTACCACGTTCCTAATTCTATCTTTTTTTTTTACCCATGGGTCACTCCCTAATATTTGGAAGTCCCCTATACAGCTCTCATCCCCTTGTTCTAAAGATGTCCCATTTAGGGAGCTTCAGTCTCTTTAATTGTCCTGATAACCAATGACAATGAAAGTGAAGATCTATAGAGAGAATCATGCCAATGGGATCACACAGAATTGTCCCCCAATCAATAATGTAACAGGGAAGCAGAAGCACAAGTCTGGATGTGTTTATCCCTCATCTCTTGTAAATTTATTTATTTTTACTTAGAGTGCACGCTTTATATTGAGTGCATCAATGGTATAAAATATATTACATTGGCTTGGTTGTCAATGGTTGTCAGTCTAAACCAGCCAGGGGCAAACTTAGGCTTGGGGGCTTAAACTAGCCCTTTAGTCTTTTAATTCGTCCCTTTGTCACCTTGATGTAAAGACGCTCTAGCTCCCCTATGCTTATTCCCTGGAATAAATGGAGATAATGCCTAGAAGATGATTATTCGGGTCTCCTAATGGCCACAGTTTGCCTGCAACAGAATGCCTATTCATTAATATTGTTTTTCTAATATTTTTTCGTTATTTAAAATTTCCATTGTGGGTTACGAGTTAAGGACCCCTATGCCAGCTAGCCATTACAGGCTCTTGCTCCAGCCCTTCTGTCAAATAAAAAAACCCATTATGGCCCACGAGTCAAAAGGTTTCCCCAACCCTGGTCTAAACTATACTTGCACAGAAGCTTAAAAACAACTGATCAGATCCCACCAATGCAAACTTTAAAATGTGTGTTTCTTGAAGAACGTTCAATTTACAGCTCATGTATGATACATACAATTGTAGACAAGTCTTCCAAACATTGAGATTGTCCAGAAAAGCAGATGGACCAGGGATATTGTTTTTTCTTACACAACATAGCGACCAAAGTATTTCAAAGGATGCCCTTACATTTCAACTCTCTTCTGGCAGAAAGGGTCATTTGTTTCAGAATGAATGATCATATGTTTTTCATTGCAATATGTGTAGTGAAGCATCCAATAGTCCATTTATCAGTGTGGTCATCTGGAAAATGAATAAATCTGAACTGCCTATTTAACTGCCTCAATTACAGCTAATTAAATAATTCCGTAATATTTTACAACCAGTGCATTTGATGAGTGTGTCTCTTGTCCGGGGTCCTTGTGCTTAGTTTTCTTCTTTCTTCTTCCTGGAGATTTGTGTATGCATACCTTAAGGAGATACAAAAAAGAGGGACTTTTTTCAGACCAACTATGGACTTTGTAGATGTCTGCAGGCACAGAAAGTCACAAACAAGGCCGTATCTGAACTGATCTGTTTGAATGCAAGAATGTTGTTGGAAGGTACAGTAGAACTAGCTGTACTGTGTAAAACTAATTTCAATTTTCGTTTTCGTTTAGCATGCTATGTGTTTGCTATGTGTTTATGACAATATATCAGATATGAGACACCATGGCTTTTTTTTTTATTTGGAAAAAACACATGGAAAAAAAGAAAGCCTGCTGTGAGTGCATATATATAGTACTATTTAAGACTCTCCATTTACGCTTTTTGAGCATATTCACTCTAAAGCTTATACAATGTTTCCATGCTCTCTTGTACATGGAAATACTTTGAGGTTTTGCCACATATATGTGATTGATGCTGGAAGCTTATAGTCATCAGTCGACTACGAGGCAGTTCAGCTAATGCATGACTAAGCTTTCTGTTCACATTATTGCCATTGCCTATGAATTCTTGACTTGACGTTTCAGCTAAAATTACAGATGTCAAACTACAATTATTTTTCAGCGTAACACGTGTCCTTTTTAATGTGGGATTTGTTCTTACATGATATTTCTCCAAACATATTTCAGTTAGCTATAATATTACCTCTGAGTGATCTTGTTGATCTAGTTTATTACAGTCATAATGGAGAAGCTTTTGGGTTGTTGTTTTTTTCTTGTGACAATATTATAGGCATAATACCTATAGGTAAAGCTGGGCATACACAGTTTTTCCTTACTTAAATAACAATCATATTAAGTTGAATGTTTAAAATTCTATTCCTTTAGGATCCAAAATTGAACATAAAATCAATTGAGCAGTCGATCGTACAAGTATTTGATATTGATATTTTGATCGTTATGTATCCATTGTTATTATGGAGCATGCGCACAGACCTTAAGAAAGGAATCAATCTGTTTTGAAATGATCACATTATGTGGTGGAAAAAACTATCCAAATGTAATACAATCAACTTTACAATTATATTTTAAGTCGTTTGAATTAAAAATCTAACTGTTTCTGCCCATCCTTAGTAAAGGTATACAGAGCTAATAAGGTTGTATATAAAAGTGTCTTAAATGTCATATGTGGACATGTTTTTCCCATACATCAGCCATAAAGTCGTGTGAGGGAGGGGTTTCCTCAGCGTTTCGTGATCCGTCAGGACCCCTACGTTAAGCACAGTGCTTGGTGGGGGTTCCGACAAATCACATACACTTTAGCTGGCCAGCGGTTGTCTAAACCAGTGTTTTTCAACCACTGTTCCGGGATGTTGCCTGGTGTGCCGTGGGTTTTTGACCCCACCCTCGGCCATCCTATCTAGCTGCCTCTTATAGTATAAGTCTTATACTATAAGAGGCAGCTAGATAGGAGGGCTAAGCAACCGCATCCTCACAGAGCCGGTCCGTGTATAACACGGATCGGCTGTATAAGTAAGACTTATACAGCCGATCCATGTTATACACGGACCGGCTCTGTGAGGATGCGGTTGCTTAACAGGGCGGTGTTTTTGCTCTGCTGGTACGCATCTGCGTTCCAGTGGGGCACCTGCTGATGACTTACTTCCGACGGGGATGCGTATCGTCGGTGCCCTCCGATTTTTGAAACAAGTGTGCCTTTGCCTAAAAATGTTGAAAAACACTGGTCTAAACAGAGCTGGACTATGTTAACCCCTGCATCGGCGGAATGACTTAACATCATGAGAACAGCATCTGCCGAGGTAAAGTGTATGTGCTCCATCGGGACCTCCCGCCAAGCAATGCGCTTAGCGCCGGGGGTCCCAACGGATGTGAAAACATACTCTTATACAGCATTTTATTGTTGGTTAAAGCAGATTAGGTATCTAAAAAATACTGGTTGCCTGATTGGTGTGTTTATTATTTGCTTTAAATGGCTTTTTTTTATCACTCACTTAAAATGAGTTTAGGTGATCAGCCACAGGGTCCGCACAACTTGTACTATAACTAGTTGCATGTTTCTAGTGTTTGATTGAAACTAATGAAGCCAAACAAATCATCTTTACATCCATATAATTAGGATCCCACCCTGAATGGGTTTAAAAATGGCACCCTACATAAACTCTCAGTGATAGGTCTGCTTTTTTGAGTGAAAAAAAGAAAATTATTGCTGGACTGTTCATCAGATTTAACCTTTAGATAGCATAGCCCAATTAACTTTAAAGGCTTTTCACATTACACATCCCAGAAGTGTGTTGCAAATACCCTTTATTGAAATTGGGGAATTAAAAATCAAACATTGGAGAATGCATTTTTAGAAGCACATTGTTCACTTTTATAATGCACCTCAAATGGTCTGTGCTAGCTGCTGTGCTTGCAGTTTATATTTCAACAAAATAATAACTCCAGTTCTGCAACATTTACATGTACTCCTAAATGGTGTAGCAAGAATGCTTATGAATGCACCTTTCTAAAGCTGGGCATATACGTCACAATTTTCCACAAGAATCATAGATTGATCGCTTAAAACGATCGCATGAGACAACTAACAGCACTCCATTCATGTGCTTTTTATAAAAATTATCCATCAGAACGGATCCGTGAAAGATCTCTCGATCGCTTTTGGCATGCTTCAATTTTTATTAAATCCGATCGCGTGATCGATTTTCATAAACGATCGCACTAAAATTGAACTAAAAATCGTGACGTGTATGCCCAGCTTTAGTCACAGTTTACTCTGTTTTTCTACTGACTGCCATTTGGGGAATGAAATTATAACTGACCTGCTGAGTTTCAAAGGACTTTGTAACCTCTACATTTTTAAAGGATCAACCAAAACCAACCCCTTTCCTCTGCTTAGACAGAAAAAGCATGGACCTTTGCAGAAGCCTGTCTGATTATATGGTACAAGGTTCTCCTCATGATTAACTCACTCACTGGGGAACTGTTTCTTTCTAAAGCCGGCCATACACGCATAGATCCGAGGTCGATTTTGTGGCCATTTATTGTGCGTGATCATAGTGATTGATTGGGCTGGCTGATTGCATTACTATGGAAGGGACCGGTGCAAAGAGTGCGCTGTACGTGGTATGCCATCATACGACAATCTGTCTTTCGAGGATCTTTCAGGGTTTGCTGCATGTATGTCCGTCTTTAGAAGTTCTTTTTCTACAATCTACCCCAAAGGGATTCATTAACCCTTATCTTTAATTATCATGTAGAATAGCAATTAAAATACATTCTGCAACTAATTTTCAAAAAATTACCTAAAAAACCTCAAGACCGCATTGCCACCAACCTATATATCCTACAATGTGCCGGTACCTTCAGAGCCCAGCATGGGATGTCCCATGATCTGGAAACTATAACGTTCAAAAGAAACGTATCTAGAATTAAGCAGGTTTTGGCAGCATGCACACAAGGACAGGTACATATTATCTGTTGCACTTAACCTTCCATGGATATGTTAATACGGGCATACATGGCTCGATGAAGAAACAGACTAGAGCAACATTGTGCGCCATGCGCGCTCACAGCACCCGATGTTGCTGTAATCTGTTACAATATTTGGGCCATCCACGGTTCCTTCGAACAGGAACTTGACCAAACGGGTTGCAACATGTTGGAAAACCTTGGTCAAAATCCATTACTTTGAATGGGTTCCACGGGTCTCCATTCAAAGTAATGGCTGGGCTGCAGCTGAATAGCACAAGGCTGTGATCAGCTAGCTGCAGTCCCGGGAGTGTGAAGAGGGTGGGGCCAGAACGTGCCATGGGAGGGGGGGGGGTTGCGCAGGCTAGCTATCTCTCCCTCTCTCTCTGCTTCTGCCCAGCCGTCACTTGCTGGGGAGAAGCAGAGACCCAGGGAAACTGGGTCCCATAGAACGGCAATTGATGTGCCCATGTGGTGAACATTGATTACCGTTCAATTGACCCGCGATCAATCACAGCAGGGTGACGTCACCACGCTGTTATTGATCGCCAGTTGGTTGCACTGGCATCTACCCATGTATGCCCAGCTTTAGCAAAATTATTTTGTTATGTAAATATGGCTATCAAAGAAGGAGAATGAGCAAAGTGAAGATACCCTTGGTGTAATTTTCCAGGGCTGCTTTCATTGGATCCAATACGAGTGTCAGTCTGACATAATCATGCTGGGAAGATTAAACAGCCAATACGAAATGTTTTTGTCACCAGGCTGCAACATTAAAAGCTGAAAAAATACCCTTCTTCTCCCCAGAAAAGACGTCAGCATAAAAAACGTCAGCATCGCTAAAAAGATTTAGCGATTTCCTTTATTTGCAAGTAACTTGTCAGTACAGTCATATTGTTCTGCTTTCAAATATTTCCAAGCAGTTGAACTTCAAATTTAGCCAAAGAGTTTTTTCCTGCCAAATAATCAATTGGTTAATGAAAAGTCTTTACAGGTACGTTTGGAAGAGGATTCAGTTATGAATTACATTAAATAGTATTCTCTGCTTATCAATGAGTCTTCAAACCATTGGCTGTGTGATATCCTTTGGGAAACATAACTATATGATGTTGAATATATAGCACATATCGGTTCCAAATAATGATGAATAATGTACCAAATATTAACAGCTTTAAATGTTCAAATCCTCACTGGCACAACTAGTGCATTAACACTGGGAACGCACCTCGATGGTTGTGTTTTTCTATGACTGCATTAACATTGTGATCCCCTACTTTTGTGGACATAAAACAAAATGTATTCAAAGTGCTTTCAAGCATTCCATATATATTTGGACATTGGAAGTGGAAACATGACTTAGTAATAGGAAAAAATGACCTTTAATGAAAAAGTGTCTGTTTTTCTCATTGCTATCCAAATTATACTTTATTCCACTTGTGCTGTCTTAGGACCAGCCAGAGTGCAGTTAAAGTTAAACTCTGTAGGAACTTTCCTGACTTACTTTGGTATGAAGGATAAATAAAGCCACGTATAAGCAGGTCTAGGTTTTATGGGTGATACTGACAGCAAAGCCTTTTTTTCCATTCTTTAAACATAAGGCTCTTAAATGTTAAGCCGGCCATAGGCAGTTAGTTTTTCCTTCGATATGCCGGAAGATCGACTGTGCGTAATAACGGCATCGCAGCCGGTTGTGGCAGGTATTGGCCGCACACTCTTTGTGTGCCGGAACTTATGCAATTGATCTTAAATTTACAGACATGTCTGTAAATTTGTAGATTGATTTCCCGGCCTAATCATGGATGCATTTACCTTTTAAGCATTACATTTGTGGCCGCCAATCAACTGCCATCACACATGGCAGTAGATTGGCGGTAAATTTGGCCACAATGCTTGTGCCCTGAACTATTGGTTATTTATTTATACATACAATACTTCCTTAGATTTAACCAAAGAATGATTACACATATTTTAGTTCACTTGCGCTAGTGATAGTTTACAAGAAAAACTATATAAAGCCAAGAAAAAACATTAAGAGGGTCTTTAAAAAAGAAATAATGCAAAGGTCTTTTTTAGCAAGCATAACATAGATATCGGTTTTGTAATGCTTGTTATGACACATATCTGTGTGATTGTTACTAGTAATTGTTTAATTAAGAAAATCCATATTATTTATACACAGCTTTTGACATATATACAGCTATCTCCCCATTGACTTTGACATTTATCGCATATAAAATGTGTTGTCACTTGACCTGTTGTTGGAGTTCTATTGGTTGTCTATTAACAAATAAGCTGTTTCATTTATTATTAATGCTACAAATTGCATACACATGCAAATGTTTATCCTGCTAACCTTTTTGTCTGTGTGCTGAGCATGAATTCCCAGCACTGCTCTTATCTCAGTGAAACAGCAGATACTTGCCAAAATATGGAATATAACCATGGCTTTTCCTTCAGAGATCAGCCTTCCAAGGAGATCAGCTTTGTATCCAAAAGATACCCCTCTCTTAATTGCTAAAAAATAATTCACCTTTAAAACCAATTGAAAGGTCATGACTATCTGTAGAAACCACCATGTGACTGAGCCCCATCGGATGATATCTTGTTTCCTATGATTAGTCATACAATACAGGTATTAACATGACTTTAAGCTATTTGTTCGTTCTGTAGGCTGTTTGATGGCAGTTTATTAGTAGACCCGAAGAAATACAGAAAGCCTTGAAGATTTTTGGAGCCAGTCTGACTGTGAATAGCGATCTTAAAAATGACATCTATCACAATCAAGTCATGCCTGTCACTACATAGTTGTTGGTAGAACTAAAGAGATTTTACAGTAATCATGTACGGTAAGCTTCATACAGTTGTCATCACAAGCAATGTCCTTTTTGGAAGATGACTCAGAGGGAGGTCAAGGAGTTGGTCTAAAATCTGTGTGGGACCTCCTGCTTATAACGCAGGCAGTTAAGCTAGCCACACATGGTGCAATTTTTCATTCAATCGAGGTTCGATTGGATTTTGTAGTTCGATCCAAAAAATCGAACCTTGATTTAAATTTAATCGATGTACACCACATGGGGAGTACGATTATGGTGAAATTTCCACTGAAAAGTTAATCGAAGTAATCCAAAATCGTCGATTGAATTCCTCTTAGGATTTTAGTTTCAATTGGAAGTAGCCCAAAAAATCAAGCCAAAAAATCAAGACACAAAATCGAGCCAAAAAAAAATCGACCAATCGAGAAAACATTTCCAACCTGTCCGATCACTTTTCAATCGACGATTTTACAAAAATCGTTCAACGATCGTCGATTGTACTATGTGGGCAGTTCATCGATTAACGTTCAATCGATCGTTTTTTTCATCGAAAATCATCGATTGAACGGTAAAATCAAACCATGTGTGGCTAGCTTAAAGAATGAATGACTGACCCCTGTACAAATAACCCCTAAATAAAGCAGTTACTAGAACAATTAATAAACAATTGAGTATTACATATTCATATTGTGTATATATATATATATATATATATATATATATATATATATAGCACTGACTGTCTTTCAGGATGCTTACAATCTTTTGTCTTATGTCACCAACAAAGCCTAGGGACAATTTTTGGTGGGAAGCCAAGCAACCTACTAATATGTTTTTGGAGTGTGGGAGGAAACCAGAGTGCCTCGAAGAAACCACATCAGAATCAAGGAGAACAAAGTTTTAGATGGTGACCTGGCTGACATGTAAACCAGGGACCCTGAGCACTTCAGTTTGCCAGGAATTTTTCATTTTTCTTAAAAGCTGTGGTACAGATTTTTACACAACACAATGGGATTAAAGTTTCCCCAATGGATTCAGAAGCTTGTGCAGTTGAATTCAAAACTTAGCCTAAAACTTGTCTCATTTCACAAACCAGAGTAGCAGTGGTGCCATGAATTAGGATATGTAATCTAAGTTCTTTATTAACTACTTCTGTCTGCTGCTATCCACAAATATTTAATTTTAATAAATAATTCTGTGTGATTTTTTTTACAATTATCATAGTAAAATTTTACTTTTGATTTTGCAGAACAGTATATTCCATGTGGCCAAACATTTATGGATTCCCAAATACATATGCTAAAATGTTTGTGGAAAAGTTTTTCAATTTATCATAAATACTTTACTTGTCATACCCAAGTTTAGTGTTATAGTGGTTCTAAACTAAAAAAAAAAGACCCATACATTACCTAAACATAATACTCACCATCTGAACTACTGGCAAACTGAAGCTACTTCCGGCCATTCAGTTTGCCAGTACTAGAGCACCCCTCCCCAGCAGGCATACCCCTCCACCTTGTGCTCCCCCCATAGAGCCTCAGGTATAACACTTTTTGGCAGCTCCTCTCCGTTGTTCACTGCCCCCAGAGAAATTCTTCCTCACCCCTTCCCCCCCACTCGACCCGGTCTCCGGCTCACCTCCAGATGAGTTGGGGGGGGGGGGGGTGAGGGGTAATTGCTGTGGTGGCTGTCAACGATGGGGAGATGCCTGAAGCTCTATGGGTGGGTAGAGCACAAGGAGGAGGAGGATTCCAGCTGGGGAGAAGTGAGAGCAGCTGCTGAAACTGCATGTCAGAAAGCCCCGGCAGCTGTGACATCATATAGCCCTATGGGAAACTGGAATAGACTCTTTCGGCTGTATGAAAAGTGCCTCGATATGTCACAAAATGGGAAGGGCGATCTTAGAAATTTTGCCCCTTCTGCTGAAGTTTTTATTTTTATTTTGGGGCAGTGATTGTCCTATCTATCAGCAGTCTGATGCTGATAGTGCTGATAGTGCAAAGTGACCTACCATATGGTAGGTCCGCTTTAAGTGCTGGGACAAACGGTTACATCAAATGATACAGTTACTTTTGCTAGATATCTTGGTCGGCAGTTGTCAAGGAAAATAGAAAGAAGATGTAAAGAAAATAAGTTTCTATATGTATAAAATGTGTAGTTATGATACTGTATTATTTATTATGGTATTTGTCCTTTAAGCCTTCCTCTCTTCTTGTATGAAAACAGATATATAGGCACAGCTGTGTCAGCAATTCTTTACGTGCACACCTGTCACAATTCACGTCCTCCTGAAATACAGGGATTATTTCAGAATAAAGTCCAAATAAAACATGGACATTATACACAGCGTGTGGTTCATTTGGGACAAGTGTGTAATTTGACATTTCATGGTATGAACAAATGTCAGTATTGTACACATAATGTACATGACTGTACACTTTCTAGCATAAACTATTGTCTCCCAGAAGTTAATGAAAAAGGAGGCAAAGGTTCAGCTTTTGAATATACAATAGAAATGTGGTCTGCTCAATTTAACTGTTTATAATATAGAAATTTCAACACATTTAAGAATATTGTCTTTCCTCATTCAACCTCAGTGCAGTTACACTTGAATAGAGAAAAGTGGTAATTGTTTTCTATTGTGCCTATCTGTTTTATGCTACATCCATATGAACACTGATATGCACACATAGCAAGAGAAACATGGTACCTCCATTCATTTGATTAGCTGTAACAGAATTCCTAAGGACATCCTCATCCAGTGTATTTTTATAAATGATGATTGCTTTGTAGAGCTTTGGCAGTAATAACCCCCCCCCCCCCCCCCCCCCCCCCCCCCCCCCCCCCCCCCCCCGCCTTGCTGTTGTTGGCCAATGATCATACAGAATGAAACTCCAGCAACAAAGCACTGCCGGATTTCATACAGAGTAAGAATTATTTAGTTGTGTGGCTTTATATGCTAATATGTTTTGAAATGTAGAAAGGGGTTTCCAGGCAACATAATATGATATCTAAACTGTGATTCATGGCTGTCCCTGTGTATAAGTGATTTTCCTTTATTCAAGTATCCTGTTACTCTAATTAATACAGGGAGTGCAGAATTATTAGGCTAATGAGTATTTTGACCACATCATCCTCTTTATGCATGTTGTCTTACTCCAAGCTGTAAAGGGCTTGAAAGCCTACTACCAATTAAGCATATTAGGTGATGTGCATCTCTGTAATGAGAAGGGGTGTGGTCTAATGACATTAACACCCTATATTAGGTGTGCATAATTATTAGGCAACCTCCTTTCCTTTGGCAAAATGGGAAGAAGGACTTGACAGGCTTAGAAAAGTCAAAAATAGTGAGATATCTTGCAGCGTGTGGAACAACAAAGGCGCAAAATAACTGCCCATGAACTGAGAAAAGTCAAGC
>CM070034.1:81134742-81157742 GCA_036250615.1 Ptychadena robeensis | reverse complement strand
TTTTTTTCTCTGTGTAGCAGTTCTCACAGATGTATACTTCTGACAGGTGTGTAATATGTCTGTGTCATGTATGTGGGGGATTTTTTTTTGAGTTTACTTCCGCTTTAAGTGTGATTGGGCAAAATTTTCTTTTATAATAATTTTTTTCCCAATTACTAATGTCTCAATTCACAGGGTCAGGTGCAGGAAGGTTGACAGCAGCTGACCGTAGCCACGCTGCTTGGATGGCAGTGTACTGGTACTTGGATGGCAGATCTCAAGTACTGGCAACTGGCCCTATGGAATCCTAATGAGCAACTGCCCAAAAACTGACCGTGGTTGCTCTTTAGATTTTAGGAACCCCAACAAGTCAAAAAGTTTGCACACACCTTATCTAGAGGGTGAATAAAAGTTCACATATAGAAAAAATATTCACCTAGAATAACAATTATATAAAGGCCTGACACATTATTACTTCAGTACATACTAGACTTTAACTTGTAAGTTTGTATGTTCCTAATTCACTATGACCATGTTCTATGTTGTGTTCCAGATCTGTTGATGTACATCTTGTCTAATGCACATAGATGTATTTGTCCAGCAGCAAATTGTTCATCTGTTGGAAAGAATGAGTAAGACACAGGTTAATGTCTGGAAGACTGACTGGTGCATGAACAGTATATGATGTTATCAAATAAATCAAAACGAATATAGTTATTAATGTAGGGTAGGCTATTCTGTTGTCTTTACACTAAGATTGACTAAGAGTTTACTTATAACCTCCACAGTAACATTTATGTATTTGCTTGACATGTTATGTGTTATATGTGTTTGCCCTAGTTTTTGAAAGAAAGTGTGCATTTTGAGAACCAAGGACCAATTATCTATTAGCCTGTTTTTATGTTTGCTATTTTCAATCCTTGTTTAAAGGCAGCATTCGTTTCTATCAATCTTTATTTCTGTCTACTGCATCCCGATGTAAATTCTGTTGTACATCTTGTGGATGGAAAAAAATACATTGAATGTGTTATCTTTAATGCCAAGATGCCTTTTAGTTAATCAATTTGCATGCTTTTGCCGTATTTGACATTCAATAACAGGGTTAGGTTATGCTATATTGACTTTTTATTTATACTGGCAAGCAATATATATACTATACGCCATATCGTCTTACTGGAACAGAATAATAACATTTTGCTTTTTTTGCAGCCAGCCAGCTCCAAAGAAAGAGGTGCCAGATACATCGCCATGAAAAAGAAGTGTCACAAATGTTCCAGCAGATGGGTTAGACCACAGCACTTCCTTGCCATGCTATCAATGGTCGTACTAATGTTTCTTACAGCAACTGATGGCTTGAAACAGAATATTCCTCGGCTCAAACTTTCCTACAAAGGTAACAGTCTTCTGCAGTGACGTGATATTTTTCATGTGCTTATATGGAATGTTTTAAGTCTTTATTTACTGTACCATCAAAAGTTCTCACACTTGTACAGACATGTGCTGACATTTCATAACCTCCTAAGAGTCCTGCTGTAAAATATTAATCTACTTGGATTTATTATTAATAATGTGAGAATTTTGAACTATACCCTACTCATATTAATATTCCACATTTGTCCATAATATTTTATTTTATCTTACTCTTGTAAAACATTTAGTGATCAATTAGGTGAGACCAATACAGTTAACCATCCAATACCCTGAATATGTCAGCATGTGTTTGGGAACCACAACTTTCTTTATAATGTTGAGAATATGTTTAAAATTTTTTAAAAAAGACCTCAATTAAAACCAGAACAATTTTTTTCCCCCACACAGCCACTTTATGCTTTTAAAAAAAGAAAACCTGTTCTCATTAAAAAGGCGAGAGAGCAAGATACCGGATATATTGGAGCCCCTTTAGTTTTGACATTTGCTACCCTTATAAAGAGATATCATTACCTATGTGTCTTCCTAGGCATCCTTCCCTTAAGGTGTCCAGACCGGCGCTCGATGGATGACCCATTCGAGTGCCGCGTGGTGACGTCCCGATGATGTCACCACATTGCTCTCGAGGGCCTATCAATTGGATGGGGATCGAGGCACACCACTTTAGGTGCATGGTTCCTTGACTTTCGAGCAGGATTAATGGACATGTCTGTTATCTTCTCGATATACTTGTCTTCGAGTGAGATCAACCGAAGACAGGCATCGACAACTAGATTTGTTAATAGATTAGAGCGGTGGATTAGAGCCATGGATGGACACCTTAAGGTGAGTGCTATTAACCAGAGCAGCCAAAGACAGGCATTATTATTATTATTATAATTTTTTTATATAGCGCCAACATATTACGCATCGCTGTACAATACATTAGATTGAAGATACAAACACATGATGACACACAGGTACAGGTATGACATAGGAGGAGTTGAGGACCCTGCCCGGTTGGGCTTACAATCTAATAGGTTGGGGAACAATGTATACAATAGGTGGTGGGGGGTGGGACTGGCATGTTAGGAATTAGAAGATAGATAGGCGAGACTGAAGAGGTGGGTTTTTAGGGCTTTTTTAAAAGTGCCAAAAGTAGGAGCAAGTCTAATGGGACGAGGGAGAGAGTTTCAGAGAGTATTAGCAGCCCTAGAGAAGTCCTGAAGCCTTGCGTGTGATGAGGTTATGAGTGGGGATGTCATTGATAGGTCACTGGAGGAGCGGAGAGGGCGGTTAGGGGTGTATTTGTGTACCAGGTTGGAGATGTAAGGAGGACAGGAGGTGTGGAGTGATTTAAAAAAGAAGTAACAGATCTTTGAATTTGATTCTCTGGACAATGTGAAGCCAGTGTAGAGATTTGCAGAGAGAAGATGATGAGGCGGGTTAGCAGGAGTAAATCGATATCTAGCAGCACCATTCATGATGGATTGAAGAGGTGACAGTTTAGTTAGTGGGAGACCAGAGAGGATGATGTTTACAGAGAGAGAAATGATGAAGAGCTTTAACCGAAGTTTGGTGGTCTCTGGAGAGAGGAAGGGCGGATTTCGATATGTTGCGGAGATGAAGTGGCAGGATCTAGCATTGACTACTAGATTTGTTAAATAAAAGATCCGCGATTAAGCCACTGATTGGACACCTTAAAGGCCCCCATACACGCGCCCGATTTTCCGTCCGATCGATTTAAAACAATCGATGTTTCTCCATACGAGGATCTTTGATCGACGAACTGAAAATTGGGGGCGGTATGGGGGGCTTAGGCGAGGGCTTCACCATAACATCGCAGACCATGCACTTCCACTCCCGCAACTCTCCAAAATCCGCCCCTTCCTCCCCCAGAGACCACCAGTCCGGTACACCTCTCACCCCCCGTCTGACTACTGAACATCATCCTCTCTTGTCTTCATCTCACTAGACTGTCCCTCTCCAGTCCACTCATGAATGGCGCTGCCCAGACTTCATCTACTCCTCTAACCCTCCCACTCCCATCTGCTGCCCTCTCTGCATATCTCTCACTGGCTTCCTCCAATGTCCAGAGAATCAAATTAAAAGTTCTTCCTTGCTTTAAATCACTCCACACCTCCTTCCTCCTTACATCTTCAACCTGGTACACCAATACACCCCTAACCGCCCTCTTCGCTCCTCCAGTGACCTACTATGCATCCCCCCTAATAACCTCATCACAGCGCTCCCAAGACTTCCTCTAGGCCGCTCCTGCTTTCTGCTCTCCCTCCCCTCGCCCCATCAACTGCTCCACCTTGCCACCTTCAAAAAGCCTAAAAACCCACCCTTCAGCCTCCCTACCCACTTCTCATTCCTACATCACCACCTGCCAGTCCCCCCCCCCCTATTGTATACCTTGTTCCCCAACCTAATAGTTGTAACCCGACCGGGCAGGGTCCTCTACTCCTCATGTGTCATTACCTGTACCTGTGTGTTATATTGTGTTGTATCTCCACCTAATGTATTGTACAGCGCTGCGTAATACTCTGGCGCTGATATAAATAAATGTTAATAATAATAATAATAATAATAATAATCTTCAGCAAGTATGGTGATGATACCATGTTCAGGGGCTTTGCAATTAACTCGAAATCACCAAAATCGTCAAATTTTTAAAAAACAAATTCGACCATCTCTAGAAGTCTGTAAGCACGTCCTCTACTCCTCCTGTGTTATAACCTGTATCTGTGTGTTCTATATTATGTTGTATCTCCCCTCTAGTGTATTAAACATCGCTGAGTAATATGTTGGCGCTATATAAATAAATGATAATAATAATAATAATAATAAAAAACAAATATAGCTTACTCAGGACTTGTCGGGACTCGGGACACGGAAGCTGCCATTGTTAACTTGTTTTGCTCCAGGGCTTTGAAGCTGATATTTGTTTTAATACTTAATAATCCGATGACCTGGAACACACATGTATACAAGTATTCAATCAAAATCTAATCATACCTGATTTATTGGAAATGAACAAACTCCACCAAGTATGATTTAGACTATGGATTAAGTGATAGGTGAAATATTTATCTGTCAGTAACTGCAACATTGAGGCTATTGTGTTTAATGTATTGAATAGGCATCCTTGCTTGCCTAGACTGGCACACGTAGCTGGTACAGTTGCAACATGTTTAAATGGCTTTGTTGTTGTAAAACCTTTTACTAAACAATTTTAATATGAAGCAGCTTCACTTTTTTATCACTTTTTTTTCATAGAAAATTATCTACATCATATGCAGCTATCTTACCGATACTTTTATAACAGAAATTTGACTTGATATGAAATGTCACCTGGCCGAGAGAACTTTGCATGCTGTCATCATCCGACTATACTAGCACTCAAGTATAATAAAGTGTAAATAAACCTTAACCACAATTATATTAAACAAAGAATACACCCCAAAGAAATCCTACTCGCTTCCATGGTTTTACCTGTAGAGACCAAAGATAGTGTTGAGTCCATGTGATGGCAGCCTGGTGCAGCCTGATAACCGTAAGTGTTTATGGGATATGCAGTTCCATAAGCAAACTATTGCATGAGCGGACTACAAAAGAAACCATGCAGTTGAGTATGAATTAGTTGGGGGTTTATGCTTTAAACGACTAGTGCTAGTAGTGAACTGGCACTTCTCTCCAACCTGTAATTCATTTTATGATGTTTTGATGCAGAGATATATTAAGATAGAATAAACATATAATGAAAGATTGACAAACAATTATGAATAAACAATGATAGGCACGCTTCAAGTAAACTGATCCAAGATGTAGCCAGTTTGTCCCCTCTAAACATTTATACTTTGAAATATATTGTTTAAATACCACACACCTTCCTGTGATTATTTCACTGTATATTACTGCAAAACTACCAGGGTGTACCATCAGGCCTTAAATGTCTTAAAAAATATGTATAGCATTATCTGTTAGAAGTCCAACAAGTGTAGAATGCTACCCATTGATGTGCCAAAAATGCACTCATGTTGTGGTCTGAAACCATGTTGTTTTTGTTGGACTGAAAAAACAAGTACAAATACTGTCTTCTGTAAACAAATGAACCCCCCTAACTCTCCTTATCTCTGTAATGTAAATAGTAAGGGAACATCCACACTGAAAAGCGCTGCAGCCACGAAGATGTAACATTAGGCGTCCCTTTTCAGGCATCCGCCCCAAAAGGGATTACAAGGGGATTTGCACACTGGGTGCAGAAGTCCCTACATATGGGTGGGCAGGAGCTTTCTCTGCTCCTGCCAACTGTTAGCAACCCTTGGAAGCTCTCCTCACATTTTCTCATTTTCCCATATCACTGCTCGTCTCAGCCAACACCAAAATCAGGTAAGTACAGGGTTCAGAATGGAAAGACTTCCAACCCATTCTGCAATCTGGGCCCTTTAAACTAAAAGCCAGAGACTTCCAAAATAACCCCAGACTGCTTTAACCCCTACCTACCTGTAGTTGCAGAAGTTCACTGTCATACCTGTTTGAATTTTGTTTTAGAGGTTATTCCCTTTTTTAAAACCCTCACCACTTAAACAACTTTTTTTCCATTTTATTCATTTAACTACAGGTAACGATCATAGCTCTGAGTGTTTTAATATATTTTACATAATTAAAAATATACAAGTAATCCTAATTTCTGAATAAGAATCCAAAAGTAAAAGTATTTGAAGTAGAGCACAGGGGATCTAGTGAATATCTAACAATTTATTTACAAACGTTCTTATTCTTGTACTAATATATTTAATACAATGAGCTGTTTTGAACATTGTTTGAAAGCACGCCAGACTTTTATAGCATTCCGTTGAAAAAAAATGTGTAGGTGAGCAACTCTAGAAAAAGTTACACCCTTAGAACTGTGAAGTGATTGTTTAGCATTATAAGCAGTGAGTCACAGGGCAAAAATTAAATGAAAGTGGGCTGTAAAGAACCTGACACCCTGCAATGACTTGTAGAACTTTCTGCTGTTTACTATTTCACCATTTCATTTTAGCAAAAAAAAAGTATGTGTAATTTTAAAGCAGTATGGCCTCCATATGTATTTTAAATATATTTATTGATTGTGGTAATAGGTTTTTGGACAGCTTAAATCCTTTGCACAGTTTCTATAGCCATTTCTATCATTAACTAACTGTTCAAAACTTTAAATACAAGCCAAATAAAACAGTATGGGATAATTGCATTCGTACAGCATGAGAGCTTTTTTATTCTAGAAGAACATTTGTCCTGCCTTTCTAATGTAAAAATACAATCAGAATTACTCTTAGATGAAACATGTTTTTTAAATGAAAAAGATCAATTAACATTCCATGAGCCTGGAACATTTCCTTTAAGCATGTTGTTATAATTCAAAAAGAGCTAAACAAATGACGTAACCGTTCTGTCCAGCCTAGCTATTAAAATTGATTCATGAATGTGTATAAATCTGACGTAGAATGAACTAAGACTTCGTGAGACTTCATAATTGGAAGTTACCATAGGGTTTAAGTTATAACAATGTCTTTGTTTAAATATCAGACTGTTTTTTTTTTTATTCTGATTATTTCTTGTGGAAACATGTAACATAACCAATATTGCTCAGTAAATTCCTTGATCATTACAGTTATGGGCTTCAATCATTGTGATTGAATTATTATTATCCTACAAAGTACTATTGATGGCAAATCAGGGATATAGAAATTAGCAACTTTTTCCACTAAAGATCAGTTATTATAAAGCACAATTATAAAGTACACATTTGCTACATTTTGGTGTACTATACTTTGCTCCCCTGGTTTATGTAAGAATATCCTAAAACCCTAAAACAAACAGCCAATCAAAACATTGCAAATCTACCAAAATATGGTACATGAAAAAGTAAACAAACGTCACATCTAGCATGACCCTATTACCAATATGGACTTTCTCAATTCATATTTGCTAAATATATTGACCCCGATTTTATGCTCTTTGCAAGATTGACCCTCCCTTTGTCAACTGTGCTGGTCAAAGGATACATGAGGGTAACTTAGGTTATTGTTTGTAGATTTGATTTGATAGTGTTAGATCACCCAATGTATAGTCACCCAAATTATAAAAACTGTTTTTAGAAATATAATGCAATTTCAAGTCACAATAAATGGCAACCTAACTTAAGCAACAGATAATAGAGGTTAATACTATCAACTAAACATACATATTTATAAATATAAAATGTCTGTCATAAGTGGGAAGACAATATAGTTTCAATATAGCAAAAGCTTCAGTGGACATGTAAACAGCTTGTCTAAATCCTGGTGGTTCATAGTTCAACTTGCCATATTACAGAGTTGTGTACACTAAATTACTGTAGTTTTGTATAGATTAACCTTAAAGTCAGCAAAATTCTAACAACATGTAGCAGTAAAATAAAAAAACTTTCTATTTTCTGCAGTGCTTTACTTCAACTATATAAAGCTGCAATGTTTCAAACCTAAAAGCACTTTTCCCCTGACACACTAAAGACATATTTCACTTATATTTATGAGTAATTAGCCTCATGATTCTCACATTTGCTATACCATGGCTACAACCCTAAAACAATAAAAGGTCACTTGGTTCATAGACAGCTTGTATATTCATTAAAACACATTTCTCTGCTTTAACATTTAAAGATGGGAATGTTTCTGTACAGTGCTGTAATTCTGTCCTGCAGATATGTCTGACCATCAGTTCAGAGCAAATGTTACTGTTCCAGAACATATCACCCAAACCACAGTTCCATGCTTACTTTACCACAATAAATACTTCCAGATTATAATTGATAGGTATAAACAGTCTTGCTGACTTCCATGCAGAATACATACCACAGTTCTCCTCTGTTTATATTTACTTATGTCACCAGTTCACAGAAAGCCATGACAAGCACCACCTGTTTACGAGGCCATGCACTGGCTTTATGACACCACAAAACAAGACCACATTTATAACCAGAGAAGATTAATGAATATTTCCTTTGATGTTTCCTTTCTTGCCACAATCATAATCCTCCAGCTGCCCTCTTATAACAGTTGTGTTTTAAGCTGTTAAAATACAGTATTCTATTTGTTTTTCATTCTTTTATAACATTGCTTAATTCTGGATAAATTGCTTGTTGATTCCTGTTTTAGATACAACTATTGATCCTTGAAACTTACCATGAAAGGACTGAACTATTCAAACTCTCCCTCTTTTGTTTTTTTGCCATCATCATGAAATAGTTCTTCCAATACTGAAGAAGCCATCACTTGATCCCTCTCTTCCCTCTAGCTACCAACCAATCTCTCTGCTTCCATGATCTTCTAAGCGGCTTGAACTCCTTGTATACAAAAGACTCACTGACAATGTGAACTCTCTCCTTGACCCCATTCAATCTGGCTTTCGATCATCTGGCTTCAGTGAACAGTCATCACTAAGATTGCCAATAACTTGCTCTCTGCCAAAGCCCAAGGCAACTTTTCCCTGCTTCTTCTGCTGGATTCCTGCTCTGCATTTAATACTGTAGATCACCCTCTTCTTCTACAGACCTTGCACTCTATTGGTATCTTTGACCATTCACTTTTCTGGTTCTCCTCTCACTTTACTGACTGCTCTTTCCAAACCTCTTTGAATGACACCTCCTCCCTTGACAAACTCGTCTAATCATTAGGCCTGCAATACTCTCTATATGCTGATGATATATGCTGATTTGCCTATCCACCCTGATCTTCACTACCTCTGTCCTAAACAATATCTCACAGTGCCTGTCGGCCAACTCTTAATGGATGACTGGCAGATTCCTTAAACTTAACCTAAGCAAAACAGAACTCATCTTTCCCCCATTACCTTCTAAGCCTCCCCCCAACTTCTCACTTACAGTAAATGGCACAGTCATCACATTTACTCTGCACTCTCCTTTACTCCCCACACACAGAACATTGTGCACAACATCTCCAAGATACGCCCCTTCCTATACCCAGAGACCACCCAAGTCCTGGTACACGTTCTCATCATTTCTCGCTTTGACTGCTGCAAAATTATTCACTCTGGCCTTCCCCTATCTAGAATTTCACCTCTTCAGTTCATTATGAATGGTGCTGCTAGACTCTAACCGCACCTCATCTGCTGCTCCTCTCTGCAAATCTCTACATTAGCTTCCAATTGTCAAGAGAATCAAATTCAAAGTACTTTGCCTTGCTTTTAAATCACTCCAAACCTCCTATCCCACCTAATCCCACATTTTCAACCTGGTACATAAATATACCCCTAACTGTTCCCTCCGCTCCTCCACTTACCTACTTATGACATCCCCACTCATAACATGATCACATGCACAGCTCCAAGACTGCTCTAGGGCTCCTACTCTTTGGAACACTCTCCTTCACCCTGAGAACCCACTTCTTCAGTCTGGCCTGCAACCTGTGTACCTTTCCACTAGCCCTGCACTTGCTTCTCTGGTAATGTGGCATTGCCCTGTAGTACGCATTTTTGCAGGCGCAGCGGAAGTTTCTCCCATAAATTTGCTGGTAATGGACACGTTACCCCTAACATGTCCGTTATTGGTGCAGCACGGATAACGTGAATGAGCCCTTACTCTTTCTTGGTGTTTTGGGCTTTTGTGATGTTGGAACAGAAAATGGCTTTCCTTCTTTCCCTGATATGTTACCAGAAAGTTAAACCACTTAGATGTTCTAACCTAATACCACTGCTTCACAAAACCTTACAGTTGGTACATGGCATCGGCATTTCAATCAGACTTCTAGACACTGAAGCATTATTTTTTATTACGCCACACATGCAACAGTGTTATTGCACTGTTTTGGAGAGTCTTAAAACATTTGGGGTACTTTGGATTCCAAGGATCTCAACATAAGGATGGTAACTGCACACTACGCAATGAAAGCTAAGTATAAGGTCTATGTTTCTATGATTTTATAATAGCATTTTAAGTAAATTTGCTTATAGAACCAATTCAAGCATGTTTACTTAGGGTTAATGCTGCCACTACAATGCTTATTATTGTCCAGAGATGTAGATATGATATTTATTATGCAAGCTTTGACGTCACGTTATATATTCTCGTGCGAGAAGCATAACATTGACACTCACAGATATCTCCAAAACCACAATGACCAGAATTGTGATTAATGTTCTACACAGAGTTATGTGGCACACCCTAGGATGGACACAGGCCAACAAAATGATCACTTATCATGGTCATTTTTCACAATTCCTTAGATTATAACACAACTGGGTGGAGATTTCTGTTTTTTTGACTGTATAAACCAGTGTTTCTTCTTACACTTTTGATGGCCTTTTAAATTAAAGGAGAACTCATATTTATACAAATTGGATACATGCAAAGAATGATTCTGGTGCGGTATCATTTTAACCCACTAATTACATAAAGTAAAATGTTTATAGTGCTATGTTTTTGCTCAGACTTGTCAAGTACAAATTCTTCTTCAAGAAAAAGGGATGTCAGATCTATCCCAACACTAAATAAGACCACAGCAGTTCTGTACTTTTCCTTTATATTAGAGTGTATACGTCATGAATAGCTAAATACTTACATTTTAGATGAGACACAATTAATTCACAATCTGCATTTTTAAGTGTCTTGTAAACTTCAGTAGGACAACTTTTCTGCAGCAGTCAGTGCCCCTACTCGCTTGGCAAACTTGTTTCATGAAAACTAAACACATAGACTCTTCAGTTATGTGCTAGGTTTACAATCTAGAAAATCCATCTGGGGAATGTAACACCATTGTTTTTCTTAGTGAGGTATGCACCTAGAAATACTTGTCACTGGGGTCTCTCCAATAGGAAATCAACATGGAATATTTATTGCTAGCATTTAATGAATTGAACTATGAGTTTAATCTTTTTAAGCATATCTAACTCCCCCCTACAAAAAATAAAGTTCATAAGACAGCTTACAAGTACTTATATCACAGGTAAACCACAGGAGCAGTGGACCCACCATGTCAACAGCCA
The DNA here is from genome assembly GCA_036250615.1 of Ptychadena robeensis. Taxonomy (NCBI): domain Eukaryota; kingdom Metazoa; phylum Chordata; class Amphibia; order Anura; family Ptychadenidae; genus Ptychadena; species Ptychadena robeensis. The sequence continues at coordinate 81,146,327 of CM070034.1, read as the reverse complement.
GGTGTAGACTAAGGGACAGAGTCTAAGGAGTACTGCAGTATTGGACTTTGCTGTGGGAGATTCCCAGATTGCAGCCCTCAGCTACCCTTACTGGTAACTGCTGACATCAGGAGAGTCCAAAACAAAGTACCAAATCGGTAGACAGATGGCAAAGTCAAATTGGCAGACAATAGGTCAGGGTGGGCAAAATCAAGATGGTCCAAAGGTCTGCAACGTTAACAGCAATAAGAGACAATTAGAACCAGGGTAGCAGAGAGTAGAAGACCTCTTTGTTCAGGCAACTATAAGCTGCCAGGTACTTCCTTATATACAGGGTCATGTGACTTGATTGGTCAGGACTTTCAGGTGAGGATCCTAGGAAGTCCACAAGGGGTAGTGCGAGTGCTTAACAGAGACGATACCAGAACCAACCCGCAAAGGGAGCAGGGAAACAGAAGCCACATCAAGTGCCATCCTTACTACTGACTAGTGATGAGCGACTAGGCAATTTTCGAATTCGCGTAATTTCGCGAATATCCGCCATAATATTCGATTCCATATTCGTAATCTCGAATATCCGCACTTACGACATGAATTGCGATCTACAAATCGCAATTGCGATCAAATATGCGCAATGCATGCAAGTCAATGGAGCTTGGATATTCGACTGGGAGAATATCCGTCATTTCCGTTTAAAAAAATCGCATTGCGATTATATAATCGCGATCCCATTCATTGCAATGGATTGCGATTATATAATTGCGATTCTAAAATCGCAATAAAATCGCGAAAAATCGCGAACGCGACGGATATCCGATGATATATTCGCGAATATTCGCGAAATGGCGAAATAGCAATATTCGAGCTAAATATTCAAAAATCTAATATTCGAGCTCAACACTACTACTGACAGCAGAGAGATCGGTTCATGTCCTCTGTGGTTTGGGAACTTAGGCCTTACTAGTCACAGATCACTAAACCATATCACGATCTGTGACACCTTAGATATGATGGCCACATTTGTTGTGTGTCAGACTGGTCTTTTTTTATTTTTACCTGTTGATCATAAGAATAACTCACTTTGTATCTGAAAGGGAGTTGTCAACAGTTGGCACACTTTCAAGGTTTTGAATAAAAAATAAAAAATGTTTGTCAATCGTTTTTACTGGTAGAATTATATAAAGGACATAGCTTGGAAGGAAGAAACATAGTTATGCATTCAATTCAGTTCAATGAAAATTCTACGAACACTACTATCCTGACAAAATCAACAGGTATTTTCTGTACTTGCTAAAAACTTTTTTATTCTAAAAAAATTAAATTTAATGCAGTTACCACATCTAAGTACTGGTAAGGACATCTCAACATTTTTAGTGACAATGACCGTAATAACTCTGAACTAATTATAATGTGTTTCTGTCTTCACTCATTTTCATAAGGTTATAAAACAATATAATTCCTTCATAGCAGTAGAGGAAACCAATCAAACCAGAGTCATACCACCAAACCCAACCTATTGGACATATCTATGAGATTTGAAGGGGAGGATGACTGTACACCAAAGCCCCTTAAGATATTGTTTTTACTACTACTAGCATTACAATATAAGTTTTGAATTGAGTTTCCTTTAATACAATTCTACCAGATAAGACATAAAGGTTCATGTACCAATGAAACTTCCACTTCCTACCTTTATACAGGTAGGAACACTTACCCTTTCATATTTAAGAGGTTAATCTTAGGGACCCTTAAATTACTTGTTATTATTGTAATAATGTATTAATTTAATATATTAGGTAATTATTTCCTCATGCTTTTTGATGTGCTCCCACACAATCTCCTATAGATATTCTTCTAATATCTATAGTACCTGTCTGCTTTATATATTTGTACTGAAGTTTATCATATAAGCAGTTTCCATCTGGTGTCCTGTGTTTTTAGTCACAGAAGGAAGAAATTAAAGATTTCAAAGAACAGGAAAGGTGACATTATGACATATTTGCACAGATTTTATTTGTTTAGTTATTAGGAAACTTCCAGGACCTCACAGTAATAATTGGAGTAATAAGCAATTCTGTAATCTTTTCTTTTGACTACTACACCTACTCTGTTAATTTTAATAAACTACTCCTCCTAAAATATTTTTGTTTGTCCATAGCAATTCTTATGCTTGGATATAGGGAAGGCTTGCAAGCAAAACATGAACAGGATTCAAGGAGTTGGAGAGCACTTAGGATGCTGGTTGCCTGGGCTTAAAATAAGTTGGTGGATATGCTTGTCTCAACTGTACTAACTAATAGGGGGTAGAGCAGGAGACAAATATATATTTGTTTAGCCTAAACTGCGATGAGAGAACTTATGAAGTAGTCTAACCTTTTAGGCTGTTGTGTGAGTTCCTGTTAAATATTGATCAGTAATGTACGTATTGCCCCAATAGGCATTAACAAGGTGTTTTTATTATTAAAATTAAGTAGGTGTAGTCAAGTGAAGATCTATTATGCACAATTTAACTTTGTCTTATTTGAATTTAATATGCCTTCCATAGGCTGTGCTGTATGGATGTATCCATTCTGGATGTATCCTACAAATGCTCCTCCTGACCACTCAGGAAATATGAGATTGGAGTCACATCCTTCTCTGTTCTGCTTTTCCATTCTCTTGTTCACTAAGGAGAATGTGTCATTAGAATTATTACATGCAGAGGTCATACTCAAGGGACAGAGCATAGATTTCACCCAGAAATGGCCATTAATGTGATTTAGCATTACTAGAATGACTGTTCTGGCCTTCATGTAAATTCTGAGCATTTTTAACGTACAAAATTTACATTTGTTATATTGACCAGAACTATCTTTTATAAGTAAAATATTTAAACACTGTTTGAAATTGACTGTTTATATATCACCCGTGGCTAAGTCATGATTCCTGCCTTTTGCAACCTTATACAGTCTTAACGTAATACCCTTTTAGCACATAGATCAATGACTGTTTTCATTCTGCTGACCACATGGTTGTCTGAAAGCAAGTCACATGCATTTAAACATCTGTCGTTACATGCATAGCTTCCAGTTTAGGAAAATCTATTATTTTAAAAAGTATCATTGTGTTTAGACGCTTATAATTTTTTATGTGTGGGGTCTTATCCAATTCATGACGGGTCTTGTCCAATTCATGGTTATGATCACTGCCAATTGCAAGGTACAAGCATAGATGAGATTGCTCATGTCTATGCAAAGCAAAATAATACATTTTGGGAATAGCTCTGCCTTAATTAACAGCAGTTTGTTTGTCTGCCTAAAATTAGTGTTGAAATTTCTTCAGTTCAATATGAAAATGCTGAACTGATTAAAATGTGGTTGTTATAACATAATCTTGGACTCTACAATTCAGTAAAGTAGAATGTTCCCTAAGGGTTTGACTATAATGATAATGATGCTTTGCTAGAATTATAGCTCCTTGCAACAGCCAAAAGATGCAGCAGGAATCCGTCATGAGGTCCCATGCGACTTCAACCTCAAAACAGGTCATGTGATTTATAAGTTATTGAACACATATATTCCTCCCTTACACAACATAGTAAAACTTTTTACTAATGTCTGACAGCAAATTGAGAAAATGGTTTCGCTGCTGATGCCTCTGGCTCTGGCTGATGATTAGGGATGAATATAATTTACTCTAAATGGTTGGCCATAGTCACCGGGGCACAGCTACTGCTAGTGTAAATTATAATATCACATTTTATATTAAATAATATTAATATGTTGTACAAACATTTGAATAATGTTCCTGTTTGAGCTTACATAGAAATGTAAGAAGAAACCTACTATGCTTATCTCATAGAGTATATATATATATATATATAGTGGGGGATCACACTGAAATGGGTGCTCTCAGATCATCAGTCCACACGACTGCAATATTTTTTTAGGGCTCCTGCCCATGCTTTTTTGCTCACAGTCCAAAAACAAAACTCGCCCTTGCAGGGGTTAATAGACATCCCAAAAAAAGTTCTTGAAAAATGCCAATTCTCCTGGCAGCTTCCCAGCAGGAACAGGTCCGCGCCTCATATGCTCTGTGAGCCCCCTGTTTTCACGGCTCCACAGGTCTAGGCCTCACACTCCTTGTGTGCCCCCTGTCTACACTCAGAAGCCCACAGTCTCCTACTTGGTCTGAAGCCCTGACACTATGGTCTGGGTTTTTTTTGTGGAGACCAGCTCCACTCACCTGCAAACAGGTGTTAACCCTTTGTGTGTTCCTGGGGGGAAAATGAAGGCCCACCCAGTTCCATCCTTCATATCCCAGAGTTCGTGACCCCATAACCAAAATTAAATAAAAACCTGTTCAGCAACCAACTGTTGCTGAGCAATACTATTCTGAACTCCTTCCAGGATAAACTCAATGGGATCACAGCCTGCATGTAGGTGAAATATGCCTCTCTGGCAGGACCCATCCCAGCGGTCCTGTACAATATTTATATATATATATATATATCTGCCTTCACTATACAAGTAAGAACAGTTGACCTCAGCCTGCTATACGTTGTTTGCCTGAATGATTTTGTTTTCTATTTACATTTTTATATCTGCTTAAATTAACAGATAAACGCTCATGCTATGCATGATGAGAAACCAAGATATAAATCTATTTAAACTTCAAAGCTGTGAAAAGCACATTCTAATTACATGATGCTGTTAGAAGTAACTGTAATGTATTTCTGTTTTCTCATATAACTTTGATCATCCTTTAATCTTTGTTAGATTTTAACAGATGAAACCCAGATGAAAAAAAAAGACTTTATAGATGTTGCCAATTTTTCTATTTTACATAGCCCCTTATTGATTTGGAATTAATTTCTACTTCATTAGCTATGTCTGGAAATTCAAAAAGGGCTGCTTTCTTTAACCTAATAAATACCTTATGGGTATTGCGTTCCTTATAACCACTGTTATTAGAAATGTGAAGGCTAAAGCTAACACATTTACAATTAAATATTAATCAGCAATCTAAGGATAATGGATAGTTTCTGACTAATGTGCACTCATGTAATGAGTTTTCTTTGGCAGATCTGAAGGACCCATGAGCCTTGATAAATGACAAATAAAAAAAATCAAGAGGGAATTAGCTGGGTTTATAGAGTGGTCTTGTTTTTGCTGACTGTGGAGTTACAGTGAAATCATTTATTACTCTATAATCAATACACATTTTGAATGTATAGAAGGTGTTATTAGGATCCCTGGTTTTTCATATGGGTGCTGTAACAGAGAATATACGGTGCTCATAAAAGCACCATGTCTATTGAGAGAATAAACCTGTGAAAGGCAAGGAGTCCAGAAACCTTGAATTTCTAAAAATCTTAAATAAGTACTTCACCTGGCAAATGTTTCGACTAATGCTTCACATATTTTCTGGTCCCTTTCCCTAATTCACTCTGTATATAGTAAATGCTACTGCATGATATCTGTGACTGTATGTTACCAGCTTATTGATATTTCTATTAAGGCCCTGCCACATCCTAAAATCACTATGTTGCTGTTTCACATAATTTTACCCAAGGGTTATTGATCACTTACTTACATGCAAACTATCTTCCCCAAGTAAATTATCCCAGTCTCTTAAATCACATACGGTATACACTCAAGTATAAGCCAACCAGAATATAAGTCAATGTACTTTATTTTACCAAAAAAGCATGGAAAACAGAACGAGTCAAGTATAAGCCTGGTTGTAAAATTTCAAACATTTAAGTTTATGAGAGAATTGCAAAGCCCCTGAACATGGTATAAGTTTTGTAGGTACACTGCAAAAAAGTTATAATGTAACACATGCATAAGGTAAGTTCGCATTCAAGTGAAAGCTTCTGCATAGTCAGTGGAGCAAAGTGTATTGATATTTTGTCTTGATAATGTAATTGCGAATGTAATTACAATAAAGCGCTGTTTATACAGATGAATCTACTACTTTTTTTTTCCTACTTGGAATGAGAATAAAACCAAAATAAAAGTGGGTTGCACTAAAGTGGGTTTACTAAAGTTAAGATTTTTTTTATCTGTTTGGTTCCACATTAGGCCATTATTTGTTTTCTATTTCTCTTTTCTTTTACACCTTTCTTTATATTATAAGCTTCTCAGATAAGGTTAAATGTATTATACTGAACTCCAGACAAAAAGCTAACAGCACAGTTGAAGTAGTTTTAATTTTATTCTGGCATTTTAGTTATTCAGGCACCCTGTCTGTCTTATGCTGTTTCCACTGTTTCTTGGATCCTTCTGTGTTCCTTTTTTCTAACACAAGAGCTTGCATTTTCATCTGTTTGTAATGTTTTTTGAAGAGTGCATATTGTTTTGTTTTTTATTATTTGAAGGAGAGGGATAATGCATTGTAGATGCATCAAAAACAGATACCCATACATTTTTGATGCACCCAATGCATTTCTTATGGATGCGTTAACGCATCCACGTTGAGTAGTGTTCCGTTCCGTAAGAGAGGTGCCCTGCTTTTAAAGAAACGCATAGGACCACTAATGCAGCAAGGTATAAACTCCATTAAAAGTCTATAGATGTTTTCTCGTGCATTCAAATTTTTTATCACAAAGTATTCATTTTGATGCTGTGAAAACATAGCCAAAAGGCTTGTGTTCACTGCTTTTTTTTCCCCCACAGTGGACACATGTCCGTAGAGGGGGAAAAGATGCACATAGGACACTTCCCATTCTAATAAAGTGTCCACTCTGCAAATTCCGAGCAGTGCACCCACGGTGCTGTTTTGAAGCTGTGGAATGCCGCGTCTTCATTGCCGCTGGAGACACGTCCATTGAAGATCAATGTACCTGTCTCCAAGATGCAAGTCGCGGTGAATCTGCCAGCAGGGAAACTGCAATGGACACATGGCCTTAAACTTTCACTGCAGCAAAATTTGGCAATTGGATTAAATAATTGTAAGAAGGAGAAGAAGCAGAATAACTGATCTTTGGTGGTGGCTGTGCAAAAATTATATTGTTGTTATATTTCTTTCATAAATCCAAAACCCTGCCTTAAATTTGCTTAAAATGAAAATATGTTATTTTGCTCTGTAGTTTTACGACACAAAGTTCACCATGTTTAAGAATTTAAACAATAAATACTTTGTGTTGTCTTGATCCAGTAATTGTAAAAAAAAGTAAAAATGACAGCTGGATTTTTCCCAATAAGGTCCTAGATGGTTTGTGTTTGAAAATAAAAGAGAAATGTCCCACACGGATATGTAAAAGCTGTAAATGTTTTCTGTTTGCAAAACAATACACAGTTGATCAGTTTGTGTTTATTTATCTGTATTAAGTAATGCTGGCTGAACCTTCAAGTTCCTCTATCCGCAGATGACTTTGGAAGTGTTTATTGGAACTAATGCATAAACCAGAGATTGTGCAAGAGCCTGTTATGAAAGGGATACATGTCCCTGGCGTCATACAGCTCTTTGCATGCTCGGAATTCATCTCTAAGAACTCCTCATTGCTGCATAATGTTCTCTTTTGCACAGAAATCATTAACTGAACACGCAAGCACTGACTGCTAATAAACTCAGGAAAATCTCAGTAGAAAGTGCTAACTAAGAGCTAAACTTCACAGAGATTTATCTGATTCTTATTTTTCTCCAAATAAGGAAGATTGGGCGAATATCATAGACATCTGGGAGATCTGCCCATCCGAATTTGTCTTGCTACAATACATAGCATTGTAATTGTCACTTCCAATCACACAGCATATGTCTTGGTACATGCCCAATGAATAAGTGCCAGATTTTCTTGGAAAACCTAATTATCAAAAGCTTTTCTGTAAATAATTCTTAGCATGGGGATTTATAAAAGTCTAGGCTGGTTTGCAAAATAGAAATTCAGCATTTAAAATTCATGTTCACCTTGCAAAGTAGATGTAGATGAGAAATAAATAAAGTTGGGATGTTTTCTAGCAACCTGATTAAAGTGAACACTTCTGCATGCTATATATTAAGCTCACTGATAGTGATGGCCGAACTGCCCGCAAGGCAGACAGTTCGGCCGCGAACAAGCATGTTCGCCCTCCTTCCCGCCGGTGGACAGTACGGGTGTTCGACCCGCCCTGTCCGCCGGCGTGAAGGAGCCCTCTATTCTTCCTCCGGTGGGATCATACGCAGCGAAATCCCGCCGCAGGAAGAATGTTTCCACTGAAGACCGGGTAGAGAACCCGGTCTTTCAGTGGAAAGCCGGCTCGCACACCCGGATGTGACGTCAGTGACGTCACATCCGGTAAGCACACCAAGAACTATGCGTTCCAGGTGCCGGATGTGACGTCACTGACGTCACATCCGGGTTTTCAGATTCTAATTCCCCGCCTAGCAGCGGGGAATTTGAATCTGTCCGCGAACGGGTGGACGGCGGACTTTTTTAAAAGTCCGCTCCGCCCGTCCGCGGACGAACATGGCCGAAGTTCGGCCATCACTACTCACTGAGCATTCATTTTCAAAGAGATACATCCACAATAGAAACTGTTCTTGTGTCAATGACAGTGCAGTCTGATCCATTGGCTTAACCAGTATGGAAGAGATAAAAAAATAATGGGTATTGACCTGGCTACACTAAGGGGGCATTCAAATGGGCATCTGGAAATTTGCATCTCCATCACCAGGATGCCTGTGGACGCTGTTTGGGCGTCTCCCCGATATGGATTTTTAAACTGTCTGTGGGCCGTCGAACACAGGGGCTAACTCGCTCATGTGAATGCTAAGCTGGGTTTCTGTTGATCTAGGGGTCCTCAAACTTTATAAACAAGGGTATTGATTAAGCTTTCTGTTACAGATGTTCATACAATAGACAAGACACAGTTGTAGTATTTATTACTAATATAAGGATTTTTTTTGTTTAACTAGGTGATAGTCACCATCTTATAATTATATTATAATTTGCCCTCTGCTTTGGCTATCATAGACCCGCTACAGCAAGGGTATCATCATGTTTTATTTTCACACCTGCTGATTCTTGCAAGTACAGGAATACCAGATCCATTTCAGATACTTCTACTGCTTACATTTAATGATGTATTAGTGACCACAGAACTGCATTCATTTGTGTCTGTTATATATCTGCCCAGAGTAAAGCTTTTATGCTGGCCTAACACTTTTTAAGGTTGAAATGACTAGTAAGTAAACAATTCCTTTCTGACAGTTGCCTTCTTTTTTCTCCAGACCTTCTCCTGTCAAACAGCTGCATGCCATTCTTGGACTCCACGCCAGAGAGTTTGGGTTTTCAGACCCTGCTGCTAGATGAAGAGAGGGGTCGGCTTTTTCTCGGAGCAAAAGATTACATCTATATGCTCAACCTGGTTGATTTAAACAAAAATATCAGAAAGGTCAGTGTGTTAAAATAACTTTGTTGTGATGAATGCCTTTTCAAACAATTTTTTCATGGTGTACTTACTTTCAAACACTTTCAGTAGAGGGTTTGCTGTGTTCAATTTACTTTTTACAGACAGAATGACAGATTAGTTTTCCCAGTAGATGTAAATATAGATATGTTATAGTATATACTGTATTCTAAATGACCTAGTACCGCTTGTACCATGCAGCCCTGGATTATGGCAATATGATGATGATGCTGATGATGAGTGATAATGGTAACAACCATCCTGTAGATATTAAATTAATACTTGTTTATTTTCTGTCTTCTTTTTTCTGAGTGTTTGACATCCCATCCACTCTCGGTTTGCTTTTAATCCTCCCCTTAGTTCTTCTTCCCCATCCACTGAATATGGCCTATTTAATAAAGAATATGTGCATACCCTCACAGCCAACTCGTATACTGATGCTGGGATGCACATATGCATAGGTTAACATATGTTCTAAGCATTCAAATGAACACTGCTTCAGCAAATAATGTATTCGAAATAGGAATGTGAATTTTCTCTAATATTTTAGCTGCTAAATTTATTTAAATGCACTTGTTGATACCCCAAAAAACCAACATTATTGAATTCCATATATACGAAAGTTTCATTCATGTAAGCATAAGCTTAGTTTTTTATTTTTTCAAATGTTTCCACAACCCTTCCCACTACATATTCAATATTCAATATTCCAACAATATTGGTGATGTTATCATGTTCATGCATCAAATTTGACAATTTCTAGTTCTAGAGATGGTCAAATTGTTTAAAAAAAATTTGACGATTTCAACAATTGCGAGTGGATTGCAAAGCCCCTGAACATGGTATCATTACCAAACATGCTGGAGATGTAGAGAAGGGTTGGGGGTATACCACAAAAAAAGTTTGTCTCTAACACAAATAGTTTTTGCACAGATCAAGTTCAAAGTCAAGATTTCGAAAATCGGAATTTCGACAAAAATTTTGAACTTAATTTATGCAAAAACGACATATGCTAGAGTAATCCTTTTTTTTTTCAAATGTCCCCACAACCCTTCTCTACATCTTCAGCAATTTGGAGATGATACCATTTTCAGAGGCTTTGCAATCAGCTCACAAAGTTAGCTAGTCGAAAAATTCGACCATCTCTAGTTAATACCTCCTAATACATCTAAGTGCTGCATACCTTTTAATTCTCTAGCTAAAAGCTTTCACTCTGTGGTATCTGCCAACCAAACTTCAGAATTGCAATGTTAAAAACAAACTCAAACAAATAAGAAAAAGAGTATTAAGCTTTATGTAGGAAATCGTTAAAATTTTATAATATTGTGGTGTACAAGGGATAGTGAAATACACAATTCTCACACTCACCATCTCATTCTAAGGTCCTGCTTCAGACCTGTATCTGCTTTCCTTCATTGTCTGTTCTGCTGTCACATCTACTCTCATCTTGCATAGCATTCAACAACTTTTCCCTCCTGCATGCGTGGAAATATACTATTCTCTGGATTCCTGGACTGTTTAAGGATTGTTGGAAGCTTTTAAAGCCCTAAAATGTGTAAATAGTGGAAGTGTTGCTGGTTTAGATTGATAGTCTTTATTATTTGTAAATTATTTTTTCTAAGTGGCCTGGAAGCTATTGCAACTTTAACAAAACATTTACAAAGAAAATGGTTTAGCTGAGGAGCAAAATTACATTTGTATTTTAGGAATCTGAAAAGCAGAGGGGAAAGCTCTGCCATCTTCCAAACTTTGCTGCCCTGTGTTGAGTTTGGCATTTATTTTATGAAGTCTTTTCAGAGAAAGAATGCGGCACCTTACCGAAATCACGAGCCCAGACCGCCGGTCTACGCTCGGATGTCGGTCACAGAGGACTTTAACGGTAGCAAGTAAATTATAGATGTAGTTGACACCGTAGTGTCTGCGGTTCATACAACATAGAAGGAAAGAAGTAAATAGGCCAAAGGATGGCTCCCAACAGTGTCCTTCAGTTGCACGTAAAGTTCGTTCACAAAATCAAAAATTTTGAAGTATTGGTTCAAACTTTTATTCCAAGTATTGATCTCGACGCGTTTCGCGACAAACGTCGCTTCTTCAGGAGATAACTTGTAATCATCAAACGAAACACAATTCCGATATGTTCCCAGCTATAGCGTAGAACGAAGCACTGTCAGTCTTAGTCAAATAGTATAATTGGTATTAGACGTATTATAGTGTAAAGGGTAAATATTCACCCTA
>CM070034.1:81112875-81125254 GCA_036250615.1 Ptychadena robeensis | reverse complement strand
ACGCTTCAGAAGCTTTGCAATTTTAAGAGTGCTGCATCCCTCTGCAAGATATCTCACTAGGAGAGGGAGTGGGGGGTTTGGTCACAAGTTGTGCCCATAGGAAAGGGCCTCCCAGTTGGTGGATCAGTCGTTTTTGAGGTGGGACACTTTACTCCTATCATCGCCCGAACAGGCTCCCTGTCATCAGTAAGCATGCATATCAGATATATTTCCCTTTAACAATTGATTAATTACTATTCAGCAGCTGGGCTCTGACACGGGTCTCTCCTTAATTGCAGATCCCTGTTTTTATATGGACATTGTGTGTGCAGCTTGAGAAAGCCTCTACAGGAGGCGAAACATGTTGCTGGAAACATCAAACAACACACGCGCGTCTCCAAGCATGTCCCTTTATATGTAATATGTTCGTACTGTCTCTATAAATTTCTGTGATATTTGCTATAGAACGGAATTGCATCGCTTTACGCGGTGCCACATTGCACCGTTCTGTTCATTCATTTTATGTGGACTATGGGTCCTAAATAAAGAATTTCATATATTAGAATCAATATTGAGTAGTGTTGACAGAGTGTAATACCCTATACCACTTAGGAGCATCCCCACATTCCACTCAAAGTCCTAAATTTGAGGGGACCTATGTTACCTGGGTACTCATGGACCAGAGTATTTTTTACCTCTCTCTACCACTGGTGATGCCATTGTTCTTGCCTATGTTTACTGCTTGTGTTAATATTTTAGTATACATGTCTTGGGTACTAGTTAAAGAAAGTCATGGTTTATGAATCTACCAGAAACAAAGATTTGCCTAAACTTTGAATCAAGAACAAGCAAGTTTCATACTTTAACACTTATATGACATAAATCTTTTAATCTCCTGGGCATTACGACGGAAGCCAGTAGGGGCATTAGGCGCAATCGCTGGCTCTCTGTGAGCCTGCAGCGATTCTGCATAGCTGCAGGCTCACGGAGCTTTTCTGGCCCTGAGTCTTTGGCGTCATTAGTAGCGCCATAGAGCTCCATGTAAATAGAGGGGGTGTTGCTTTTCCCCACACACACCGCCGGCGTCTATTTGACACCAGCATGTGTAGAGAGCAGGGAGGACAGCAGGGATCCACGGCGGAGTACAGTGTACTCCGCCACAATTGCCCAGGCAGTGATAGCCTGTAATGCCCAGGAGGTTAATATTGTTCAAAACTTAGTTTCACAGGCCAAATTAAATGGCCACCATTCCAAGTGTTTATTGCATATTGCATTGCCTTATTGAATATGTCTGTTAGTCTGGTTCTGCTCTGCAGCATCTTTTATATTAGAACACCATTCAAGCTTCAAACATTGACTTAGTCTTCTCAGGAGAGTAAAACACCTTTCTTTATTAGTTATGTATTACCTTGTACCTAAAAGAATGTATCCCGTCTTGTAGAAATAGTTACCTAATAAAAAAAGCTTTTATTTTGATATCAATGAGGTGTAACTTTCTTGTGTTAAGCTTTCTTGTGAAAGTGGGCTTGGGAGAGAAAATCAATATTGACGAAAGATTAAACATTTGTACTATATCATGTATTTCATGTTATTCAAATAATAGTATTCAACTCTAACAAATATAACTGTTTAAATAGAATTACTGTTCTCAAAACTGGATGTCTGTACCTTCTGTGCTATTTCGTACCTGTATGTTTTATATTTAACTGTGTCACACGAACAACATTTTTAAATACTAAAAGCAATTTAATATACAGTGAGGGAAATAGGTGTTTGATCCCCTGCTGATTTTGTATGTTTGCCCTCTTGAAGCTGTGAGAGACAAATTAACAAAAAAAAACCTTCTCAAACCCAGTACACAAATATCAGAGATGGATGTGCATTGCAATATGGGAAATACGTGTTTGATTCCTTTTGGCAATACCCTTGTTGGCCATCATAAAAGTCAGACATTTCTTGCATTTCAACACATTACAGCATATAGTGGAGAGCCTGAACTCTTGCTGGTTGATAGGGGTTCACATACTTATATACCTCATTGCAATGCACATTAATCTCTGACTTTTGTGCACTGAGTTTTTGTTGTTAACCAGAAACAATAAACCTCCTATAACAGTTATAAACTGGTCATTTCTTTGTTAGAGGGAAAATGTACAAAATCAGCAGGGGATCAGATACTTATTTACATAAAGTATCTACATAAGTAGTGTGGACTTCGCTCAAACAGGTAAGCACTCCGAGAGTAGCTCAGGGTGAGCAGTGCTTGTAAACAAACTTATCCTCAGGATGACCGCTGAGGGAGGTTAACACGTTACAAGAATATTTTAATAATAGTAAAAGGGACTATAGCAATAGTATAACAAAGTTGTAAGTAGATATGATACTAACAATTTTATCTGTGGTGTATAACGTTTATGACATATACCTAAAACACATGTACTTTATTTTAGGAAGAATGTGCAAATTTCATTAAGGTTCTCCACCACTACAACAAGACCCATTTGTATACATGTGGAACTGGGGCCTTTCACCCTCTATGTGGATATGTCGAGCTTGGAAGTCAGAAAGAGGTATGCTTAAATAGACTTAACTTGCCATAACCTTGAAATACATCATCTAGCACCTTTTTATGATAAGATGCAAAAATACATCTATTTCTACCATCTGGCAGATGATGAATTACAAATTGAGTAGAAAATAAATTTGTTCACACCTTTCCCATGTGTAAATCTTCCATCCTTAATACTTCTGAAGAAGAAAAACTGTAAAAATAAAGAAGATTAATAAGGTGATGACATTTTAAAACCTTGCTTTCACCTTATTATTCACTTGGGTTCCCTTTTTTAGTTTCAAGATTTGCTTATGGAAAAAATGTAATAATTCTTCTCTTGTGCATGGAAAGCTTGACCGAAAAAGGTGGCCATGAAAGCATTTATGAACAATATGATAGTAACTAAGTACACATGAGCATTTATATCTGAGGCCAACACAGCCAATTATACTAGCTGCTAACTTTTTATATTAATTTAAGATAATTTATCCCTGTGGTCCTGATCCTCAAAAATGATCAGCCTTTTTCTTCTGTGTACCAGAACCCCTCCCCCATCTTCATTCTCAAGAACACACTTTCTGCCTTGGTTTCCTATTAAAGACAATCAATCATTTTTTCAAACGTTTTAAATTATGCATGCAGATAAGGTTTTGCTGTCAAATAATGATACACTACAGCCGTATTATATTATTGTAAAAACCATGTTTTCTTTATTGCAAAATAAAAATTATTGAAAGAGAAACAAAACCATTCAAACTCCGCAACCACAGATTTATTGGTTCTGTTGCAATGCAATCCAAGTGAAATGTCTTAAGCTGGGGTTATCATGCCAGGCTAATTTCTCAGTAGAACAACCGCGTGTGATGACGCCATCATGCTCGGCCGAGCACCCCTTGTGCGCCGACATTTACTTTGGATGGGGACTGTGTTTGCATACATTTTTCTATGCAGATATATTACTATTAACCGTGTAATATATGCTTATAACAGTTCACAATACACAATTTATGCTCATGTCAAACGGGTATTGCTATATAAAATTCAAAATATCTATAAAAAAACATAATTCTGTTTCTAATTGCTATGTCTTCTTCCTATTACCTTTTGTCTTGTTATAGTAAAAAAATATTGCTAACTTCTATAGACATTTAGTTTCTCAGAAATATTTCTAATATGATGATATAATGCACATTCTTTTTTTGTAGGAAATAGTATTCAAGCTTGATACACAAAACTTGGAGACAGGAAGATTGAAATGCCCCTTTGAACCTCATCCGCCTTTTGCTTCCATAATGACAGGTAAGCTACACAGAGGCCAGAAACCTTCTGTTCACAAACCTAAAGACAACAGTTTCATTCACTTGTGTGCGTAGTTCTCAATAATGACTAGATAATGAATGTGCCTCTTATAGAAAGATATGAAAGAGATGATGGATTGTAGTGTCATAGGCAACATATATTTTCCTAAAAAAAAAAAGTTCCAGCTTGTTTTACATTGCAGAATCTTCCTCCTGTGCAAACAACACACAGGTGTTGAATGTTTGCATTGTTGACTAATATTTAATTATCAATTATGTTTTCAGAACCACAACTTCAGGTTCAGTAAAAAAAAAGCTGTACAGTTTCAGGTTCAGCAAGAACATCAGATTATACAAAGTTCAATATGTCCCAACTGCAAAGTAAATAAGGATGTGATTGGGTGGATTTGATTGGAGGTGGAGTGCAGTTCTACATCTCTAGCCAAGTTGTTAATATAATGATCCCATTGGTGGGGGGAATTAATTCAGTAGGGATAAATATATATGTCCATGTTGGGAATCCCCCGAGTTCTATAGGACTATAGAAAAGCAAAGTGTAGTACCCTTTTAATTTCAAATGACAGTAGTCACAATTATGTTATAGACCTCTATACTGTTTACAAGAAATGTACAGGGGACTCCAATTTTTTACATCAAAGGGCTGCATATATTGTTCAGTATATTTAACGCTATAGAGGACTATCAGAGGCAGACATCTTATGGAAACCGAGAATGTTTAGAGACTTAATACAACTTTGTAGAATCAGAGTTTCCGATAGAAGACAGTCCTAAACTAGTTATATTAGTCAACTACTGTGTCATTCAAGGAAAGTTGGTCACAAAAGGGTTACCGCATTATCATGTCGGTAACCTGTTATTTTCTGACGGTTTCACTGCTTACTTCGCAACAAAAAATCTGCCAGAAAACTAATGAGTATGTGATATAGATGAGAAAGAGTCACCAGAGTGGTGAGAAAGGTGACGTGTCCAATGGGAAATGTGCACAGGTGAAGTCCTAGCAGAGTGGATTTGAAATGTTTATAAGTGTGTAGGTGAAAGTTGAGTAAGCTTCCATGTGTAACCAAGGATGGAGAGACTTAAGCTGGCCATACACGGGTTCGATATTCCCGTTCAAATCAACATAAATAGATCTGGTAAGATCGACCAAAAGTGATGGTAATCAAACAAATGATCCATTGAAAAGCGATCAGACATGTCGGTATAAGTATCTGAAGAGCTTATGGTGGGTTTACACATGTAGATTTTTTCTTCAATCAACTGCCAATTTTTGCTTAATGTCATTATCAAACATCTTTCATTCATTTATACGAATGTAACATTAGATATTTTGTTCGTTCATCGATGATATCTAATGAAAATACATTCTAGATTACAATGACAAATTGACAATGATAAAAATTGACCACCATGTTTGATGACCTTTCGAACTTTTTTTTTTGTTCGAGTTCAAACAAAATGTATCCATGGAACAAATTGGCCTTAATCGATTTTAGCTCAATCAACCAAAAAATCATTTGTTCTTTGTAGATCAAACGAAAAAATCTTGACGCATAAACCCACCTTAAATATTTTAATAGTAATGTTTTATGTGATCGTACAATAGAGCATGCGCTCAGAATGTAAAGGAAGTAAAGGAATCAATCATGTTTACATTGAGCACACTGTGTGTGGTTACGATCGGTAGACGATCGAATCTAAAGCCATCCATACACAGTCGGATTCCATGGCCGCTCGATCACCTATCCGATCGATTCCGGCGATTCTGGCGGGAATCGCAGGTGTGATCGATCGCCCAATTAAGAGAATCCGATCGCTGCATACCACCTTGTCGAACGGATTCCAGGACGATTCCGGGACGATTCCATGTCCGATTGTCCACCTCACACTCCCCCTGATGTGTGCAGAATTGGATCAAAAAGACCAACATGTTGGTTCTCTGTCGAATCCGATTCTGGGCCCCTGAACGATCGGACGTGATCGATCGGACAAGGTGGGCTGCACACGATTCCGGCACGATCGTTTCGCGTGCACGCGCTCGGAAACGATCGGCCCGGAATCCGTCCGGAATCCGACCCGTGTATGGGGGCCTTAAGAAGGATCGTTCAAAAATCACCCTGTGTATGGCTAGCTTTAAATTCTGAGAATGAGACTGAGATGGAAAGGGTTGATGATACAGATAAAACCCCACTATTGCTGCTTTTTTTCACGTATTTTTTCCATATTTACATACAATGCAAGCTGTCCAGCAAAAGTGACACTGATAGGGGTAAGACAAACAATAACACTGCCAGGAGTACTTATAACAATCATTTTTTACATATGGTTTAAATCTTTTAAAAAACTCTGTTCATGAAGTGCTTGAGCACATCTGGCAGTGTTATAGTTTGTCCCAACTTGTACACAAAAGCAGTGGAAAAAGTGTTAACATCCTTTGATCCAGTTTTTACATTGTCAGGTTTTCATAGGAGTTCCAGACCAGCGCTCAGCTAAAGTGTGTTACAACTTAACTGGCAGCAGTAGTGAACATCTCATCCTTTTTTTACACTGTCCTCACACTAACCACAATGCAATTATCAAGTACTTGCTTTAGAGGCTCCTGAAGGGAAGCCAGTGTTAACACATACTCATAGCAGGGGAGTGAATTTCCACAATGAGAATACCAATTTGGCAAGCCATCAAACACCTATAAATAACAAGAACTAAGATTAAAGGCTAGGTCCCTAAATTTAAGCTAAAATCCCCTTAAATAATTGGTAAAGGTATTGAATCAGCATTACTAGATACAAAACAACCTATACCCATACTATCAAATTTCCCATTTTTCAACCAGCAAGTTATAACACTCTCTTAAAGCTTTAATTTTAAACGTAAAACGAATGAGGATAAAAGAATGATTCATCTTCTCCTGCCAAGTAAAGTAGACGAAAAAGCCAAGGATATAAAAATATGGTTAGTGGGGATGGTCTGCAGATTTTTGGTATGGAAGTTTTCAATACACCAACAACTGATTTATACTCTTGGTCATTACTTCCTTTAAAAAAACACAAACTGTGGATGGTTTTGGGTTCCAACAACAATCCAACTATAAAAACAGGATTTGTGGGTGTTTTTAGAACAAATATCTTGATAAAACTCAATTTGCTGTATATTTAGTCTGTAACTTTTTTTGTGTCAGTTCAATAGTTCTGCAAATTTAGATTTATACATAATTAGGATGACTTCAAAGATTTAAAATTCATCATCTCCAAAACCAATATTTAAAATTTCTTTATTATTGTGTGTTTGCTTGGGGCTGTATTAAGCTGCCTGGTCGATTTCTCAGCAGATCGACCGCGAGTGATGTTGTCATGCTCGACCGGTCGTGCCAAGAATTGGCCATGCACCCCCTGGCATTTACTTTGAATGGGGACATTGATCCCCATTGATTTCTGGGCGGATTTAGGCTTAGGCTCCACTTGGGCGGTTAAGAAGCGGATGCGGCGTGTTTTTTTAGCCATGCACGAACTGCTCCCATTACCCCCAATGAGCGTGCCTCCATTTCCGCAGTTTGGGTGCGGTGGCGGAAAAAAATATGCAGCTTACTGCATTTTTCTAGCAGCACTGCACCAGGACCACATCCAAACTGCCCATCCTCATCCATTGAAATCAATGGATGCGGATTGGATACCGCTTTGTTGCGTTTTTATGTCCATAGACCGCAATGGACAAAAGATAAATAAATAAATAAAACCCAGCAAATCCACGAGCAAACCGCAAGTAAATTGTGGGAAACTAAATTCTATTAGTGGAGCCTTAGCCTTAAGGTGGGTGCGTTAGATTTGCGCCCGAGCGTGCACAGCAGTTGATCTGCGGCTAAATCGGCCACCAATCTAACAGTCTATGGCCAACTGTAGGGTTTTTCAAATGCCATTTCTATAAAGTGATATCCTTTCTTAATGGAATCTTTTTGCTTTAAGAATACTTTAGAATCTGTCATATTTTATATAGACTTAAAAAATTTGCATCAACTGTCTTTTGTATTTTTTGGGAAAATACAAAGGTTGTGTTTTTTTTATAATCTTCAGTGTAAGTTTTTAAAAGAATAGTCTTGTGGAATGTTATATAGGTTTCAGACTTTAATTTATTTCATCTCTTGGTTGACATCACAATCTAATAAGACTTTGCGAACCGAATGTGTGACCTTATTCGGTTGGGTTATATTTTTTCAGGTGAAATTCATGTACCATGTTTATTTTTAGATTCTGTTAATTACCAGAGCCTGGAATTATTCAGTAATAGCACAGAGCTGAGCTCTGGAGCAAATGGCATTGGTGTAGATGACATCACTTATTTAAACAGCAGCAGGGCAGGTGTTTTATAATAAATAGGCAGGTGATGTGCAGTGTTTGCTCTTTTACAGAACTTTTATCAGGTGTCTGTTTAGTTGTCACTTCAAATATAGTTGTTTTTCTAAGGGGAATGAAGTTGAGGTCAAATAGTTGGGTAGATGCATTTCCTTGTGAAGTGGACTGCTAATATACTAGTGCTAATTACGAATATACCAGTATATAAAAAATTCTAAAAACAAAAAGGTTCATCAATAAATAATGCCAAATACCAAAAGGAATGCAGTAGTTGTTAAGAAAGTGAAGCTAAAGTCGTTTGTGTGCCTACTTTAGAGTCTTGCTCTAAACATGTTTGTTTCATTAATATAGGCTTAAGACTAATCTATGTAAATTACTGGAATGCACATGCATTACTTTGCAGCTGTTTTACATTTACTGTAGCCCCATCATTATAAGATCCCATATCACAAACACTACATATGAAACAACATTTTTGTCTCTTGTGCAGAGTACCTGGCAAAGGTAATATTTTACTGTGGTGTTTATTCCCTGTTGCCAGAGAGCAGACCTGTGTGGTCTAACATCTGTTGACATTCAGTATCTGTCTGACCTCCACATCCAGCGTATACTCAAAGCCTCTTTTGTCACTGGCGTTGGCATACTTCTGTTTTCTTGCCTTTCACTAATCAGCATATAGGTTTCCTAAAAATATACAACGATGAGATTAAAGCTATACATAAAGAAGTTTTTGATTGTAGGAAGGAGCATGAGTGTTTAATTGCATGCCAGACTGACCATTTTGAGTCTGTGTATTGGTATTTTGGGAGACTAATTTCAGTCATGACCTTAGGAATGTTGTTCTTCCTCTCATTTGTCCAATATTTTATTTTTTCACCACTCAGGGGTAAATGGCTTCAAACTGCATTATAAAATTACATTTGTAGATTTAAAGACAAAACATAGCTATGTATGCCTTTCCTGAGATCTCAAACTGAATTATACAGCATTTTTCTACTTATATATAATTGTCCACATTGTCTAAAATTCCTTATATATTTTAATTATGTTAACAACTTAATCAAGCACGATCCTGAAAGACAATAACCTGGTGCTATGCATTCTAAAATTACAACTTAATATATTAATTTTCATCTCAAGTGCACAAATGATAATAAAGCAAACCTTAACTTAAAAGTGCCGTATTTTTTGGACTAAGACGCATCAGACCATAAGACCCACCTAGTCTTTAGGGCAGGGAAACCAGAAAAAAAAGATTTCATAAGTTTTCACATCAATTGCGTTAATACAATGAATTCAATGAATGCAATATTCAATTCAGCCAGTAGGTGTCACTAGCAGCAGTACACTCTCAGCACACGTCATTCTCCACACTGATCGGCAGGAGGAGGAAAAGGGGGGCAGACATCTGCAGATTCTCTCCTCTCAGTCTCTGCTCTCCTCTCCGGCTGGCTGTTACTGTGTCCCTGGGAGCTGCAGAGTGATTGCAGTTTCCACGGACAGGAGAGAGAGATAAAGATGCCAGTTCATCTATATCTCTCTCTTCATTGCCTATGGCAACTTGGCTTTAAGCTCTGCTGGCATAGGCAATTACACAGTTCAGCTGGACACCAGTCGGCATCTCACATCTCACATACTTACATGTCCCAGGCTAGCATATGACGATGTTCTGCATAGGCGAAGATGCCATTTGTTCCAGCTTCCACCTCTTCTGCATCATTGAAGTCGGAGAAACTCAGTACATGCTGACCGCTAGATGGGTTTAACTCAGGTAGAGAGTGGAGCTCATGCACTTGTACTGTATTTTCGCATTGCTTCAGTTGATACTATGCTCCCTTATACAAAAATCTTTGAGACTATGCTGTATGTAACTTAATTTTTTCATTTTCTCTCAATAAAATTCTTATTGTTTACAAAAAAAAACTTAGGTAGAAAGTGTTATAATATATATATAAATATGTTGGATGCTTTGACTGTAAACGACATGGAGCACAATAGTTGAGTATAGGTCTGTTTAAATACAAATTATTATCTGGTAGATTGTATAACCAACAGGCAGACCTTGTGAATCTAACTGGTCTCCAGTCTTCTGCACTCTTCCCTAGTTCTTTCTCATGTTCCTTTTCCAAAAAAAAGCATGCAGCATTCTCTGCTGGTTAGAATAATTTTTTTATGGTTGCATTCACACTAGTACCTGTCTACAGTTCTAGCTGTTCCTACAGAAGCCAAATTCCAGTTGGTTTGCTTGAGCTGATGATGCATGTTTCCTTGTTTTAAATGCCAGCCTGAGTTGGTATTGGTGGTGTAATTTCAATATATAAAACATTTAAGCTGTTTTCCAGCCAAAGTCTTTTGTATTGTATGCAGTAGTGTAGACGGCACACCTTTTATTCTGACCTTTGTGAGCTTTCACTAGCAAAACAGAGAAACCCACGTTACCTACCTATGCAAAATAGGGCAGACATTAAATGTTGGTCTACAAAGCTGTAATATATTCATTTTGTTTACATTGATTTTGATAAAATAATATTACATTTTCCTTTCATAAAGAAAGCTTGATACATATATTTTGGTCATTATAAATCTAGACCAAGTTTGAATAGCCAGTTTCTGCCCTGGTGACTAGAGATGGTCGAATTTTTCGACTTGCTAATTTTGTGAGCTGATTGCAAAGCTCCTGAATAAGGTATCATCACCAAAATTGCTGAATATGTAAAGAAGGGTTGTGGGAACATTTGAAAAAAAAAAGTTTAGCTCTAGCACATGTAGTTTTTGCATAAATTAAGTTCAAAAGTTAAGTCGAATTTCTGATTTTCACAATTTTGACTTGACTTTAAACCTCATTTGTGCAAAAACTGTTTATGTTAGAGACATACTTTCTTTTTTGGAGTATACCCCCAAGCCTTCTCTACATCTCCAGTTTAGTGTTGATACAATGTTCAGGGGCTTTTCAATTATCTCGAAATCGTCGAAATCGTCAAATTTAAAAAAAAAATTTCAACCATCTCTACTGGTGACATCCAGTCAGATTCGGACAACCAATATGAAAGCCATATCTGATTGATCCAGTTATTTTACACCTAAAAAAAAAGTGAAAAATCCTGTGGGCTATAGTATCTGACATTATCAGAAAATGTCTTACCTTCAAGCTATTAAGTATCAAAGAATTTTCAAAGCAGAATAAAGCCCCCCATACACCTTCAGATTCCTCCATACAACTTTCATGAGACCTACCAACAACTATGTAGATAGTGACCTCCCTGATAGAATACATAGTGATTGGAAGGTGTAGACAGGTCCTCCTATTACATGGTTTTGGTAGAAGAAAAGTTGGTTGTACAGAAGTTGCATGGTAATTGTATGTGGTGTATGGGGGGCTTAACAGACACATCCAATATCATTGGATTACATCTAGAGCTATCTAATCCTCCATATAATCTGGGCTCCGTTTGATGTTCTCCGACCAAAAACAAACCACATGTCTGAAATATTTCATAGATTTGAATAGGAGGACAGCGTCTACTGTAGATTAAGAAAAGAACACAGGAAAATTGAAAGTGTTACATACGTTTGTATCAGGGAAATTGAGTCAAATGCTATCTAGCACATGCAAATGAATGAGAAAAATGAAATGGTCAAGGGTAAGTGCACCTTTAGTAATGTTTTCATTAATAAGCACCCCACCTCAGACAGTCTGTACTTACTATTAAAGCTAGGGATACACCTAGCTTCAGCACATCCAATGAGCACAACCACCCCTGTTAGCTTCATTTAAGACTGTCCATTGACTGTCAATGGATGTTTCATATGTCAAGCCTCTGTCTGCGGTGCTCAGCTTCCACATGACGGAGGTTTGAAAAGACAGATATAGACGGGGGCTATGATGGGCTGTGGAGACAGCCGTGTCAAAGCCCATTGCCTTCAGTGCTGAGCTTGTGCACTGTGCTAAAATCCCTGCGTAGCCCTAATTCTGCTTTTATACAGAGATCTCCCTTTCTACATGGACAGGGTTCCATAGTCTCATTTAAGTAAGTTTATAGAGATTTGACTTGTAGAATGGCTCACCCATAGGTGACAAGTAAGTGTAAAGCCCCCCATACACCTTCAGATTCCTCCATACAATTTCCATGAGACTAAAGCAGCCCATACACGGGTCAGATTTTCAATCAATCGACTTAAAACGATCA
>CM070034.1:81089410-81112775 GCA_036250615.1 Ptychadena robeensis | reverse complement strand
GGAAGAATCTGAAACTGAGGAGTCGGGGAATTTATCGACCGACTCCACAGCCCTGATATTAAGTACCTGTTGAACCCTAATAAAGCTGTAAAAAATGCTAGGAGGCAATGTGTCTGCCCCCCACTCTCAGGTTGATGGTGGGGCAGTGGCATAAAATGACTTAGACTTGTTAATCTTTAGGTAGTGTTCAGCTGTAGTATATGGAGGCCAGTGTTGCTGATACAAAGAGGGAAAACTACCCTGTCTACACTACAGGAGGTGCTCCTATCCCACCATTTCTATGTATACCCCTGTGGGTGATGTACAGAACGCACATCGCTGCATCTCCTTCCTTTACCTTTACACTGGTAATGTTTTCTTGACTACCTTGTGGGTGGACAGTGTCCTGTTATTTCCCTCCACAAAGAAATATAATACATTAAGGCCCAGATGTTGCGTAAGAACTACAGAGAAAGTAGAAAGCATACAACAGAATACATGCTCAATAAATGTAACATTGCACCTAGGGTGTGGGAAATACAAAACCAATATGGAATGCTATTTGTAGATTGGATATAGTAAAAAAGATGAAAGAGGTTTTCGACATAACTGTCTGCCCTCTGCTCTGCTCTGCCCTGCACATGTATACATATGTATCATTGTGTCACAGTGATCTTCTGAACATTCCTCCTCGACAAAGGGCTTGTCATTGAGTGAACTATGACTATAAGGATTAAAACAAATACTGTCAATTATTCATGATGACATTTACTTTTCATAGATAGACAACTGATATTTTAAAACAATGCTAAGTTGTCTACAATGATGTGCCTTCAGGAAGAAGGATTTCCATAGGGTGGAAATGTGTGTTCGCCTCCAGACAATTTTCCAGACAAAGGCAATTTGTTTCACCTGACAACATAATTGACTAGAAATATTTTATTAAAAGTACCTATACAGGTATATGACATGTTGAATGTAGTGTAAAAATTACACAATTATAAGTGAGTCCAAGTTCACCAATTCATGTTTCTGAAATCTTCATTGTTTTATTATTTTAAAATTGACTTTAGTTTTAGTAATATGAGATGATTATGCTTTCTAACCCTAAATTGCTACAGTAAATAAATAATATATATATATATATATTTTAGATGAATACCTCTTTGCTGGGACAGCTTCAGATTTTCTTGGGAAGGAAACTACGTTTACGCGTTCCCTTGGACCACCTTACGACCATCATTTCATCAGAACCGATATTTCTGATCATTACTGGCTTAATGGTAACTTCATTTAATATATCCTAAACTTTCTTCTTGTTCACAAACAAACCAAAAATTGTTTATACATTCTATATACCACATTTGTTTCATTTATAATGTGTACTAGGAAATTCTGTTTCACAGTAAGAGGATCTTTTATGGAAATATATTGCATTTTAGTTTATTATATCTTAACTTTAATTTACAGTACATTATAACATGTACCAGTATAGACATGATGCACTTGTGTTGAATGCCATCACAGCTGTGCCAAATAAGCGATTTTAATATTAAGATAAATATAATGGTTTGAAAGGAATATTTGCCACCATATCTTGTAAAACTAATTTTAAAATTATGAGTGTAAATGCAAAACAATTTTTTAGTTTTGTATACAATAAGAAGGGATGAGAAACATTATAGATATAGACAGAAAAAAATTACAGGAGTCTTTTTCCATATTATACTCTATCCAAAACAAATACAAAAGATTTGGAGTACTTTAAGGTTCCTTTACGGCTGGAAGCCAAAAAAGGCTCTTTAGTATTTCGCCATTTACCAATAGCTTACATGGTTCAACATATACTACTTTGCACAAAGGTTAAAGAAATTATATATAACCATATAAATTGTTAAATGTTTACATGTACAAATACCATTAGGGCACAACACTAATTCTATGGAGGTCCTTCTCATCTACCCATTGTGACATGTCAAAAACTGATTTGCATTGACAGCATTGTAGACACTATCAGACCAACAAGTTGGCTTCAGGTTATTGTGGTTTTCTCTTTTTTTTTCTTTTCTCCTTAAATGCCAAAACATCGTGACTTCTCACTTTCCATTCATTCCATTCTCACATAAAGTTACATACTAAGATGATATTTGATAGATCAGCTTAACTTATATTTCAGTGGTGGAATATAAACAAAGTGTCAAAAATATAAAAAAAAATCTAATTATATGTACTGATATTCTCATATGTTTTATAGGAGCCAAATTTTTTGGAGCATATTCTATCCCAGACACATACAACCCAGATGATGACAAGATTTACTTCTTTTTCCGAGAGGCATCTCCGGAAGGCAGCGCTTCTGAAAAAACAATATATTCTCGAGTCGGGAGAGTCTGTAAGGTGAGAATGATTAGAGTAGTGTTTACAGTTTTTCCATATATAATAAAACATACTTTACTAGTCATGCTTCACAGATTCCTCATGTGGAACCATAGAGTATGATAACTGTCAAAACAAAATAAGTTGATTTACTTTTCACTTATGAAAGGAATAAGTAGAATGAGAATTGCTGGTAGCACTAATATTTGGTGCATCTACTGTACATAACAGCATTGTCCAGTAGCAAAGAATACTTATGTAATGGAATAGGAACAGGGATGCTAGAAAAATCTACCTAAAGAAAATATGTCACTTGCTACAGACTGAAGCCCCCCATACACATTTAGATCAATCCATACAATCTCCTTTAGATCTACCAACAACTTTGTAGTATAGTGGCCTCCCTGATAGAATACATAGTGATTGGATGGTTTAGAAAGGTCCTCATATTACATGGTTTTCGTAGAAGTAAACTTAATTTTACAGAAATTGTATGGAAAGATAGTAAGGTGTATGGGGGGCTTGATATAGTTGGTACTTAAGTGACACACACACACCAAACTGTGCCTGCAAAGATCTTTCCTAGGGTCTTGGTTATTCTAAAATGCCAAATCCATTCAATCAGTGCGCTCCAAAATACATTCTAATACAAAATGCATGAGAAAACTTGAAAAACTGCTACATACTTGTACACTTGTCGGAAATTTTCCAACCTGATCAATCACAGCTCTTTCAATTTTATCTACTCTTGTATGGGCAGCTTAATGGTTGGTCAGACAATGGGCAGACTTCTATTTGGCTGACTGGGGACACATCAAAGGATCCCCCCATGCAACTTTCATTTGCTCACAATTGCAGAGACCATTATCTCTGCTCCTATACAACTGCAAATGTATGAGGTGAAAACTGTCCTGACGATTGTAGAAATAAACAATTCCAGATTATGTAGCTTTGATGCAATTACCATATTTTAGGGTATTAAGAGTATGAATGGTCACAAAATGATTAGTTATTATAAAGTAAATCCCTAAATATACCTTAATCTGAGGAAATATATTGCTAGGATTTTGGAATTGAAATACAATCTGGGATAGGTAGTTTTCATATAAATTCTGTTGTCAGCCCCTGTAATTTAAACGCATGTGACTGTAAACATAAAATTCATTCCATGGCTGCTGAAATAGCTCCTGCTTCTGAAACTACCCTTTTTATTACAGCGGTGAGATGTCTCTACCAGTATGTTCTGGCCCATTTCTGTCCTTCTGATGCTTTCCCTAAGGGGACAGCTGTAACTTACTGCAGTCTGCTTCCTATTTGGTATGAGGCCTAGAAAATTATAGAAACCTTAAATAATTTGCCTAGAGACAAACATCTGTGGCTTTTTCTAGTTTAAACCGTGGGTCCTGTACAGTATATTATCTTTAACATCTCAACTGAGTGTGAAAAATGCTATGCTGTGTTATTTTAACGTATGCAAGATAGTAAAACAGTAAGCTGTAACAGTTACCTTACCTCAGCCAAGATCTGAAGATATTACATTTTAAAGGTACACAGCATTTTCAAACAACTTCTCAGAACACAATAGATAGCCTTATGCCTAGAATGGTGAAATGTTATTACATTAGTAAAAATTAGATATGTTACAGAAATCTATTTAAAAAGAAAATACAATTATTAAAGTTAAAGTACTTTTCTGATTAATCTTCTTGTTTCATGTCCATAGTGACAGTCTGCAAAATCTGCATGAGAGAGGCCTGGTTGACTAATCAGAAAAGTGCATCATGGGTTGGGACGTGCCTGATAAAAAGCACCATATTGCATATATGACATTACGGCTGATTTTAGTCCAATCCTGCAAGTTGGCACACCCGATTCCTTGCAGACGCGATCCCAATCGGACACAGTAACGTGCACGGCATCTCAGCGGGTCGGGCAGAAATCGGCCCGTCTATGCCCAGCTTAAGGATTTAATGCATTAGATCTAAGCAGGATATTTATAAATCAGTCAATCTGATATTAAGGCTGGGTCAACGTAATTCAGCCCCAGAACGTCAGTGTGATGTGTTCATAGCAGCTGCCCACAGTTTGCCCAAACAGTGCTGATTCAGGGAGCTTAGGGTGCGGTATTCACCATATCTGCAATATTCACCATATAGGCCCTATACTTTCGATGAGCAGTTTGCACAGGTCACATACCACACTAACTGTTTACCAATGTGTGTGTTACGAGTTTATGGTGCTTCTGTGGGATGCCAACAGATCATATATATATATATATATATATATATATATATATATATGTCATTGACAAGGCTTTTTAATTTTGGTTATTACTCTTGTGAATTTTTCTTCTGCTCATTCAATGTCTAAGGTCTATAATATCTTGAAGGTATTTTCCTATATAATCTGATATACTCTTTTCTGTACTTTCTTATTGGGACATAAAGCTGCCGTTAGTTGGCCTGCTATCCTATAATATAACCATATTTATACATTATACAAAGTTTATTAGACGCGCCTGCACCGCTCCTATTGTCCCCAGTGTGCTTTCACAGTTGCGGATCACACTAGGCATTAGGGGAGCCTCAGCCTTACAGCTATTTATATCAGAAGCCTGAAAAGTGTCTCTAAACTATAATCCTATTTAACTGTTCTTTACGGTTACCATGAAAATTTTGTTGGTTTGTAATGCAGTAGATTTTAGCATTACATTCTGCGGTTTTGAAAATTTTTGGGAAGATTTACACAAGTACAGATGGTCATAGATATGAGATCCTGATATTTTGACATTAGCATTCAAATTGTATGCAGACTGATACTTTCCAGTTGTGATATTTGATTAGCTCATTTTTAATGTACCCAATCTATGCAATTTGCATGCTAATGTTTAAATGTCTGCAGTTTGGATTAAGAAATACAAAGGGTTTTGGATTTGCTATTGTTTCCATTTATAAGGTTTAAGCTGGACATACAGCTTTGATCGACTTAAAAGGATCATTTGAAATAACATATTGTGTTTGATTGACAACCAATCTATTCCTTTCCTTGGATCTGTGAGTACGCTCCATAGTACAAATTTAGTGAAATACCAGGAAAACCCATCAGATATTTGAACGAACAACTGAAACTTACCAATATGTTTTATCACGATTCACTAAAAGCGGTTGTAAACTCAAAATAAAAAATCCCCCACATACATTACATTGACATTATACTCAACTGTCAGCAGTATACATCTGTGAAAACTGCTACACAGAAAAAAAATAAGGTACTTACAATCTTCACTTCCTCATTCCCTAAGGCACCATCTTAAGTACTGGCACCTGAAGCCACTTCCGCCCATTCTGTTGGACATTACTAAGGTGCCCCTCCCTTGCAGACATATTTACCAATCCCAAAGGGTTTTGTATGGGAGGACAGTTCTGGTCCTTCCAGAGATCCATGTGCTGCATATGTGTGTTGCAGTTTGCATAGGAGACAGGAGTGAAGCTGAAGGATGACCTTGTATGAGACAGGAGAGATTGAGACTGAAGTGAAACAGAAGGATGGGGATGACACAAGGTGACAGGGAGGGATGGGCTTTGATGTGAAGAAGGATGAAGATGACACTAGGTGACAAGGAAAGCACAAAAAGAAGGAGAGGATGGAGATGATAAGTGGTGGTGAAGGGGTTCAGTGTGATATGGGGGTGACATGGATTTGGGGGGCACACAGGTAGGCTGAGGATGGGGTTAGGTAGATAGGAGGTGATGTTGGAGGACACAGGAGGATTTGGGGCACTGCAGTGACTTTCTGATTCTACAGTGTCAGCATTTTAGAATTGACTTGGAAAGATAAGGACAACCCTTTTAAAATGGAAAGCATTAATACAGTGATTCTCTTTCTCTGACATTTTTCCATTGTGAATGTTAGCTAAATTGAAATCTGCTTCACAAGCCAATTTAATTAAATACACATTGAAGGACGATATATGTATTCAGTGCTTACTAGAAACAAGCACAACATTGTTCTGTGTTCCAGATTATTTTAGCAACTATAGCAGAAGAGACGGCATATAGTTTAAATAGCCTACTGGGTACTGATGCAGAACAAACATTTAGATTTTTAGACATGTCAATTTATATTATATTATTTTTAAACATGTTTATTCATGACTAGATACCGTTATTAGATACCGGATATCGTAGAAATGTCATAATAAAGGACAGGTATGCAAAAAACTATGTCAAGTTATAGTTGGGCAACCTTTATAAAGTGTGTTCTATAGTAAAATAATATCTTTTTAGACTATTATTTAGACTTTATGGCTGCGGGAGGTGGGGCCATTGTTATCAACACGCACAGAGGCTGAGAAGCTGTTGGGCGGATCTTCCCTCTGCCTTTGTTGTGTGTATGTCCGCTGGGCCCAAGCTGCTGGACTGATAAACACAGCAGAGGCAGAGCCAGATCCTCAAAAGTATTTTTCAGAGATTAGGCATTAAAGATATTGAGTATCAATGTGTGTGTTTGTGTGCAAATCACATGGTTATGCAGAACTGTGTACAGTATGTCACCCATTAATCTTTTTAAGGGAGATTCGTTTTTATGATTTTTATTAAGTCAACTTTTCAATCTGATTCATCTAGCTTTAGGGACTTTGTCAATGTTTAAACTTTATTGAATGGCAGATGTAGCTTATATTCAATTTACCGTATTTTTCGGTCCGAATGCGCGACCCTTGGTGCATGGTCGCACCTTGGCTTCCCGCCAGCTCTCCCGGCACAGAGATTAGCCGGGGAGCTGGAGGAGCTGTAAGATGTGAGATGCCGGTCGATGTCCGGCTCTCCCATCTGAACTGGCATAGGCAATAAAGAGAGAGTTATAGATGAACTTGCACCTATACCTATCAATCTGCAGCATCCACGGACACAGAAACAGTAACATCAGGAGAGAAGAGGGGAGCAGAAGACAGTCCACCCCCCCCTTCCTCCTGCAGATCAGTGTGAAGTATGACGTGTTCAGCTAAGAGTGTACTGCTGCTAGTGACACCTTCTGGCTGAATTGAATATTGCATCCATTAAATTCATTGCATTAACCCGATTGATGTGAAAACGTATTAAATCTTTTTTTTCTGCTTTTCCTGCCCTAAAAACTGGGTGCGTCTTATGGTCCGGTGCGTCTTATAGTCCGAAAAATACGGGACCTCTTTTAAAAGTTTTTTTTTACATTACTGACAGGTGTATTTGACCTGCAGCTCAACTCCTGTTGACCTGCTTGTAACCTTCCATTATAGGGGATTACTGTTTTCACAACTTTAACCCAGTTATTAAGCTAAGATAACTCTAATTTTACAAAGTGAACATACATTTTAGAAAAAAAGCAGTCTCTCTGTAAATTGATATATGATATAAAACTTGACTAAACCAATATTATAGAAGTTCTCCCAGACGTTTTATTGTATGCTCCTAGCAGGCCGTGGTAACACAGAGGTACATAGAGAGATATGTCAACATCATCCTTTTGAAGGATATGCCTATCATTGGCCATCTTAAATAGCAATAAACATTGTTCTTAATGTAACAGCAATTAATGTCTAAATATATTTGGAAGGCTTTATTTATAAAGGCAAAACGTTAAGAATTGCTTTGTGAAATAATTTTTTTTAGGAATCCTATAATTTTATCATGCCCATGACTCAATAGGAACAGATTTGGCTCTATATCTAGTAGATTAGTCAGAGAACATACAACATACAACACTGTGAATACAATGTTCTTTATTATTTTAAAAGCAAAATATTACTAAAGTGCATTTTTTCCCTACAGCCACAATTTAACCGCTTCTAATACTGTAAACTATGAAATCCAACATTTGTCTGAGGAGATTCCAGAATACCTTAAGCTATACTATGTCCTTTTCCAAGACACCATATAATACTCCACTCTGTTCTTGCAGTTGGTACACTTTTTTTTTTATAAATGCAGACATATTTTTGGCAAAGGACCATACATGACAAACATTAAAATAATGTTCTAACTAAAAAAAAATTCCAACATTTATTCTATTTGCATAAAGTGGGTAAAATGAACATCTGATCAGTAACAGACATCAGTTTGTCAGTTGTGTATTTAGCGGTTTATTCCCTTTAGAGCTGCTGATTATAAAGTCTGTTGGCTCGGCTCTATACTCTATGGTTTATTGTTGTTTGAATAAATGCATGTGATAGTGCCACTGGCTAGGGAGTCAAAATATTAGAACTGCCAAGTATGTCTATTGTTAAATATGTATCCTTCTCTCCTGCCAGGTATATACCACAATTTCAAACTGCTGCCCAGAAATTCACTTTTCAAGTTCAACATTATGGGCTAAACTTGATGCCTTTAATATTTGATATTATTTTTTAGAGCTCAAGTTAATGATATGCTTATTATTTCTTTGCAATGGAACGCTAAATATATACACTCTGTTGGGGTAGATAGATTAAAAATGCCAAGTTGTCTTTTTCTTATTTAACCATAACTGCCTTCTAACATAATTTCCTGAATGTGTCTAGAAAGATTTTATTTTAGGATTTATAGCAAATTTAATTTCTTCTTCTAAAATATTTTGTCATTATATTCCTAAAAACAGACTATAAAATATCAAACTCAGATTATACTATACACAATTACTTATTTCATAGATTGGTTCAATTGTGTTCTTAAATCTATGACCCAAGTTAATCAGTTACTATGATTATATGTTTAGAATAGGTCATTTCCAAAAATGTGAAGGTATTCAATCAAGTATCATTAACCTCCTGAGCGTTTCGCCCTTGACATGGTTTTTTCATTACCGTGCCACGGGCAATCGCGGCGGAGCACAATATGCTCCGCCGCGATTTCCTGCTCAGCTGGAGGACCTACACATAAGTCCGGCGTCTCACGCTGAAGAAAAGCGACGGCCCTCCAGTTACATGGAGGTCTATGGC
Source organism: Ptychadena robeensis (assembly GCA_036250615.1). Taxonomy (NCBI): domain Eukaryota; kingdom Metazoa; phylum Chordata; class Amphibia; order Anura; family Ptychadenidae; genus Ptychadena; species Ptychadena robeensis. The sequence continues at coordinate 81,103,471 of CM070034.1, read as the reverse complement.
GCCGCCTACCCCCGCCCCCTTCGCGTCACCGGTGACGCGATGGGGGGCGGACCCGGAAGCATCGGCATACATGCCGATGCTCCCGACCGCCGTAAGAAGACGGCGAGACCTAGAGAGCGGCTCTAGTTAACTGGGGCTGAGTTTCATGATGCATGAAACTCAACGCTCAGATGGTTAAGATGATTGTTTGCACAACACAATAATAAATATTAAATCCCTATATTTAGTACTAATAGTAACAATAGTGTTATGCTTATACGTTTCATTTCATATAAAAAATATAACATATACCTTGATGCATAAACCTGTACTTGTACTAACATACACCTGTAGTGTACTTGTGCTAACTTTGATTCATACTTTGATGCATAAACCTGTGACCAACTTCCAGGGCCTTTACAGCACACAGAAACTAAAGGTGGGCAAACATGGTTTGACTTTCCCTTTCAATTGACTTAAAAAAATAATGTTTGAAAGGAATCAATCTGTCTTTAATTGATCACATTATGTGGTGGTAAAAAGAAATCATGTTTCGAAAACCTATGTGCATAATCAATAGTATCAAATTGAAAATCGGATAGGAAATACCTAGAAGTACTTGAACACTGAAATTTACCAACATGTCCAATCACTGCTCAATCACTTTTATGTTCAATTTCCATTACTTTTAGTTAATTGATTAAGGTAAAGAGGAATTCTTTTTTTTACATGATCGACATTAATGAAAATATTTTAGTCGACAATCTTTCCGTTCGAACAACTAAAAAATGTATCATTAAAGTCAATCATGTACAAACAATAATTCCTTTTTACCCTAATCGATTAACCAAAAGTAATGGAAATTGTATGGCCACCTTAAAGCGGTTGTAAACTCAAAAAACAAATCCCCCACATACATTACATGGACATAATACTCACCTGTCAGCAGTATACATCTGTAAAAACTGCTACACAGAAAAAATAAGGTACTTACAATCTTCACTTCCTCATTCCATAATGCACCATCTTAAGTACTGGCACCTGAAGCCACTTCCGCCCATTCTGTTGGACATTACTAAGGTGCCCCTCCCTTGCAGACATATTTACCAATCCCAAAGGGTTTGGTATGGGAGGACAGTTCTGGTCCTTCCAGAGATCCATGTGCTGCATATGTGTGTTGCAGTTTGCATAGGAGACAGGAGAGATTGAGACTGAAGTGAAACAGAAGCACGGGGATGACACTAGGTGACAGGGAGTGATGGAATTTGATGTGAAATTGAAGGACGGAGATGACACTAGGTGACAGGGAGGGATGGAATTTGATGTGAAGAAGGATGAAGATGGCACTAGGTGGTGAAGGGGTTCAGTGTGCAGGTGTTATGGGGGTGACATGGATTTGGGGGGCACACAGGTAGGCTGAGGATGCGGTTAGGTAGATAGGAGGTGGAGGACACAGGAGGATTTGGGGCGCTGCACTGACAGAACACCTCCCATGTGACTGTTATTGTTTACTTCTTTGCCCTCACAGCTCCTGTGTCCTGCATCCTCCTTCTCTTATCACGAACACTCAGCAACACAAGAATGCCCGGAGACAGAGAAGGGGAGGGGGAGGAAGGGGGGATTTTCTGCTGAGAGAGGAGAGAGAAGCTTGCAGACTCGGCTGTGACAGTGACGTCACAGAGGACAGGCAGAGCAGAGCATTATGGGGATGCTTTCAGAGCAGAGCATTATGGGGCTGCTTTCCCGGGAGCCCTTTCAGCTATGACAGGTGCCCGAGGCACAACATCACAGCATGGGAGGGGCTACCTCGGAAAAACTCGCCCTTACTGCTTTAAAAAAAAAATTTTTATTTTGGACAGTGATTGCCCTATCTATTGGCAGTCTGATGCCAATAGTGGAAAGTGACCTACAACGTGGTAGGTCCGCTTTAAGTATAAATAGGTTTGCAATTGTAGGCTATAAATAATCCAAGGCGCCACAACTCTAAATATTTAATATCAGATCACCCAGTAAAAAGGGTGGGGGGTACTTAAAGGTGCCATATATAATAATGCACTTATACTAAAAGCAAAAGAAAGACCAACATTGATGTGTAATAATGCTAAAGTGCTGTTATTCTTTATTATTACTTACATATTGATGTAAAATGATTTCTAATAATAATACCACGTCCTGCTGGGGATCTGATATGTAAGCATAGATTCACAAAACATTGATTAGTCTACCACTCATTTAGAGAAAAGCAGACAAATGCAAAGTTCATGTAAAGAGTGGCTGTGGTTGGAATTAAATCTAGGGCCACAGTGCTCCAGTTAAACTATATTAAACATTGTATGTGTTTCAGTATAGTTTTAAGTTACAATATTTAATGCAGTTGAAGGTTTTTTGCGCTCTTATCAGTTTTGTGTGTTTACAAAGTGGTATCTTTAAATTCATTTCCAACAATGTTCCTTTTGTTCCATGTATCCTCTCTGTAAAGTATAGGTTTCTAAAGTCTCCCACAATATGAATGAATACTAAATAGGTTTCAAAAGTAAACACCAACTGAAATAAGAATGCCTAAGGCACACGTGTATATAAATCCTTGATATTTATTTTTACAATAATTCCAGTGCTGCTTAAGGGAGTATAACATGATAAACTAAGGCAATAATGAATAGTTAGCAAATTCCAAACAATATAGCAGCTTAGCATTGTAGTGTCTAAACTATATTAAATTTGCCATGTCTTTCTTTCTGTAAAGGATATTCAAGGACAGACTACCCATAACAATCATTCAAAGGCTTTTATAACATATAATTCTGACACTTAAAGGGAAACAATACTTTTTCCATTCTCTAAAGAGCTTTATTTTGTGGTATAGTTACAGTTAATCTTTTTCTTTTTTGTAAACACGACCCATATATTTGAAGATAGAAATTCAATTTGAAATGCTATGGGAAATCAAATCTTATAAAATTACACTGTTTTATGAAAACAAAGTATACTTCTCTGTACAAGAGTAAAACAGGGTATTTTTTATAAATACGCTATGAAAAAAATAGATGCTTAACACTGTCGGCTTTGCTTCCATTTTGCGTGAGCTGAACTCAAAGATCTGAAACATTTTCTACACAAAACATCCCTTACTCTAAAATATTGTTCATTTTCTACACAAAACACCCATTACTCTCAAATATTGTTCACAAATCTGTCTATCCTGTGTTAAGCTAGGCATACACTGTTCAATTTTAGCATTCAATCAACTTAAAATGATCAAAGTTCACAAAGATCGAACTTAAAACATTTACTGCACACATGGTTCAATCAACTAAAATAGTTCGATAACGATCAAAACATCGATCGCAAAGTGCAAACATCGATCGCAAAGTGTTTGGACATGTTGGAAAATTATCATTGTACAACCATCAAACTAAAATCGTAGGATTTGGTTTGTGTGTCGGAACGATTGTATTAGATGAAAACATTTATATATGGCTCATTCCTGTGTTTTGTGTGATCGAAACAAAAATCAATTTTGGTCATATTACAATCGAACCATCCATATGGTACTACTTTGGATTCGATTACGTTTGGTATTTGATGAATAGATCAAGATCTAAAGCCGGCCATAGACGTCCCAATCTATGGCCGACTTTGGTCACCACGCTGTGAGGAGTTGACTACAGAACGGACAGGAATCCCATGTGTTCCACTAACACACGCGATTCCTGTCAGACTGTAGCCAATTAACTCGGAAGGGGAGGAGACTTCCCCTCCAAGTTAACAGCCTGCAGTAGGATCGTGCAGAAAAAGAACCAGCAGGACGGATCCATGTGTGTCAGATACTCAAGGTGGGCTCCCTTATAGTTGCGGCCGACCAACCTTTATGTGCTCGGCGGAAGCGAGCACGCCGCTTGGTCGGCTGCAACTATGGCCGGGAATCGGCCTGTCTATGGGGGGCTTAACATTGAATTGAAGATCGATCGTGCTAAAAATTAACCGTGTATGCCTATTTAGTGAGCACTTCTGCTTTCCCGAGATAGTCCATACCACCTCACAGTCATGTTTATGCACTCTATTCTGTACCTTCATATGCCACACCTGTGCGGTAGGATGGATTATCTAGGCAAAGGAGAAGTGCTCACTAACACAGATTAAAGGTATCCATACACACAACGATCCATGGCTGATGGACCACTGTGCAGGTTCCTGCCAATCCCTCGGCTGCAAATCGGATGTGCCCACCTGGACAGATCGACCAGGATCGCACTGCAAGTCGGATTGCACGGTTATCTGACATGTTGGTAAATTCCTGGCCGAACGCTGCAATTGGCTGCTTATAACGTGTATGGCTACCTTTTGACAGATTTGTGAACAATGAGTCTATTGTGAGTAATGGGTCTTTTGTGTATGTAGAAAATGTTTCAGATCTTTGAGTTTAGCTCATGCAAAATGGGAGCAAAACCAAAAGTTTTGCATTTATATATTTTGCTCAGTGTAATTTAATTGTTGTTTGGACTCAGTAGGAGGGCCCTTTAAGAAAAATAAATGAGAAAAAAAACCCTAACATAACACACCCTGTCATAGACTTCTATATGGTATAAAGTACAGAAATACAGACTTTTGCTTGTCATTTGCTTGCAGCATTCTCTCTGCAACTTAAAAGTAATGGAGTTAAATAGTCAGCCATTTTGCAAATTAGGTGGTCCCAGAGAGGTATAGAGTCTTTACGGTTTAAATGACCTTGGGGAAAAGTAGAGGTAGTGTTAAAGATGTTATCATTGTTTCCATATTTGAAACAGATTAAATACGCATGAAAGCTGATTAAAAGGCAATTTGAGGCTAGAGTTGACGTTGTTGCCTTTACTTTTCAAAGAGGAAACTTCCTGGTACACAGAACTAGATTTATAGCCAGAGCAGTCTTTTGATTGAGGTTTTCAAAGGTTTTCAAGATAAACATGGTGTATCCATATTGTGGGGGGATCCACTCAAATAAATGCTCTCAAACCATCTGTAAGTCCACAGAAAAGGTTTTAAAGGCAATTCAAATAAAGAAACAAAAAGTCACTTGAAAATACCAAGCCTCCTGGCTTTCAAATGTTCAACATAGACTGTTGTCCTGCATCCTGCTTCCCAGCAGCCACAGGCCTGGGCCCCACACTCCCTGTAAGCCCCCCTGTATCAGCTGCACCCAGGCTCTTACTTGGTCGTGTCTAAAGGCCCCCATACACGGGTCCGTTTCCCATCGGATTCTGGGACGATCGATTCCGGGCGCGTGCACGTGAAACGATCGTCCCGGAATCGCGTGAAGCCCACCTTGTCCGTCCGATCACGTGGGGCCCAGAATCGGATCTGCCAGAGAACCAACATGCTGGTCTTTCTGATCCGATTCTGCACACATCAGGGGGAGTTGCCATATGTGGAGTAAGCGATCAGACACGGAATCGTCCAGGAATCTGTGGGACAAGGTGGTATGTAGCGATCGGACACACTTAATTGGCCGATCGATCGGACCTCCGATTCCCACTGAGATCGCCGGAATCGATCGGATAGGTGATCGATCGCCCATGGAATCCGACTGTGTATGGCTAGCTTTAGTCGTGTCTCCAACTTCTATCAGGACTATCAACACACTGTTCTGTGCTTCTTTTGTGGATATACACTTGGCTCCACTAACCTGCAAACAGGGGTTAACCCTTGGAGTGTTCCTGGGGGAATAGGAAGGCCCACCCAGTTCCATCCTCCCTATCCCAGAGTTCGGGAGCCCTGTAACAAAATTAAATAAAAACCTGTTCAGCAACCACCTGTTGCTGAGCAATACTTTCCCGAACTCCGTCCAGGATAAACCACTCAATGGGATCACAGCCTGCATGTAGGGGAAATATGCCTCTCTGGCAGGACCCATCCCAGCGGTCCTGTACAATATATAAAATATGTTTGCCTATAGTGATACAGATTAAGACGTTTCACATTGCTAGATGTGAGATGCGGCTTTCCAAAAAACTGTCATTATGAAGATAATGTAGAACATGTCTGGATCACAAACCTTTGAATTAATTACAGCCACTATCATGTGCTATGTTTCAAATAACAATACGTTTTTACTTTGTCTTCAACACCCCTCGTCTGTCCAAAGTAATGATAATGCTGATAAGAGTTTGCATTTCAAATAATAAATAGCAATTGGTTATCAGAGTTAAAGGAAACCCAATATTTTTGGAATCTGCCACCTCTAGATAAGAAATGTATGGTCAATTTGCTGCCATAGCTGTGCCGATATAAAAAAGCATGTTCTTAATGTCTGAGTGATACTGAAATCTGGGCCTTAAGCCAAGTATGACAATGTATTTTTCAAAATAGCTTAAAACATATATTGAAAATTATCACTGTGTACCAGCACTCAATATGTACCATCATTTGCCTGGCATTCTTTGTAAAGTGTGATATGTAACCTTGTAACTTGATGTAAAAGGATGTGTTGTGGTAAGGTACAATGAATGTAAAGTAAGTAACAATACTGCTTCTAGAAAGTCTACATTTTGTGAGAAGACAGGACAACTTGTGTTGTGTGAGAATGTGATCTGAGTGGCCCATCAATACTGCTAGTTTGTGAGTCACCTCAATGAGTAGAGTGCTTGGGAGAAAAGTGGTCCCCCCAGAAAGTTGAGGACCAAAGCTTGGATGCCAGAAAAGGAAGACAATTAAGGGAGTTATAATACTTATTTCACTTACTGGCAGTTCCTTTAGGCTGAATTCACATGTAAGATTCCAGGGGCGGACTGCTAACTGCTGTTGTGACTGCTGTTATTTGTCAACTACCTGCCAATCACCCCAATTTTGTCCCTATGGACCACCTCCCAGTCAATATCAACAGTAGCCTTACACCTTTCCCTTATTTTTGCTTTATTTTTACTGGTCTTTATTCTGCTATATATAATTTAAGAAGACAAGGTCTGTGCAGTCAGTTTAAAAAAATCACTTCCACTTGGGGAGTTGAATCCATCAGATAAATCTGACACATTACCTTGCTTTCATTACTGACAGAACAAAGAAGTACAGTCCAGTACTTGTGAGTATATGCTTAGTAAAAAAGAACGGCTTTCTTGTATAAGCTTGTATGGCTGACATTGCCTCAGGGGTCTGAGAGGCTGAAGTTTAGTGTTAGGCATTCTCAGGTGCACAAGTCTTAGAAGTGAAAAAAGGACAGATTTAAGTGTTTACACGCTATTCAGTCAAGATATAATGGCAACGTCAATTAGGATGTTTAATAAATTATTTGTATTAATAATATCTTAGGTCACTTTAAGAATTAGATAAATCTTAGTTATTTATAGTTATGTTGTCTTTAATATTATATAGTATAAATATTATTATATAATATAAAGTAACGGCGTTCTTTGTTAATCGGAGAGACAGTTAGTAATATGAATGTTGTGGAACCTAACAGAGTCACAAAATTATTATTATTTATTAATTTAGTAAATTAAATTGTATAAGCTTAATAAAAAAAATGACATGATACTGATCCTTTATTATTTCTTACTTGTACCTATGAAATTAATCAAGTCATTTTAAATAAGGCCATTTGTTATTTCATAAGTGGCTTTGTTAATATCCAGTCAAATGTGTAGTCATGTGGTGTTGCTGCTTTCGGTTTGTGGGCAACAATTTTTATTAACAGCACTTTATTAATAACAAAATATTGTAACATTTTAAAATCTGTTAAGTTAACTGACACACTCATAATTTTTACAATTTTAAGACTCTACAGAGTTTCTCTTTGAATAGCTGCTGCAAGTAATAACTGCAAAAATTACATTTGCGCCTGGACTAGCAATGTATAATTATACGAGATAATACAGGAAATGGAAAAAAGTTCTTAAAAATAGCTTAATAAATGTTCCATCTGCACCATAACATGACTTTATTATCATTGTTTTAGTATTTTCAATGGTCTAATGTATTTTTACAGTTCTTACATTTTATGTCTTGTAGAATGACATCGGAGGGCAGCGCAGCTTGATAAATAAATGGACTACATTTCTAAAAGCACGCTTGGTATGTTCTATCCCGGGACCAGATGGAGGAGATACATACTTTGATGAACTGCGTGAGTTCTTTATTATCACATTCATCAATCTTATTTTAGAGATGTACATAAAATTGATAAAATACAACTCATTGCTCCAGGAAAAAGTCTTTTCATACCACCTGGTTAGTATAGTGAAGTGCCATGGAAACACACTGAAATAAATAAACATGAGGTTATGGCTTAGAATACGACAACGCAAATATTTTATCCATAGAGCATGATGAAATTACGAAGAAAGGTTGACACCTGTCTGCTTTCTACTTCTCATGCAATCTGCAGACATGAATGTGATTCTTACAATAAATTAACATTTTTTTTCAAGGAAAACTATATTTTTTATGATTTGAGGCAATCTATATTTTATTTTTATATTTTATTTTTATATTTTGCTATGCTGAAAAATTGAGCACTATATAAAGTGTTACTGAAGCACTATATTTGTGAAAATAGTGTATCTAGATCTATCATAATCTTTGAACAATGAATTTTTGAAGATATAGGCTTTTTTTCAACAAGGGCAAGCCAATTGAAAGGACAGCATGTGAAAGCTACAAATCCTATTTATAAAGAACTTAGCAAATTTTCTTGGTTTACCTTTATCTATTCCATATAGAAAGTTTAGATAACTGAACTAATGAAAAAAAACTTTTGGTATGTTTCAGATCCCTTCTTAAAACTTAGAAGGACTTCAGTTAGCTAATATAGGGTATCACTTAAGCTGGCCATACACCTTTAGTTCTCTCTGTCAGATATCATTTAGATCTAGCAACCATTATGTAATATAGGGTCCTCTGCGATTCAACACAGGTAGACTTGATGGTTTAGAAAGTCCCTCATATTGCATGGTTTTGGTTAAACAAAAGGAGATCTAAAGGAAATCTAAGAAATCTAAAGGTGTATGGGGATCCTAATACATAATAGATACCAGACAGTTTTTTTATATGCATCCTGAAGAGTGAGCTGTGTCACTTCCTCTCCATCTGCTTGTTGTTTTACCAATCAGGTTCATTTAAATTTCTAACTTATTTTTGCGAGAAACTGTACTGAGTGGATACGTCAGGTTGTCTATGTGGGAGAGATTAAGAAGCCTACAATAGGTGACTTGGTCTTCTTCCCTTAGTAGGCATAAAGTTTTTTTGCATAGCAAGGTGTAAAACTTTTTTGAACCATACATAAAATAACACCTTTAGTCTCCCACATTTTCTTTCATCTACATACTTATGGAGATTTACTTTATATTGGTATGCTGTAACAGTCTCCAGCTGTCACCCCAGGAATGTATCTTCTCTATACTTCCAATTCCTATGTGGAATAACTGCAAGTGCAGTGACAATATTACCTACTGTGAAAGAGTCTCTCCCCACCACCCAAGTATATTTGTAAATAGCATATTCCAGGATTAGCTGCCAGTGTTAAGTTAATCTCTATAAGTTAGTCCCTGGGTTACCAGTGGCTCTACTCTACCTAGTGAATATGTACAATATGTGTGCAGTCAAACATTGCAGCCTTCAAATATAATAAATAGGTTCACAGATTTCCCTGATTCTGATGAAAAAGTTGGTTTTATAGAGTGAAAAATACGGTACTCAGGGCTTTTAATAAGGGCAACTCATAGCTGCATTTTAGCAATTAATTAGGAATACAGTACATGTACCAGTCTACAATAAACCAATTGGTTCTTACAGATTTTATATCCACATTTAATGTTGCATTGTATACTAAACAAATCATATTATTGCACGCTATAAAGACAATAAATTTGGTTATTTTATAATATCTGTCAATATTATTTTAATTGTGTTTTTACAGAGGATATATTTTTGTTGCCAACAAAAGATGAACGGAACCCAGTCGTGTACGGAATTTTTACTACAACAAGGTATTGGTCTGGATACATTTATTTCAGTTTGTATTGTGAATTCAGTTAAGCTGATTAGAAAACCACAGATCTTGATTGATCACAATCTGATTGATGCGTTTATCAACACTGTGCCACATTGCTCTGAGCAGTATGCAACTGGCTGTTAGATTCCAATGATTATATATGGGAACTAGCACTAGTTAGAGCTTTTATTTTGTTGTGTTATGCTTTAAACATTTCCAATATTTAATACTTCTTTTTTATTTTTTTTCTAGCTCTATATTTAAAGCATCTGCTGTATGTGTATATAGCATGGCAGATATAAGGGGAGTATTTAATGGTCCCTATGCCCATAAAGAAAGTCCTGATCACAAATGGGTACAGTACGATGGCAGGATTCCTTATCCTCGTCCTGGTACGGTATGTATCTTTATAAGGTTAATTTTTTCAGCTGTTTTCACTTTCCATTAAAGATATGTTAATGCCAGTCAACTACGCTATGTGCCTTTCTAAAAGCATGTGCAACAAGATGGATTCTTTATAATGGGTGTCTAGAAAAAACTCTAATATCAGTAACTGCTTTGCAAATAGCATGTAAAAGTTTTAACTGTGCCTAAGAATTACCCTTCCATATTTCGTTTTATCTATAATTCACCCTAAGCCATGACAATACATATTTTGGTATGTGTTAGTACTTTGTTAACAGTCTCATATGTATAGTATATCTGCTGTGTGAGATGTCCGATTAGGATACTACCATACTGCTCACTGGAAAGTTTGAGCAAACCTCAGGAAACAAAGTCCAGCTTGCCTATAAGACAGAGACACAGAGTACAACAAGGCAAGTCAATAAAGGACAAAAAAGCAGTAGAGAATGTAAAATATATCCATTTTATCATACTTGACAAGAAAAGGTAATAAAATGTATCTGACATAATCTGAATATGTGATTTCAAAGCCGACATAAAAAAACACAGAATAAAAAGTCTTCTTGTCATCTTAGCAATTTGACATTGAAATAAGATAATGTATTATTGAAATAAAAATAAACTAAAGGAAGCATTCCTAAACAAAAGCAAGGGCTGTATTAGTTGATATTGCTTTTCATAGTTCATAGTACCTTATTAATAGACAGAACGTTTAGGAATTGGCAGCTCTTATGTCAGAGCTAAAATTGAGGAAAGTAAAGGAAAGTTGCATTTGGCAGATTAAACACAGTAATGTCTGTTAAACCATAAAGGGAAATTTTGTCAGTTTTTTTTAATTTCCTCTATTTTTCTAAATCACTTTACCTAGGATTTCATCCAAATATTACGTTTCTTTTTTTTAAATTTTCATATAAAAAAATTTTCCTGAGCTTCTTTCCATAAATTTTTTAACAGTTTAAATATTTTACTTATGATTGAGACAAAGCTAAGTACTAGTAATAAAATGTAAATTTATTAACAACAGAAGTGCTAATAATGAAACTCCAATCCCCCTTGGCACCACCATTCTTTTAAACTATAATTACCAAATTGTTATAACTATGCCAAACTTGATCCTGATATCATCTAATGAACAAAACACAGGAACACATTCACATATCTATGTAGAGTACACAAGCAAGTCAGCCAAGGTGATGTCTGGCCCGTATTATGGTCTGGGTATACTTGTTTTTATATATAATGTTTATTGCATTTACAGCCTTGTTAAAGATATGATGCATTTGATATATTAGTCTCAGATTCCTCTTTCAATTCAACTTACGCTGATGAACTTTGAATACATTTTACATAACTGTACCTTTACATCTACAACTACATGCACAAAATTTTATTAGACACTTAATGTTTTTGCCTTCCAATGGAAGTTTCTAAACCCAGTGGATTTTTTTTGACCAAGGGATTATTAGAAATAATCTGATAATATTATAGCCAAGGTTTTAATATTATTAGTAGTGCCTCTCCCACATCCAGTGGTAGCATTAACAGTTCGATCCAATGTAGTTAATCATTGGATAAAGGCTTCTCTGTGGCCTTGAAACAACAAGTATATGTTTTACATTTTTGATTGAGGATTATCTGGCTTTTGCTTATGTTGTATTGTTGCAATGCCACTATGAGCTTTTTTTTTATACCAAGCTCCTAGCTTTTTACACCACTGTTGCCATAAAACTCCTTCAAATAACTATTATGTGAATTGTTAATTGCACATTTACAGGCATTTCTATATGCCAGAACAGACAGAAAGAGTTTGTATAGAAAGCCTCCATGATGTGCTACTGCTTGTGGAAACTATAGGCTATACTCTAGTTACTTCCCATTTTTATGGCTTTGGAATAAAATGAAACGGCCAAGATGTAAAAACAAAATGTTTCCCTATTACAAGACTGAATTTAATAAACTCTGACATTGTCCTAATTATTTTTTTTTAACCTAAATAGTCTATTACATTCTCAGTACCAATACTGATTCAGCTGTAAGGGTGTCCATGCTTTATGTTTTCTTTTTCCAGTCTGTTAAGTTCAGCAAATAAACAATAATTGTGTATTATTATTCGCAGAACTGTGCCATGTTTAACTTTGCTCCCTGCTGAACTTGTGTAAAATCAACACATCTGTAATTTGACTAGAAAGCTAAACATTAGAGCAAATAAATTATGAAAACTATCAATATCAGTCAATATTATTTTTCCAAAATTGTTTGTATTATGGAAAAAGAGTGATGCCACACAATGATTGGCATACATAAATTTTTTAAAGTATATATTTTATTTCTTAAATATATCAATTAATTGTATTTCTTATAACATCATCACAACAAAATGTCTTGTTTGATGTCAGTAACAGTACAAATAAGCCCTTTTGTAATGTGAGGTTATTCAAGACTATGTGTTTGGGACAAATGTTAAGAAAAGTAACTGTTGATTTGCTTACATAAAAATCACAGTAATAGTTTTAGATAAGGCACCCATTTAAAACATGAATATGTTTCTACTACTTAAATGTTATTATTGTAACTGTATTTTACAAATACAATATTACATTTCGGACATATGGCCATCTTTAGGCTGCAGTGCTATCAGCAGGTAAATGCTATTGTTTTGTTCATAATTTTAAGCATACATGGCATCATAATGTCATCATTTATAAAGACTATGGTCATTAGAGTGGTCCTGAAGAGAGTTGGCTGCTAGCTTTTAGGGAAAGTGTAGATTGACATTTGTTTTATTACAAATGAATATACATTATAAATGGTTGATTTAAGTCTAAAGGAAACAATGTACATTAAGAGTGAAAAGGAAACACATTTATGTCACTGTACAGCTTGCTTACAATCTATGACATAAATGACTTCTTTAGTCTCGTTTGTCTTTACTATTAATCCCCCTTCCTATATATGCACTGTTGTTTAAAACATGTATGAATTAACTGACCATTGTAGTTATGCTATGAAATGCACAAACTGCTATCTATCTATCTATCTATCTATCTATCTATCTATCTATCTATCTATCTATCTATCTATCTATCTATCTATCTATCTATCTATCTATCTATCTATCTATCTATCTATCTATCTATCTATCTATCTATCTATCTATCTATCTATCTATCTATCTATCTATCTATCTATCTATCTATCTATCTATCTATCTATCTATCTATCTATCTATCTATCTTCTTTATTTTAATTTGGTTTTCTTCTCTTTATGCTTGTCTTTTAATAGTTAGCAAATGGCATGACCGCTGACTGACTCTTATGTCAGAAGGGAATAGAAAGGTCTCTAGTGTATTAATTACATTTGAACTTGTGGTTAGATGTTTGCTTCTTACAAGATTTTACAGATTTTGCATGTGATAAAGCACAAGCAGCCCTTAAACTCTTCAGCTATTGACATTCATGTTCTCAGGGCAAGACATTCCTAAGTATACATAGTGACATACACAGCTTGGGTCATTACAATATGTTAACAAAAGAATTACACAGCTCTGTCTATCATTGCTTGCTTGAGACTGACATCTTAGCCTTGAAACTGCATATTTTACCTCCAGAAAATCTCAGTCTTTACAATTGTTTCACAGATAAAAGAAATATTGTTGCACTTCATATTAACCTCCCTAGCGCACTGCTGAGGTCCAGATTTCTGTACCAAAAGTGCACCA
>CM070034.1:81069709-81089310 GCA_036250615.1 Ptychadena robeensis | reverse complement strand
CAATAATAGAATTATTCCTCAAAAATACCACTTGCCTAATAATTCTGCACTCCCTGTATGCATATAGCAGGGCAATTTTAAAAGACCTGCAAAAGCACCACATTAATGTGAACACTGCACAGGTTTCCTATTTCTGGTATTCCTATTAATCGCCGTTAGTAGTCACCAACACTAAAGAATGTCACAAGAGAGATACTCAGCAGTCTTTTTGGCTGTCAACTGGTCTTGGTTGTGGTCACACATAGCATATAGAGCGACCTCAATGATGAGACAAAGACGCAAAGTGACTTTTATACTGAGTGTTTCATTGCATGATATACAAAAGTTTAAAAATAACTATTAATTTAACATTTGTATCTATCTGAATTTATTTCTTCAAATTGGCTATTACCAAATAGCAGGATCGAGTTTATTTATATTTTCTGGTTTCCCTGCATGTAGAAAATACCCTCCAGAATAATACTGTTTATAAAAGAAAGATGGTAACTTCTGATTGTGCTGGTCATTGTCTTGTAGGATACAGAGAAAATGCATCAAACGAAACAGAACTATTTATACAGCTTTTATCTATTCAGACATCAGAATATACAAATTCCACTGAAGATCATAAATTGATGCTGTTTAGCTATTTCCAGAATCTAAAAAAACATATAAGTATATTATTGTTCCGGTACAAAGCCAACTAGAAATTGTTCACTTAAATGTTTCCTTAACTAGAGGAACCTAACTATCCCTACAGGAAATGGCAGACTTTGTAAACTAGTATAATGGAGTTTGTGGTTTTACCATTCAGCACTATGTTGTATCTTCATGAAGCATTATAAGGGTCACTTAGAAGTGAAAGAGACCATAGAGAACAGAGATCAGTTATTCTTCCAGAGCAGATGATCAAAAATCTGTCTCTATTTATCTTATTACTTTTTTAAATGGCTCTATGCATGCAGAGGAATATCTAAATGCATTCAACATATTTATCCTATATAGGTTTAGACACAATATTTATATCGGTCTGTTTATTTACACTGGACTGTCTGTCTTTCTATCGTTGTGATATTATATGAGATTACTACTATAGATGTCAGAAAATAATTCAGAGAGCCAGTGTTAACAGGAGTCTAATAGAGCCTCATGAATCAATGTAAGGAATCCACTGTACTGCTTTGAACTAAGTACCACACCTGTAAATAAGAGCCATTATCATAATGTATGCCCCTATAGTCTGAATGAGAATGGTGATGAATGGTAGCCTTCCTAATAGGATTATGTATGTAACATGTGCTTTCCATTTTAGCATGTTTTCTATCCTCTAAATTGGTTTGTTGCATATAGACCCGTGGCCTTATCATTTCACATTTTATATTTTGCATATTCTTTTATATGGTGGTTTCCAAAGGTTTAGTAAGTTATAAGATAAACTTTACCTTAAGTATATCTTCTGTAATATTTTTTAAATATTTTTACCTGCAGTGTTCTATTCTATTTGCTTTACCTATCTTAGAGCATTGCAAAAGTAAGGATATGATCTTTCTTGTTAAAGATCTGTTGGGTATCGTTAAGTTGTCAATATACAAAACCAGATATCCCTGCATATCCCAGTCATTATTCTCCTGGAATGTATATTTCCCAGATGTTTCTGCTGGAGTTTTGCATGCATAAGATTTGTATCACACACATCTTGAATTTTTTTTCGACCTGCTAATGTCAATACAGCTAATCTAAAATTAGGGGCAGCATGACACTACACCAGAGATGGGCAAACTTTTTGACATGTGGGCAACAATGTGCTTTGAAATGTGACATAGGGACCGGACCAAGAGCATGCAAGGGCCGTCCGGCATAGGGGTCATCAGTAAGTCCTCGCAGCATGGACAAGATATTTAAAAAAAAGAAAATATATTGAAAAATTATTAAATAGTTTTTTTTTATAGAGAAGCTTATAGATTCTATTGCAGGCAAACTATAGCCTCTAGGAAACAATCCAAACAATTATCCTGTGGGTGCTATCTTCAGTTATTGCAGGGAATAACGGTAGCCAGGGCATCTCGACACCAAGGTGATAAAGGGCCAAATTAAAGACTTAAGGGCAGGTTTTGGTCCCCAGGCCTTAGTCTGCATTACACTCACATGTCTAATCAGTAGTGATGGCCGAACTGCCCGCTATGCGGACAGTTCGGCCGCGAACAAGCATGTTCGCCCTCCTTCTCGCTGGCCGACAGTACGGGTGTTCGACCCGCCCTGTTCGCTGGCGAGAAGGAGCCCTCTATTCTTCCTCAGGTGGGATCATTAGCAGCGAGATCCCGCCGCAGGAAGAATATTTCACTGAAGACCGTGTAGAGAACCCGGTCTTTCAGTGAAAAACCGGCTTGTAAACCCGGATGTGACGTCAGTGATGTCACATCCGGTTAGCACAACCAGGAACTGTGCGTTCCAGGTGCCGGATGTGACGTAACTGATGTCTCATCCGGGTTTTCCGATTCAAATTCCCCGCCTAGAGGCGGGGAATTTGAATCTGTCCACAAACGGGCGGACGGCGGACTTTTTTAAAAGTCCGCTCTGCCCGTTCGCAGACGGACGCGGCCGAAGTTCGGCCATTACTACTAATCAGGTAAAGATATATATTTTGCCTAATGACATTAGGAGTTTATATAACATGAGAAACTATATTAGCTTAGGTGGATAACCTTTTTATATATGCCTATTACCAAAACTGAATAATAGTGATTAAAAGAATACTGCTTATTTCACTGCTATCACATCCCATGTATTGTGTCTCCATTGGAATAGCCCCCTAATGATTGCCTGTCTTATACATAGTTCAGACACACATCAGTTTTCAGATATAAGTGGTACAGGGCTATCAGTTAGGATAGTCTTGCTCATAGAGAATCAGATTTTTGCTTGGTGATGGGATATTTGGCATATCATTGGTAATGTGATGGCTTTATTTGGTTTATTGTTCCCTCAGACACAGTAAAGCTCTGGAGCGGTGTGGTCCCAGGAATATGAAAGCCTGGTTTATTCAAGCAATCATTGCAGTTATTTGTAGACAGAAAAACAATGATTAAAGAATTATTTCATAATCTAATACAAACAAATGTAAATAATTATTGTGAACACATAAGGACATAGTATTCTGTACTGTAACTCCCACTGTAACTGTAACTAACAGCATTTGCACTATTTAGTATTATGTAGAAATCAGCTTTGGTTTTGCTCTTGGTATATGTAAACTGTGGTGTTTTCCAATACATCCAGGTTTCCAGGTAGCTTTACTTTTCTGTCTAACAGTCTCTGTGTGTGTTAATAAATAAGCAGGTGTATATATTCCTGGACTTAACAATGCAACCTTACATTAGTGCCAGAGTAAATAATATGCTTAAATTATCACAGATGGAAGTTTATTTTTGTGCAAAAAAAGAATATTATCTAGTTTAAATAAAAGACAGATGCTGGTTCCGAAACGTAATAGTTACAAAATGCGTCACTGATAAATAAACTCAGCTGCTGCCCTAAGGTTTTCATTTAGCAAAGAGACATGGGGATCGTTCATCTTTCTGCATAGTCAAATCTGCTTAATTTAAAAGCTTGACTTTATCTGTGTATCCAAAAGCATTCTTTGACCAGTTTCGATAAACAGACATTCTCTTGGTTTTAGCTGAAACCGTTCCATTTTTCTTTAAGATAAACAGTCTGTTCCCTCTTTCTTAAAGATACACTTATACACTTATTTTGTTGTTTAATTTGTGTACACAGTAGTAATGATTGCATCATCAATCAGGTTCTCACAATGGAGGCTGATACGGTTGAATGCAGTGATTCAGGAAATAGTAGACTAACTTATTTCTTGAATCATTTGTTACACTGATAAACTGTGGGCTATTTGCATGACTTGAACCTTGTGATGTGTGGATTTGTTTATTTTACATTAAGCTTTTTCCTTTTTTTTTTTAGTTTAGCCTTATACCAACGTTTAAACAAAATGTGTCAGTGTTAGATTAGTAGGACTTTATCTTTGCTATACACTTTATGCACCATACTGACTAGTTAGTAAATATGGGAGCTGAACCACATTTCTCCTTTATTCTGAGGCTGAAAATTATGTTTAGGGGAACTGATTGCTAAAATAATGGAAGTAAAAATATGTGGATGTTCGTATGTTGCATATACCTAATCCAAAAATCTGAAATGCAATGTGCTAGAAAAGTTGTGTAGGGATTTGCTCAATAGCCACAGTAACAGTAACCTTAAGGCTGGGGTTTCACTTGGTGTCACATATTGTCTGCCTAAAGGTTATTGTCCATATTGTAATGGATTGACAGGGTTGGCCAGAGCATCGTTAAAATGAAAAGTCATAGTTGTGTTGCCAGTATGTATTAGTGTCTACAAGAAGTGATCCCTGAAAGAGCAATTGTTGAATTAATTACCTGGTCATGGGCACCCAAGACTTGTGTGTATATTTAGAAAGCTGTATGGGAAAGAGAAGAAGGTAGGCTGGCAGGTTCGTGATGTAAACAGGAAATGTAGTGTACTGTTCTTTTTCCATGTACCTACCATAAACCTGTATGTTTTTATCATATGAAAAACCAAGCCAAGTGTCAGGGGCTGTTCCCCGGAGTGACACTTACTGCTTTTATTTTTATCATGTATTTTGTATATTATAAAGATGATTTTGTAATATAACTGATACCTGTTCGTGCCTCAAAAACCCTAAACTCATTCTTTTGTCGGGGTCACCAGTGGATGTCCTACTGGTTAGAACCGCAACAAAACAATCCTTTCAATACCTACCATAAACAGTTTTGCGGACTTAAAGCTGCTCCTCCACCCCAACAACTCCCTTGATAGTTGTGGTCTCTTTCAGTAAGATAGTGCACCCTACAACACTGGAAACAATATTTAGGGAAGGTTTAGGGAGCATGTACAAAGTCAAAGGTGTTGTCTCCCAATTCGAATGAATGGATAATTTGCATATCTTTAAGAATATGCTTCTAATGCCAGATATCGCAGAGCACCTACAAAGGTTTTTGAAGCCTTTGCCTCAGTGGCTTAAATGTGATATGGACGACCTACATTATTACATAAGTGATTTTGCTGTATAGGTATAGTATATATCAGTATCAATATGAAATGATCTTGACACAACTCATCTAACAGTCATCCATGCATAGTAACATTGTCTTTACTGTTAGTTCTTTCCCTACAAAGTTAAAAGTTGAGCTTCTACAACAAATATGTACATGTATGCCTATTCACTTATGGTCATCGTCTATTGTCTATGCTGTATTTAATTTTTATCCCAATGATGTATGTGTATCACTACTTGCAAATAAGTCTGCTAGTTCAAGCATTGATAGACAATATTCGTGATGGACACATTTTCATAAGCAGTCACCTAAAAATAATTCAGCATGGTGGAAAGTTTCAATAATTAAGTGATCCATTAAGCCTTTTGATTTGAAATATTACACTAATTCTTAGACAAAATTAGATAAGAATATTGTTCTACATACTAGAGAAGGGCTTGGGTTAACAGGACCTCACCTGAAGTAGTGACACAAGGGACTTTTTAGGCACGATAATTATAGGGCTAGGACTTGGCCTAGTGTCACTACTTTAGGTGAGGTCCTGTTAACTCAGGCCCTCCTTTAGTATGTAGAACAATATTTCTCCTATATATTCTCCTATATGTCTCCTATAAACCAGGGATGTGGCACATTTACCTTGCTGTTACTTCCAACTGTATTCCCCACAATAACCTAAGTATCTACTATTCCTTAATAGGTTGTCAGTGGTCTGTACAAAAATAGGCACATAAAATAATGAAGTAAAACATATAATTATGAAGTCTGAATCAGTTTCATAAGTACGCTTTTTGTCCAAAATGTTTTACTTTTATTGCTTTTAAAAAATATTTGAATATATACGTCAACCTCATCCTGAAACGTATTGGCATGCATTTATTTCAAGGTCTGTTTGGTTAAACCATCTATTTGGCAATGTCAGTAAACCACTCTCTAGCCCACAGAACGCAAACATACTATGTTCAGAACACAAGGGTGGAAGATATCTGTGTAGATCTACATGTAGGTAGAAGGGATTTCTTACTCAATTACTTCAATGCCAAGCTGGAAACCAACAGTAAATGACAAAATCTGACGAATGGAAAATCTATCTGCCCATCTAGTCTGCCCACAAGCTTCATTTCAAGCTTGGCATGTTGTGTTAGAAATACAGGCTATTTCCATTTCAAGCAGTACTTTTTTCTTGTGCCAATATGGCTGCTGTCCTGTATCTTTATAGTTAGACATTTGTTGTATGAAGTTTTATGATCAACTGTGTGTTTAAGCAACCACACACAGTCAATGTAAACAAACTTTAATTGGGAAAAATGCTAGAGGTAAACCAAAACATCTGGGCATATGTCCACTCAAGTAAAAAATTCCATTCAGAAATAGAAAATGCATGCATACATACAGTTTGGAAGCATAAATCTGATTTCTGACTATGTCATCATAGTACCATTTAAAGTTACATTCTGTGTATTTGATTGGGCTTGCTTTTATACCTATACAATTTTACACACCCAGTTTCCAACAACTACATTAGCAAAAAGCTCATCATTTGTAAATTAACTTTAAAGCTTATTAGATTAAAAGAGTCATTGTCAATTGGTAAAGCAGGGATATGCAGTAGGCTTGTCTGGATTTACAGTCTGAATGTGGAACTGAAAACCATATTGGCAACTATAGGTTGAGCCCTGGGCTAATGGATGGGCACAGAGAAACACACTAGTATTATTGTGTGTCAACATGCAAGAAGGTCACCTAGACAAATTTGTGTGAAGTTTTCTAGATGCCAGGTACTGTACCAGGCTGATTCATTAGTCAAAAAAAAAGTGCTACCCATAGACTAGACTGTATGAGCCTTTGTGCATTCCCAGCTCATTTTAAAATATCAACGGCAAGGGTCTAAGAACTCTAAAGTGCTCAACTACAAAGGTATAGCATTCATTTCTGTCCCTTTTTCCCATTACTTTTCTGCCATTGATTTATTAATGCCAGATTTTTTAAACAAGCAAAAGTTGATCACCTAGCAAAGCCAATATTAACTTTACTGTGTATTTTACTTTACTCTCTGTTACCATCAATATGTTTTTCATTAATGCTCATGTCTTAAATAAGTATGAAGAGTGAAATTGAACATAAATAATTTTGTAACAAATATTATAGCCAGGGGTGCACATAACTTTTTTGTGAGTTACTCGGAGATGGTGTTTGGTACTCCATATGTAGGGTGGTCTACCTCTCTGTCGTACTCACTGTCCTCTGCATCAGCTTCCTGCATGGTAGGTTCTGCTGCAGAATGGACCTCCCTGTTCCTCATTTATCCTCTGATTAGCTGTCTCCATCCACAGGTCACCAGCTGGCTTTGGGTCAAATGTAAGTCTCACAGTACAACACCGTTTGAACCCACAGATCTCAGTATATATCTCTAGGATCATACCTCAGTAGTGCAACTTTTCTCTTGTCAGATTTTACCCGACATATGCCTAGATTTTTGGCCCCCGGATCTCCAACACACATAAAAGTCCAATCTTTTTTTTAATTAGTAATTTACATTTCAAATTTGACACCCCAGCTGCAACCTTTTATAGTTATTAAAGTTTCCTGCGGTTATCCAAGTGACATAAATTGCTGCTGTATATTGCAGATTGTTATCTTAACTAAATCTTAACAATATCAGTTTCAGCCACCGGGTGTCACTAGAGAGCACTTGCATTTAGAGCACAACACAAGCACATTTCTACTGATCAGGGAGGAGGGGAAACCTCCATATATCTCCCCTCTCCTCTATTCCTTTAGTTTGCAGATGTGCTGAGCAAGGAAAAGAAAGGTACGCAGAGCTATGTTTTAGACCATTTTGCATACCATCGTACTGCTAATGTGCACCCCTGATTATAGCACAATACAAAATATGCACACTTATAGCATGTGCACTTGTCTTGTCTTCTTATTCTGACGATCTGATTCTGATATCTTATGATGTCATACTTCGGGTATGAAAAGAATTGCATCAAATTAGAAAGAAACTTTGCCTTTGCTATCCCTTTTTATATAAGTGACATTTTGCAATGAGGACACGTCTGTGGTCTATTTGCCTTATCGCTGCTTTAAAATGTGTTTTGTTTAAAAAAAAAATACATATGAGAACATAACACATTGTTCCAAATATTTGCCCTTGACAATTACTATTGTCATCATTAGTGATGGCCGGACTTTTAAAGAAGTCCGCCTGTTCGCGGACACATTCAAATGTGACGTCACATCCGGTCCCTGGAACGCATCCTGGAACGCATAGTTCCTGGTTAAGGGAGCCGGATGTGACGTCACTGACGTCACTTCCTGCTCCGAGCCGGTTTTTTCACTAGAAGGCCGGGTTCATGCCCGGTCTTCTAGTGAAAAGATTCTTCCTCCGGCACGATCTCGCAGGTTCTGAAGAATATAGATCTTCTTCTCGCCGGTGAACGGGGCGGGTCGAACACCTGTACTGCTCGCCGGCGAGAAGGAGGGCGAACATCCATGTTCACCGCCGAACTGTCCGCCTTGCCTCGGCCATCACTGGTCATCATAACTACAGCACTGTAAATATAACAGAAATGCATTTTCTGGAAAATCAATGTTCTCAACAGAAAAGAGTGAATCAAATATTTTAAGATCTGACTATTATGAAAAAGTAACTTCTTTTTTAACTGTGTTATAAAAGGATTTGCATTTACTGTATTTGTGTAAGAATGGTACATAAAACTGCAAAATATTTACCACTTATAGTAGTTGCACATCAATAATCAGTAGAGTGAATAGGGTGGCTGTGAGATATTGCACCACAATAAAGGGTGACAAAAAGTTGCTTACTCTGTTAGTGGTAAAATAAATATATATTAGACATAGACTATGAAACTTGTGAAACAAGCAGGTGGACAAGTAATATGCTCTATGACCGCTAGATGGCAGCAAAACACTCACAATGATCTATGTGTCTGCTTTATTCTGCAGATATGCTGTCCTCATAGTATTCAATGTACTTGGTTGAACCGTCTACAACTGGTTATGCTGTGTAAACATATAGACACTGACATCATTTTAATATTCAGTTTAGTTATTTTGTAATGTTTCTTTTAATTCCAGTGTCCTAGCAAAACCTTTGATGCATCGATTAAATCTACCAAAGATTTTCCAGATGATGTAATAAGCTTTGTAAAGAATCATCCTCTTATGTACAAGTCTGTGTATCCACTTCATGGGAGACCTGTGTTCACAAGACTTAACATGGATTACAAGCTGACTCAGATTGCTGTGGACCATGTGGTAGCTGAAGATGGCCAGTACGATGTAATGTTTATTGGAACAGGTAACTATTATTATTATTTAATAGTATCAGGAGCATCAATTTTTAACCAAAGATTAAATACGACTGTAATTAATAAAAAAAAATGTAGAGAAACTTAGCTGATGCTTTTGCTGATGTCTATTTGTCTGATGTTGATATTCTAGACTTGCAGTTTATGCATGATGAACGATGAGGAAACCAAAAAATCATCACAGTTGACAGGCAACTGGCATATTTTATAATGATGTCATGAACATTAGTTCCTTTATCTCTCTTAAGAAAAGTTTTCTTTAAATCAGCTTTTGTATACTTTCAGTGAAGCATATATTGTATACTATTTTGACAGCAGAGGGAGCTACTGCTTCATTTATGATTGTAGTGTTTCCAAGGCTAGTGTCAAAACGTTTTGTTCTATGCACAGTTGTGTAAAGCAACTCATATAATCAAGTTAAATACTGTCACTAGTATTGCTGTAAAAATCAATTGATAATGTGTAATTTGCATTTGTAATTATTTATTAGATTAGCTCTGGGCTTTTTCATATTACTGGCCCTCCAAATAATTATGCAGTTCAGGGAAGTTAAGTCTTAGCTTGTTCTGGGTCAAACTTTTGAAGTGAGTGGCTCTTCTATGCAAGCCCTAATGATAGGTTTTGCTTATTGGCTTTACTAATTTTTATTTTGTGCCCTTAGATGTTGGAACAGTTCTAAAATTCATCAGTGTAACAAAGGATTTATGGAACATGGAGGAGGTTTTACTGGAAGAACTGCAAATATTTAAGGTACGGTATCTGTGTGTGTCTGTTTATATGAGAGATATTGAGGCCAAAACTGTCTCATAGACCAGGGGTCTGACTTGTGGGCCACATTGGCTTCTTAACTTTGGTAAAGTGGCTGGACCAAGAGCCTGTAATGGCTGTCCCACCATAGGTGTGCCAATTCCATGCATCACCCACATCATTAATGATGGCAGTAATGTGTAATAGGCAATGTGTGACAGGGACGTTGTTATCTTTTTACATTTCCTGCACTTACAAAAAAAATGTTCATTCATTGCATGAGCATTTATCATTTCTTGAGCCTGTTGTTGCCATGAGGATGCACCCACAGTTTCATGATCTGATCACACCACAGCATTGTCCCCATGGCAATGTTTGGACACCTCTAGGCATTATGTGCCCTCATTGCAGTGAATAAGCAGATGGCAACATTTTTTCAACAAGGGGACAAAGGGCCGGAAAAAAAGCTAATGAGCTGGATCCGGCCTACGCACATTAGTTTGCCCACCCGTGTCATAGACTATTAAAACATGTTTTAATAAAGGATTTACCTATTGCCTTTACTCCTTGAAGTCAGTTCCAATGTCAGGAAAAAAGTCCCTTTGGTGTCATGTCTGACCACAATCCATTGTCAAGACAATTCTCATACCGTACCATATAATTACAACAAACGGAAATCTACTTTTTGCAACATGTCCACAAAAGGATGGTGTATATGAGCTGTGAGATATAATTTCGATAAAACACAATTTATTCAAAAAGCATATATCTAGGGTCTGAATGAACTAGAGCACCAATGACCAACAATATAGTGGTACTTGATTAATTCCTTGCCGTCTATGTCATCTCTTACTTCATCCTTTGTGTTGTTCTGCTTTGTTGAAAATACTTCCGGGTTAGATAAATCAAAACAATGTTCCAATGGAACACCATTTCTTTAATTCTTTATTAGATTATTTAATATTATTACATTTTTTTATAATTTTTTTTTTGTACTGTAAAAGTCAAAAATGTTTCATAATGAAAAGTCAAGTCACAATTAAGTAGATTAAAAGAGATGTGTGTATACAGAAGAAATATGCTTTTTTCAGAAAGTTTATGAAATTAAAAAGCCATTTTAACTAAAATAACAAAACAACAACAAACATTTTAACCATACAATTATAAATAAATAACCACTTTGACAATATATAATAATATGGCTATATTTTGGCTATTTTCTATATTTTTACTATATAATTATTAATATATATTTTTAATGTTTCAGTTCCTTAGAAAATTGATGACTAATTGAAATATTTTGTTTAATTTTAGAGACTTTCGCCTATCACAAATATAGAGCTTTCAATCAAGCAGGTAAGTTATGTTTGCCACCAACATACTGTATGTGTTAAATCCAGCATTGATTCATAGTAGCTTTGTGTTGATAAAATGTGAGATCACGCCCTTAGTATAAAATTGAAAGACTGCAGATACATATAGTAAGAAGCAGTAGTAATGGGAGAACTTATATGCTGTTTTGGCCCTCTGCGAAACATATGTTTGGGTAACAAAATACAGTAAAGATCTCTGCAACCCATAGTGGTGTAGAAAGGATATCTAAAGTCTTAGGAACAATTATCCTGGCCAAAAGAATTCACCACCTGTACTTAATTAATCAAATAGGTACAGGTCTAGGTTCAGCAACAGTATGTGCTCCAAGAATCAGCTGACGACCTGAATATACTGAATGCCCAGGTTATTCCATCAATTGATTTTTTCTGCTCTGATGGCACAGACATATTCCAAGATGACCATGCCAGGATTCATTCGGCTCAAATTGTGGAAGAGTGGTTTAGGTCCTGACCTTAACCCCATTGAGAATCTTTGGGATGGGCTGGAGAAGGCTCTGCGCAGTGGTCAGACTCTACCATCATCAATGCAAGATCTTCGTGGAATATTAATGCAACAAATTCAAATAAATCTTGTGACAGTGCAGAGACATCCAAACAATGACACAACCAAGCGGTCCAACTAAATATAAGCATGTGTGGCCTTTTTTTTTGTGGCAACTTTTTTTTGGGCCAGGTAGTGTATAAAACAGATAAATTAAGGTGTCTGAACTGGCTAAGAATCACTAAGAGGAGGTAACAACTAATAACAACCCATTGTTATTGTGTATTCAGGTCAGACTAAGCAAGGTCCAATATCTCCACATTTCCAAGCCAATAATACATTCAGTTTAATAGATAAGTAACATGACATTCCTTTTGTTTATTTCAGCATCAACTTTATATTACATCCCATGATGGCCTGGTTCAGCTGGCACCACATAGGTGTGATACCTATGGGAAGGCTTGTACAGACTGTTGCCTTGCAAGAGATCCATATTGTGCCTGGGACGGAAATTCATGCTCTAGATATATACCAACATTGAAAAGGTAAATATTAAAATAAATTGACTTTTATTCTGCTGGACTCCTCAGCGATTGAACCAGTTTTGAGGTCAGCGATTGAACCAGTTTTGTTTTTTGTATCAGAACAGGTATTTCTATTATACATATGTGTTTGAGCCATGTTTTAAAATAGAAAAACCTTAACAATTAAAAAAGTTTGAGAGATAAATATTTTAGTATGAAATTCTTTGTATAAAATATTACTACACAAATGGCATATTTTATAACTTTATGGTTCTAGTGCTGATACATAACTAGAGCAGGTCTAGATAATACTAGTGATTATTCAGTGCAAACAAGTCTTAGCAGTTTATTAAACTGGCATTTGATATATTAGTGTATAATTTATTTCTGCAGGTGTAGAATAGTGCAAACTCCCCTCACATTTTCCTGCTGCAGTTGTTTGTTTAAACCGAGGTGTTGAAAGAAAGCAATCAGTGCCTCTCTATCAATCTCAGTAATTGCATTCCTCCAAGCTTTTTTTCTTCCTCTCCTTTTTAATCTATTGAACAAGAAAATTCTTTCTGTCTGTAATTTTTACCTGCACGTACTTCTCTTTCTTAAGGCGTTCAAGAAGACAAGATGTAAAGAACGGAGATCCCCTTACACAATGCTGGGATGTGGATGAAAGTAAGTTGTTTTCAGAAGTGTTAATGTGAAGTGTTTAATGTGTGCGCTCTATAAATCAAAACCAGTATAGCGCTAGTGGATTCCACTGCCTTTATGAAGGAACTGCTCATGAATTTAACAGTGTATTTGACAACTCAAACTGCTGTGTTAAAAATAAAAACACATTTGTTCTGTTTGATTTTCGACTCTCTCTAACAAATGTGTGAAATTCATATTTTTTTTAAAAAAAATTCTCATGTAAGAATAGAATGTGTTCCTCATTTTGGCTGGCTTCATGGTAAAGTGCCACAACTCCTTAACGGCTTGCTGTGTCTTTAGTACACGCACCCACTTAAGTCAATATATTGAGCTTACTTATAAGATGGTCAAAACACTTTTGGAGCCAAGTCTCCAAATAAATATTGCTCTGAGAAACAAGTCAAAAGCATGAGTACAAGGAAATGATGGATTCCCTCTTTCTTGCCTCTCCATTCTCTGTGCTAGATTTGTTATCATAGTGGTTAAGAAACGTGATTTTGGAAAATCTACTTGCAGCCACTACTGAATACCAAAACCTTTGAGATTGGTAGGCAGCGATGATACCACTCATTGGCTGTCTGTAGATATTGCTGGCAAATGCAGCAGTGGTGGTGGTGGCTGGTCCGCTTATGGTGCTGGAACTATGTACAGTGGATATACAAACCCCTGGTCTACACACCCCATGTAAAATTATTAACCTTTTTTTTCGGACTATAAGATGGTGCGTCTTATAGTCCGAAAAAAAGGTAAATAATTTTTCCACCTATAAAAAATGATGACCTACAAACTGTACCACTCAATTGAAAACCAAACTGAAATATTTTGGGTGGGGGGAAGAAAAAAAATAATAATATAATTTCCCTTGGAAATTGGGGGGAAAAATGCCTCCTTCATATGGTCTGAATACGGGACCACCTGCTGCTCTCCCGGAAAGGAGATTAGCCAGGGAGATGAAGAAACTGTCATGTGAGAGATCCGCCCATGGCCAGATCTTCCATATGTACTGAATTGCTTATGCCAGCAGAGCCCTGATAGATGAGGGCTCCTATAGATGAACTTCTATCTATCTCTCCCTGTGTGTGGAAGTTGCAATCACACTGCAGCTTCCATGGATACAACCGTAACGGGAGAGGAGAGACTCTGCAGCTGTTCCCCCCGCAGCCCCCCTCTTCTCCTGATCAGTGAGGAAGATGACGTCTGTGCCATGATAGTACTGCTGCTAGTGATATCTAGTGGCAGAAAGTTGGTATTGCATTAATTCGATTCATAGCATTGATCAAATTAATTTGAACACTTTATTTATACATACATTTTATCATATTATATACAGGCATAGGAACATAAAATAAATGTTTATATTGCAAAGTAAAATACACTGCCTGGCCCCCAAAAAAGTCGCCACCTGGATTTAACTAAGCAAATAGGTATGAGCCTCCTATTGGATAATTACTGCATGGTCGATTATCTTTCAATGAGGTAACTGAATGAGGTCAGCTGGCTACCTGAATGTACTGAATGACCAGGTTATTCCATCAATGGATTTTTTTTCTTCCCTGATGGCACTGATGGCATCTAAACAATGTCACAGCAAATGTGTGCCATAATCAAAGGTGAAGTCGATCCGATCCGAACATAAATATTAGAGTGTGTGAACCTTTTATTCGGTGGTCAACAGAGTAGGTTAAATGGCATCTCCCACTCAAAAATACTATATTACTAAAGCCCCCCATACACCTCTTGATCACTCCTTACAATTTCCTTTAAATCTACCAACAACTATGTAGTGCTGGGTCCTCCCTGATAGAATAACTAGTGATTGGAAGGTGTAGAAAGGACCTCATATTACATGGTTTTGGTAGAACAAAAGTGGATTGTACAGAAATTGTATGGTAAGATTGGAAGGTGAATAGGGGCCTTTACACATGACTTTGAGAGATCACTTACATCGTGTTTGTAGCATATATATGGTTATGGCAGACATTAGATTGCGAGCTCCTCTGGAAGATAGTTAGTGATATAACTATATACTCTGTGTTATATGTCAGCTCTATATACATTGGCAATAATAGTAAAAATAATGAACATATAGTTATGGTTTACAGGTTTTAACCTCCCTAGCGCACCGCCTGTACCGCATCGTTTTTAACAGTGTGGTACAGGCAATGGCAGCAGTGTACGAGGTACACTGCCTGCCATTTCCTCCCTCCCCCCTCCCCTCTCCATACAGCCAGTGTCATTCATGACACAAGCTGGGAGGGCTGGAAAGCAGAAGCCCCTCCATTAACATGGATGTCTATGGCACTGCTCACCCTCGTCCCCTTCCGCGATGCGATCACAGAACCCCGGAAATGCTGCGGCTGGAAGCAGCATCGCTGTAGCTTTCCGGGGATATGCGGCTTTCATGGGAGCCCAGCTCATCCAGAGTTTGTTCTTCACACAAACTCTGGACGAGATGGGCTCGTTATGAACGCTAAGAAGGTTAATTTAGGATAAAATGCAAATTTCACTGTTCTTATACCTATCCCTAAAATATATTTTCTTCTGTTGCACTTTTCAGAGGCTGCCAGTGATGCTCCGGAAGAAAAAGTCATATTTGGTGTTGAGTTAAATTCAACTTTTTTGGAGTGTGTTCCAAAGTCACAGCAAGCCTCTATCAGATGGTTTATTCAGCACACAGGAGAGGACCGTCAGGAAGAGGTAAGTCATCCTGATGATATGTGTACAATGGAATATAATCAGATATGCCGATCACCACATTTTTATATTTTCTTTGCTGAGTTTTATGCTTTACTGGAAACCAATTATCCTTTTCAGAGGAAGGCACTCCTAATCCTGTATGATTTTCCTTTTTATATTCTGTGACATCAAGGAAAACTTTCTCTGATTCATTTTCATGTTAACCAAGGTCAGCTTGTTGGAGAAAAGACATCATATGATAAAAGAATAGATAGACACATTTGGGAGTGATGGAGGAAATCCAAGTTTCAGCTTGGATTCCAGCCAACCCTCACCTTTATAAACTAAATGACACCTTTTAAAGGTTTTGTCCATCCTATTATAACACATGGAAAAAAGACCCAAGTAAAATAATATCACATTTATACATTTCAGTAGTATGTTCATGCCATAACGTTGCATATTCGGAGTCATATTAATTTAAAACCATTACTATATATCTGTAAAAAGTAGCATTTAGCATATTAATAGCAAACTATGCACAGTCATGTTAAGTGTATGTCTGCAATTAATTATTAATTGTGTAGTTGTGCGTGCCCATACAAGTTTTGAAAGGATGCCAGGATGATAGACAAAGATAAGAGTGGTGTAAAGCAACCTTCTAGAGCCCACTTCTTTAATATGAATTTGTTTACTAACTAAGTCTTAAGCCTCCCATACATGCTTAGATTTCCTCCACACTCTACCTTCATGCAGGCTGTGATAGTGATCAGGCTGACAGAGCTGCCAAGCCGATCGGCTGGGTCCCCCTAGCTGCTCGGACCCTGATTGCAGCACGAGCAGCTAGAGGGACCCGAAGGGCATGCTCTAAGTGCTGGCACAGATTGACCGTGCTTGATGACGTAATCACGCGCGGTTGATCGGCTGCAAAATCGGGTCACAATCTAAACGTGTATGGGGGGCTTAATGGATGCTGTTTGGAGTTTACCTGCTCTTTATTGGGCTGAATAGTAGCCAATTTATCAGATGCAGTTTCTTCACAGTAAAGCAGTGTCTAAATGCAAGACTTTGCAAAGTCTCTGAAAGACTTTAAGCCAACTGCAGTTACTTAAGAGTTGATTGTTTATTGTGTGCCTTATTCCACAAATTGCATATATTTCATCTTATCGGAGATACATTTCTACGCACAGTCTCAAAGATTGTTTGTCTCAATCAATTTCTTGGGACATAGATTGCATAAACATGGTGCGTATAAACTAATGGAGCCATCCAGTCTGCTTACAGATATAATTTCTTCCAGGGCAAAAAAGAACACATTTATCTATTTTGGTTGTTGTGGAAAACAATAGTGTTTTCCTTTTACAATAGCAGTCTGATGTGTATTTAGGCAATGCTTGTTCTTGCACATCTATGGCGTAGGAGTCATTTTATCTAAGCACACAACAGTTAGACACATCATCAATAAATCACTTGTAATACACGTTGCAATTCAAAATATTTATATTTGCATACATATTACATTTCCCACAGATCTTCCAGTGATTCAGCCCATCTGTCCATGTTTCTGTAGAAAAATAACCAAGCAGAATTCTACTATATTGACAGTAAAACATGCATAAAGTGTTTCTGTATTCCTGCAATAAATATCTCTGATTCTTACTGGTTAAAGTCAAGAATCTAGGAAGGCAGGCTAGTATATCTTCAGAACCAGACCAGTTTTAGTATATATAGATGGAAATGTTTCACAAACAGAAAACCTTTCTTTATAGATAAAGGTTTGCAAATCTGTGATAGTTGCTATAGTTGCAGTGCCCCTTTAGTGCTGTTTTGGATTTAGGCTTGAGGGTGTCTTAGATGTTATTAGACACATGTTCCATACGTGGGCTGCCAATGTGCTATTTTGCATTGATCCTGGTGCAGAAGCATTATCTCAGCTGGCAGAGAAATGTTCAGTGTCCAGGATATATACATAGCCTATGAAAGCCAACAGACTGCTTAGGTGGATGTTGCTAAGACTTAACAATTTGAAGTTGCTTAGAGCTTGAGGTAATAGTCACTTGACCATTTAAGGCTATGTTTGCATTAAACGTCGGGATCTCGATGTAGCACACAGACTTACCTGCTCAGCGGATGCTGTGTCTTCACTGCACGAGCCACTCCGCCGATGCAAGGCTGAACGTAGTCGAGTACGTTGAGCCTCTGCATTGGCGGATGTGTAAACAGAGCCTCCATCGAGCAGGCAAAGTCAGTGGGATCCCCACCAAGCAATACGCTTAGTGGAGGCGGCCCTGATGTATAATGGAAACAAGCCCTAAGTATTTTATTGTCTCCTAAATACCAGCAAGTCCACTAAGGGCCTTTATACTTACTGCATTGTGTTGTGTATCTGTAACATTCCCACTAGCATTAATGCTAATACATTGCAGGTACACAAACACTCACTTGCGTAAATAAAGTTTGGCGTTCTGTATTGCCACACTGCATTGTGCGTTAGTACTAAAGGGGCATTCCAACTTAAGCCCCTATCACAGACCTTTGCAAACCTTTAGCTATAAAGATTTTTTTTATGGCAACACTAGCAACTCAACACATCTAGTGTAAAAAGGCCCTAAATCCGATGTGCTGTCTAACAATAAAAATTCTGTTAATAAATAAAACCAAATCTTTGACTAAATTAAAGTTTTCTCTTAGTAAAGCATTTTTGAATGTTTCATCTGCCTCTCACCCGTCATCTCCTTACCTGTGGTTTCCTGTTTCATAAGGACCATCAATCAATGTGACTATTGTTTCCCTTGTCTTTTGCTTTATGATGAAAGATCTGCTTTGAAGACGCTGCTACCCAAAAGCAGCTGTGTGGATCTCCACATGTGCATTAGATAATTATCAAAGTATTCTGTTTACTCAACAAAAGGAGGTCACTCCATTTGCAGTGACCACAACAAATATATGCCATTTCTGTAGTTGCTGGTAATACACATTTTAGAATCTCTTTTTTTTACCCCCGTGGCACTGTTGTTGCCTACTTACTGTAAACAAAGATGTGAAAACGTTTGTTTTCAATGTTAACATCCCGCAGCCCAGAGTGAATGTAAATATAAATACATATGCCATTAGTCTGCTATCTATGCCAAATAAGACGGACCTCCAACCTGGTTCATGATCAATGTTTACTTGAAAAAAGACAGATATGAACCAACCAATGCAACAGCCGTCAGCTAGCCATACACAGTTCAATTGACTGTTCAATCAATTTAATTTGACCAATTATTTTAGTTGGTCAATTGAAAATTGAATCATGTCAACAAATTTTCAATTTGCTCGATCGAAATTTGATCGGACCCGTTGGAAAATTTTAATTGATTGCTACCACATCGAGTGCAAATTAAATACTATTCCTTGTCCCAACCAATTGTGATTAGATCCAATCAATTAGTATACTGTAACAGGGGAGGGATTGCTATCTACTGGTAGGCAGAATAGGATGTTTGCATGTATGCTTTTTTTGACTGTAGTCAGACCACTATGATGACTCTGCATAGGTTAGGTTATCTTGAGGCTGCTGTTGCAGTAATGGAAATGTTTGCCCATGAAAAAAAAGTTGTCATAATAGGTAGTGAGCTTGAATGTCATCGTAGTGAAAGTATGACGCAGCAGAGACTGCATAGAGAGACTACATA
>CM070034.1:81054331-81069609 GCA_036250615.1 Ptychadena robeensis | reverse complement strand
TCGATCGGATGGGTGATCGATCGGCCATGGAATCTGACACGTGTATGGCTAGCTTTAGATCGAACACTCAATGTGGTGTGTCATTCAATTCAATTACAATCAATATAGGATTCAATGGTCGAATACTTCGATCGAATTGATGATAGGTTTGTTGCAAATTGAACCATGTATGGCTACCTTTAGTATACATAAAAAGATGGTCATGCTTACATTCATAATGTCAACTAAGAGGTGCACATATGAAAGAAAAACGTAGGCTGCTGCTGCAGATTTATGTCTTCAAAATACATGTTGCCCAGCTGATAAATAGATTGCCATTGATTACAAGAAGGGAATTCAGAGCAAGCATGCAGGCATGCATAAAAATGTAGGAGATGTGAACGATTGATGTGTGCGTCAGCAATAATGGCAGATCAGGGCACATAACTTGAGACAAATATTCATAGCATTTTTGCTGACACTTTTTTGTACAACATTGGTTTGCTTCCCTATTCTCCATAGAACTAAAATCACTATACAACACAAGAGGGTAGAGAGGGTAATGTGAATGGGCACTTTATACCATATACAAATCTCAAAGTAAGGTTCCATTTCATGTCTCTAAAAGAGAAAAGGGTGGGGAGAGTAGCCACTGCTGTTCTGTTACATAGAGATGTTGTGCAATACAGCATCTGTTACAGTTAGTGAAATGTGAAACACACTGCTCTTATATTGCCCAATGTGATTTCTGTATTATATACAGTCAGTATTCTAATGGAATTCTAAATTTATAGTCCAAATTGTCAACAGAGCAGACTGATTGGCTTAAGTAACTATCAAATTAGAATTTTGACATTTTCTGAAAGCAGGTGCAAATGAAATGTCATTTTTTAAGCTTGTTTATTCTTTTATTCATTTTTATGTAAATGATTTGCTTTATTCTCTTAGTGATGATTGGCAGTGATTTTAGGGAGTGGTTTTAGGCAGGGAAGGATCCTTTACAACCAGTTTTTCCAGTTCAAAAAATGCCTGAAAATCCAGGTCACAGGTGATCGGAGAGTATTTTCACTGAACTAAATGAGATCGGTTGAGAGGCAAAACTACTTTTAAACACAATATTAGGAATTTCATAAAAACTTCAAATTGCACCAATCTCATCAGCTTCAATAATTTTATGTATGACTTGCCGTTTTTCCAGCGTTTAAATGCTTAATAAACTACAAGAAGAACAACTGTAAAGCCTTACTATCAAGGACTATAGTAAGGCATATCACCAATGTGCAGGGGTGCAAATAACCATTTAAGTCAGCTACTCAGATGAGTACCAGCAGATGGTGTTTGGTACTCACCCCATTTGTAGGGGGGTCTTCCTCACTGTCCTCTGCATCAGCTTCCTGCATGGTAGATTCTGCTGCAGATGGACCTCCCTGTTCATGATTGATCCTCCGATTTGCTGTCTCCATCCACAGGTCACCAGCTGGCTTTGGGTCAAATGTAATTCTCACAGTACAACACGTTTGAACCCCCAGATCTCATAACTCAGTAGTACAACCCTGACCTTTTCTGACTTTGTAACTAACCCCTGAGACTACCTGCAGTCCTCATTTCAACCTTTCATAGTCACATTCCAGCTGTCACACAGTACTTTTCTATTGTCAGATTTTACCCTTACATATGCTGACTTTCATCCCCCAGATCTCCAACACCATATATACATATGTACATATACATATTTCCTGCAGTTATCCAAGTGACATAAATTGGATACATGTAACATTTAGCTGTGGCTGCCCAGACATGAAGTGCCTCCAAGTTGTTAGTACGCATATGAGCTTTGTAACAATAATACAGGTACACATAGCGCCTTTTGAGTACCAGAGTACCACTTATGTGCACCTCTGCCAATGTGAATCCTGTGTTGCTAATGTGTGTTTGTGTTTTATTTATTTCATTATTTGAATGCAAAGAAAACAATAACTTCAAAAGGGTCACATGAAAGGGAAAACTGCTTTGTACCAAGATAATGTTCTTTAAAAACAAATCTTAGAAGTCTGACCATTCTAACCCCTTTGCATGTTTTTTTAAATGAAGCTGTTTCTCCTTAACCTACACAATTTATCTTTTTCTTTTGCTTTCATGAAAATTCATCCTAACTTTTAGTTTTCTTTAGATGTGGAATGTTGGTTAAATAACTTTTTAAATAATCGTCTTAACATGAATACTGTAATTAGACAAAGTAATTTCTTCCACATCACAGAAGGTTATTTAGGGTAAGATTCTGGAAAACTGTTTTTCTCTCATCTGAAAATTAATAATATAATAACACAGTTTCCCATGATACATGAGTCATAAACCAAAAGTAACAAACGGTGTCCCAAAATGCATCAGCACACTTAGCTAGATGTTATAAACATTACCTATTGGCATAATGTTATGATGAGTTTAATTTACAAAGATTCATATTGGCCCAACAATCTGGATTTAAATTAACAGAATGTATACTTGTTTTTCTGAGATGATGTCACAAAGACATGTTCAATGTGTACAATGAAAAAAAAAGTCTAAATAGCGATTTTAAAAATTAAGCCAAAAGTGTTACACACAAGTTAATTTGCAAAATGCATAAACATGATACTGTAAAACTTGAGGCATCAAGATATGTATTTACAGTGGACCCTCGAGATATGACCAAAATTTGCATTTTGACATACGACTTACGACCAGAATGTGTTTATGCTTTCCCTCCTATGGCAGAGAGCGTTAATGATGCTTTAAAGCATACAGCCAGTACAAACACTATTGCCTCGGGGTTTCACACAAGGACCCCAGAGGTGTCCAGAAACTTTCCTCTGAGCCCAAATATATGAGCATAAATGGGGGTGTAAGCAGGGACCCCATAGGTGTCTAGGAA
Source organism: Ptychadena robeensis (assembly GCA_036250615.1). Classification (NCBI taxonomy): domain Eukaryota; kingdom Metazoa; phylum Chordata; class Amphibia; order Anura; family Ptychadenidae; genus Ptychadena; species Ptychadena robeensis. The sequence continues at coordinate 81,066,719 of CM070034.1, read as the reverse complement.
TTTCCCTTTGTGCTGAGGATGATCAGTGCATTTTCAATGAATCATGTCCCCAAGAAAGGTAGGAGAGATGGGAAGAGATAGGGAGATGGGGAGATACAAGGGCAAATACAACTGAGCAAAAGGAAGAGTCTTACATTGTTTTTGGTAGGCTAGGAACATGTTATAACTTTATTTGCTATAAAAGTAGGAATATTATTGGGGTTACAGTATGTGTTTGTTGGGCATATTTTACATCTTTTTTTTATTATGAAAAGGTTAAGAACATAGTAATTTGGGAGGTCCAGAATGGATTATTGCCATTTCCATTCCACTGTACATACTTCAAAAATGCAAAATTCTACTGTTTGTCATTAAAGTCTATGTAAAATTAACAACTCTGTGTAACCACTGGGAAAAAAAATAAAGTTTAATTAGTGAGTAAAAGTGTGAAATTCAGTCCTTAAACTGGGAAGGGGGTTGGAAAATGGTGATTGCATTTGTAGATGAAGAAACATGGCAAGTTACATAGGTCATTGAGAGGAATTACAATCTAATTCGTAGTCAGTAGCAAAACTGTTCATTACATTAATAATCATAAGAATGTATCTGATTTAAGTGGTTTGTAGCAGATTCCCTTTCACCATGGGTGGCTACTTACCTTGGAGATAACACTCCAGTCGCACTCATTTTGACCAGAAAAACTGTCACTATTCAGGCAACATCAGACAGGATATTGGTCTAATCTGCGTGATTTAGCCCACACACACTTTTTATTCCTTTTACTTATTGTCTGTAGCTGCAATTCACTGCTGCTGCCAACTCTGCCACTGTTTTATATCTGATGGTGACTAAAGATGGTCAATGAGATGGCATTATTATGCAAATGCCTAAACATTTTGTGCAGACTAAAACTAGGCCAATCAAGTAGAACATCTGCTGTGCTGTTGTCGTAGAGGAACATAATGCTACATTTCTACACATGCTAATATATTTAGTAATCTGTAAATGAATAAAGTTATACAATATGTGTCTAAAAAATTTATATTTAAATTTTTTTCAGATAACGTCAGATGAAAGAGTAATTAAAACCGAATATGGACTTCTGATTCGTAGTCTACAAAAGAAGGATTCTGGAATGTACTATTGTAAGGCACAAGAGCACTCATTCATTCACACCCTTGTAAAGCTCAATGTAAAAGTCATCGAAAATGAGCAGATGGAGCAGACACAAAAGATGGAGGATGAGGAAGGCAAAGGCCGAGATATCATGACAGAGTCAAGGTTGAGGTATAAAGACTATTTGCAGCTTTTAAGCAGTCCTACCTTTAGCATGGATGAGTACTGTGAGCAAATGTGGCACAAGGAAAAGAAACGACAGCGCAATAAAGGTGGAGCAAAGTGGAAACATGTTCAAGAGATTAAGAAGAGCAGGAACCGGAGACACCATGAACAAAGGGAGAAGCTCACTAAAATGTTACCTGCATAGACTGTGTGGACTTTTATATACTTATTCCATTGTGTACATTTCTTGTATTAATATTCTCCTTTGAACTGAGAAGCTCCAATACGTACAAGACAACGTAGTACCAAGAATATAGAAAAGTGAAGTCGGTTCACAAGTTTTTGTATTACAGCTTTCAGAAAATAGAATGGATTTAGGGGGTATAAGAATCCTTTTTTGTGTAGTGTTGTTTGTGTGTAGTTCCATCTTTTGGGTTAAGTTAATAATAACTGGTCATTCAGGCTTTTATTTATTAAACTGTGTTATTTAGGTGTTGCATTCTTTTCTTTTTTTGTAAGTTATAACTTAATATTGGGATGTTTTAAGTAACTGTTTACTTTTTTATGTTTTTTTGTTTTTCTATGGAAAATTGTATTTTTTTTATGACTGCCTGATTCTGAGACTCAACTTCCAGTAACAGTGGTGCAAAAATCGCTGACAGAAATAATTTACCGATCAAGATTCCCTTTTTTACAGCTGCTGTAAAATTGACTGATGGATAAATATCAGTGTTTGAACATGTTTTTAATCTACCCAATTGATAATGAATATAAACTATTCCTAATGTACCTGTTTCGTATTAAAGGTGGTAAAATGTTGACAATCTCTGACATCAGAAAATTGCGCACAAAGACAATAAATATATTTGTTCTTCTTAATCTTTTTACATTTGTATTCATCTTTGTCCTGTTTTTGTAAAGCATATAAATATATACAGTGGATATATAAAGTCTAGACACCCCTGGTAAAATGCCAGGTTCCTGCGCTGTACAAAAATGAAACAAAGATAAATCATTTCAGAACTTTTTCCACCTTTAGTGTGACCTATAAACTGTACCACTCAAAGGAAAAACAAACTGAAATCTTTTAGGTCTTTTAGGCACTTTTTGATTTTATTACAGCACTCAGTCTATCAGCATGGCACATTTTGGGTATGCGTCTATCAGCATGGCACATTTTGACTTGGCAAGATTTGCCCACTCTTCTTTGTAGAAACACCCCAAATCTGTCAGATTGCGAGGGCATCTCCTGTGCACAGACCTCTTCAGATCACCCCACCCCACAGATTTTTTATTGAATTCAGGTCTGAGCTCTGGCTGGGCTATTCCAAAACTTTAATCTTCTTCTGGTTTAGCCATTCCTGTTGATTTGCATGTGTGCTTTGGGTCATTGTCATGCTGAAAATGAAGTTCCTCTTGATGTTTAGCTGTCTAACAGAAGCCTAAAGGTTTGGTGCCAATATTGACTAAAATGTCGAACTTTTCATAATTCCCCAGTTCCAGCTGAAGAAAAACAGCCCCAAAGCATAAAGCTGCCTCCACCATGCTTCACTGTGGGTATGATGTTCTTTTAGTGATGTGCAGTATTGAATAGTATAGTGGCAAGATGAAAGCCTTTACTAACGAAGAAAAACATCCAAGCCAGGCTACATTTTGCAAAAACACATCTGAAGTCTCCCAAAAGCATGTGAGAAAAGGTGTTATGGTCTGATGAAACCAAGGTTGAACTTTCTGGCCATAATTCCAAGGATATGTTTGGCACAAAAACATCACTGGGGCCTTAGTTAAGATAGGAATCCGTTCCAAATACCAGTTAATATTGGCACAAAACCTTCAGGCTTCTGCTAGAAAACTGAACATCTTTCAGCATGACAATGACCTAACGCTTACATCCAAATCAACAAAGGAATGGCTTCACTAGAGGTTTTGGAATCTCAGCCAGAGCCCAGACCTGAATCTGATTGAATATCTGTGGGGTGATCTGTACAGGGCTGTGCACAGGAGATGCCCTTGCAATCAGACAGATTTGTAGTGTCTCTGCAAAGAAGAGTGGGCAAATCTTGCCAAGTCAAAATGTGCCTTATAATTATTTTTATATTTTGTTTCTTCCAACTAAAAGATTTCAGTTTGTTTTTCATTTGAGTGGTACAGTTTATAGGTCACATTAAAGGTGGAAAAAGTTCTGAAATTATTTATCTTTATCTCTAATATTTATCTATCTCATTTTTGTACAGCGGAGGAACCTGACATTTTTGTGTAGACTTCATGTGTCTTTGTGCAGACTTTTTATATCTACTGTACATTCCCTATATAGATTACACATTTCACCACTAGTGATGAGCAGCATAGGCAATATTCGAATTTACAATGTTTCCCGAATAATTCTACTTACCGTATTTTTTGGACCACAAGACACTTTTTGACCCCCAAAATCTAGTGAAGTACAGGAGTGTCCACTTACTGGTACTGCTTTACTTGTCACTTCCTGTTTGGGGTGCCGTCCATTATAAGCTCTAACCACATCAGTAATGACCACATGGAGGTAAAGTGGGGGCTTTCATGGGCAAGAAGGGTGGGAACAGTGCTAAGAAGCTGACTAGGTTAAATTTCTTGAAAAGTTCAAGGACAAATTCCTTGAAAGGAAAATTGCTAGAGGTATGCATTTCAATTACCTAACAATTTTTTTTCTATCCCCTGCATTTTTGTATGTTGGTGATGAAGTATTGTTTTTTATTTTAATAAATAGACTCTGTATGAAATCTGTATGCACTGTGCATAAACGAGCGGAAGTCTTTCATAGACTCAATAGCAGTCTGTGTTTCTGCATGCATCTATGGCCAAAACCTAATGTTTAATTGGGATAACCCAGAGAGGCTTATTATTGCCCACCACAACATAAGCAACAAAAATCTGTAAATTACAAGTGCAATCAAACATAATTATTTGTATAGACTACATTTTGGTCAATAATTTTGGTGGGTCAAATTCAGAGAAGTGAAAAAAAGTTGACTCCTTTTACATTGCTCCTTTGGTCATGCATGCAGACCAGCAAGCAACAGTCATTTCTAGTTCTATACCAGCACTGATAGTTTAGGCTTACATGTAGCACTCACTGCTCCTGGGTAAGCTGGCTGCTTAGATACTGCTATTTCTTCTGCTCACTGACATCTGTCAAAAAAGATGGAGAGTAGACAGGACGGGGCCAAAAAAATTGCCCCACCCCATACTGTAGAGTCAGTCAATGTCACTTAGAATGAGAGCCTGAAGAAGGATGAATTCAGTGACCACATTTAAGGACTAGTAATACAAGTTTGATTTCAGTACTCTAGCACATGGTCCTTTCAGGCTCCACACACTGCGATTGAAGTATGATCGTTTCTCCTCTCATGCATAGGATATTCTTATGGAGACCTGTGTACCTTGCATTAGTCCTAAGACCTCCTGTGCAGAATTCTAAACAGAAAATATTTGTGGACATGGAAATTCATTTTGCATTCTTTATGAAGCTAAATGTGGAAAATGTGCATAGCTTTAAGAGAAAGTAAAACTATATATATTCTGTAAATTGTAAGAACAAGATGAATTTGCAGATGTATTATCTTGATATCTGATGTTTTGATACTATAAATGTACAAATCATGTGCTTTGATAATGAGGAACATCCCTTTGTAATTCATTAACACATGCAATATAAGGAGCTGGTGTCTTAGACAGGCAGTGACATAATGAAACACTGTGCAGTTGCTGTTGACTGTCACATGGCAGCCCAATGTTTGCTTTTCATACTGGAAAGTAAAAGCCAAATGGAAACACTCATCTGCTGAAACCATCATTCAGACGTGAAGAGGGGACATGTGTTAGGACTAGACTCATTTTTCCTGCTCAGTATCTGACCCCTAGAGAATATATTACATATTACAGGGAACTTGGACCTGCATTGTTAATTATGTCCTTATTTCTTAGGTCAGCCACAGTTAGGAATGTCCTTTTTATGTCTAAATAATACATGATGGTTGGAGAATGTATGTCTTTACATTCCAAGTGACTTTTTTTCCAAATGTTTTCTTCATAATACTGTTGTAGTTGTCTACATTTCAAAAGCCAGAAAAGAATGTTCATTAAAATTAAATTCATCTTCTCCATCGATTCACTTATAGGTTGTATAAAGCTAAAACCATGGAAAGTATAGGGCACAGTATTGCCGGGCACACCGCGGGCAGGCGCTATGGACATGTTACGCTTATTGGGCGAGAATGTAGAGCCAGCCATAGAAGAAGTGTTTCCAAAGCTTATCATAATGAACATGTTACCTTTTACATTCCTGAACGTATTTTAACACTGCAAGCATCTATACAAAATATGTTTTACATGTTAAGTTACTGCTTAGGCCTTATTCATCAACTCTTTCTCAATCCCTGGGGATGTATACTACAAGGCTTCCTCCCCAGTCTCTACATTATCAGTGCTCTCTATAAGCTGATGAAGTCTGTACTGTATTCTTTGACTTTGTGGTGCATTTGGATTTGCTAAGCTCGCTGAGGATAGGGGGTCTAAATCTGAAGTCCTTTTTTTTATATTAGAAAATATTACATTTGAAATAAATGTTTTATATTATAAAATATGTCCCTTTAGTGGCCATGTAGTTATTTATTGACTTTCAGCTTAACTGTTCTAATTTTGACTAGATTTCTCAAACTGATGTAGCAGCTATTGAATGTAGCCATAAATTTGATCTTTCATATAAGCAGAATTGTTTTTTAATCTTCATTGGTAATGATATGACCTTTCCTGCATCAGTGATTTCCACATTTAATCTCTGTATTTGACATTGGTGTGCATTTGTGTGTATGTGTGTAATTTAATGCTAGAGGCCTATGCCATATTTGTTTACTGATTGTAAATCATCAATGGACTCAACGTGACCTTTTCATGTTACAAGCCATGAGTTTTAAAAATTCATTTAGTTGAACTAATAATTTCTTAATACAGCCAGCACACACAGAAAATCTATAATGATTCATTTTATTTTAATGCGATTGCTTTTGATGTACTAAAATAACTAGATTTTTATATGCAGCATATGGTAATTACAGTTCACCTTTTTAATGAAAACATAGATGGGAATACTATCTGATTAATTTGTGTTTGGTGAAGGTGCTAAATCTTGTAGTGCTACGTTTATTTATTGTAGTTTTTATTTGCCTTAAAAAAGGTCAAAAACATATTTTCAGAACATATTTTTTTTTCAAAAATTTTATTAAGAAACAAAAATTTTATAACAAGTGCCGGTAAGTGTGAAACACAAAACAACACACAATTTCAGAGCATATATCAATAGTTTCCAATGTTGTTTTAATATGAAAAAAAATATCTATAATATATCATTTTAAAAGGTCAAGCTAAACTTTACTAATATTATCTCATTACCTATTATTTTTTTAAATAATGTAAAAAACAAAGGCTTTATTATACACTGATGATTTTTCTAAGTTGGTTGTATGATGAATACTGAAGAAAGAAACAAACAAAAAAAATCTTATCTGATTACTAGTGATGGAGAAAAGTAGATTGAGGCCTTTCAAGAACTGGTGGCCTAACCTTCTGCAAATAGCATACCATTCGCATGTTCCCCACGGACCGCCGCTGACTTCTATGGAGGGGAAGGTCTTAAACCTTCAGGTCATATTTGTAGCTACAATACCATTTTAAAAGTGGCAAAAGGGTGCAACCACTTGAACAGGGTCTTGCCAGAGGTAGATGAATCAAAAGGACTCCCATATCCCGCTTCCCACTCTATTGAATCTCTAAGGATCAATTGTCCCACAAAGAGGGTCTTTTTCTGGAGCTCCAGCGATGTGTTCGCGTCCCATGAAGTCTACCAACTGAATGAAACTTCTGGACACTGGCTGATTAATCTCCACCCAGTGGTTCTCGCAGCGACTGAAAAAATATGTGTTTTCTGTCTTTATATATTTGTTTCACAATGTTGTACAATATTCTTTGTATTGATAATTTTTTTTGTTGCAGCTGAAATATTCAAATAGGGGAAGTTACATATCAATTCACACAGAAGAACAACCATTCGCATGACTCATTCCATCACAAAAGTTGGAAAAAGAAAAATTCCTCACTTTAGGGAAGTGGATGGAGCCATGCAAATTGATGGATGCTGATGTACAAAGCTGAACCAGATGTATGCAGTTTGGAATAAATGTTTCTGTACGATAAGGCTATACTTTACACCAGCGGTTCTGGTAGCACATAGGGAAGGGAAGTAAAGGAATAATTTGCATGGCTAAAGATGTGTGATGGAATGGGTCTTGTGAATATATATGAATTCACAATAATTCAGACAAGGAATATAATTCATGGCTGTTAAAAAACAATGATCATTGCAGAAATTAAAACAAATATGTGTGAACAAATTGCTGTTGTATTACCTGATCTATCGCTACCCTATACAGTAGACAATCTACTACATTTACTACAGAAAGAGAATATTATTATTGTCACATCAACCCAATAGTGATCATATATTGCAAAATTAATCTGTTTGTGGCAATACATGCATTATAGCAAAATGTATAGTCCTGGGGTGATGACCTTGAAATGTCATTATCTTGGAATGAAATGTGGAGGCAATTTACAGGATGTCTGTTATATGAGGTATTGTGAAAATCTACTGCTTGATTTACAGTATTCCAAAGTCTATTGCATTGTATATGTTGTTCTTTGTGTGAAGTATTACTTCCTTAGTTCGGAAATCTCTGAGAAAATGTAATTGACAAACAAATCAAGCAGCTAGGTAAGATGTGATATCTGTTAATGGGCACATATATCAGACTTACAAATAAACATTTCAACACATCTATGGTCCTTACATCAAAAATACCACATATGATGGAATAATCCATAGACCTCTGAATATGTATGCAAAAGATTTATGGATTTACTGTGTAACTGTGGTAGAACTGGTGGATTAAATTTCTGCTACAGAATATTAAATGGATTTAAAGAATATGAATAAAGAGTAGTTTCAAATAAACGGAACATGGTATGTGTAATACTTCAATAATAACCTGTCACGAAGGGTGACACCAAAGCAGAGGGGATATGGCTGGTAACACCGATGATAAGGGGGTTTTGGTAAAGGCACAATCTGAGGCGCAGAGTCTAAGGAATCGTCTGGTGTTCCACAGAGCACCCTGCAAGGGCTGATGGACTTTGCTGCAGATGATTCCCAGGTTGTGGTTCTCAGATGCACCCTTGCAGTTAGCAGCTGACAGTTAAGAATTCAAAATGCCATGAGACAAAGACAGTCCATGGAACAAGCCGAGGATCAGAAGTCGGGAATCAGACATAGAAGAGAAAGCTCTTCTATGTCTTCACTCCCAGGTTCCTGTGTTTGCTATACTTACTCTCTTATGCTTTGGGGCTGTTTTTCTTCAGCTGGAACTTGGGCCTTGGTTAAGATAGAGGGAATAATGAACAGTTCCAAATACCAGTCAATAGTGGCACAAAACCTTCAAGCTTCTGCTAGAAAGCTGAACATGAATCTTTCAGCATGACAACAACCCAGAGCATACATCCAAATCAACAAAGGAATAGCTCCACCAGAAGAAGTTTTAAAGTTTTGGAATGCCCCAGCCAGAGCCCAGACCTACAAAAAAAACCACAGCTCCACAGGTTCACATGGTTTGTTTATCAACATGTGGATTTGAGATCCATATGACATAGATCCAGACATATCTCGTTGTTCCTAATTTATCTATACCTTTACAATTGTAAAAATAGAACAGATACTGTAAGAAAACATATGATTCAGTGCCGCATTTTTGGACCATAAGATGCACCAAAAGTTTTGAAGAGAAAAAATTTGCAAAAAAAAAGGGAGAAGACTTCCCTGCAGCAGAGTGTCAAGGCTTAAAATTTAGCATGTGTTTATACACTAGCAGTACCCATTCTCTGAGCACACTGACCAACTTATGAAGAGACACATTTTACAATCTGGCACTGAACAACTTACCCATGAGTAGCTATTTTCATATGGGAAGAGATATGAGTCTGTATCACAAAATGTATTTATTGCAATGCAGAATGTTAATGTAAATACCCAACTCATGCTATCTAATTGTAAAATGTCTCTGCCAGGGCCGTGCGACGCCGCTGTCAGCATTTGCAGGCACACACTAGCTTCTGCCTCTCCTTCCGTCACCGTCGCACAAACCGCCAAGTAAGACAAACTGCATCAACATAATTTGTGGACCACAAGATGCAGGGACACTTTCCCATTCATTTTAACGGTTAAACAAGTGTGTCTTATAGTATAATATGGTAACAATTACCTAATAATGTAAGCAAATAGAAAAAGTGGTAGGTATTTATAAATTAACATGTGTATGGGTGATACCGCCACAATGTAGAAAAAGGGTTACTTATATCCACAAAAATAACTTTTACAGCCTTGGAGATCCTTTACTTTAATCTGGTCCTTCCCTCCCATTCCGGAGTCTGGGAATCCTGTAACAAAAAGTGTTTTAGCAAATTGCTTTAAATACTGACAGAGTGCCATAAACTTTAATAAAGATATCTCAAATTATAATTTTTTTTTTTTTTTATTGTTTTTTTTTTATTGAAGAAAAGGGGAAAAAGAGCTTTGACAACAGTGAAATACATACAGGTACAGTAATGATACCTCCAATCACAGAGGGATAGATTAGCGGAAAATCAAGATCTCATTAACACACGTTTAGTACTCTTCAATATCTATGCTTACCAAAGGGAAGCCTATAGATATTCCGCGTCCTGTATCGTAGTGCTATCAAACAAGTAAAGAGGGGAAAAGTAGGTTTAGTAAAGGATAGTAGGGGATAGGTGTAGAGTGGCGACTGGGTCCCCTGGTGGGTCCCTGAGCAGACAAAGTTGGCATGAGGGTACTTATTTTGGCTGACTTTCAGTTTCCGAGCTAAATTCTTTTTAAGAGGTCCCTGAAGGTCTTGGTTTTCATAAATGTGTGCCAAGGGTCCCACAGGAGGGCTTAAGCATTTTCAGTATCTTTAAGTTTTGCTGTGAGGAATTCCATACGTGCCAATTGGGCCAGCTCCGCGAGCCAGTCCGTTATAGGTGGGGGGGTCGTAGATTTCCAGTACCGTGGGAGTACTGCCCTAACTGCTATAAGGAAAAATTTAAAGAGGTTACGTCTGGGCAGTTGACGGGGAAGTAGAGATAACAAAGCTATTTCAGGCGTTCTGTGCATGAAAAACCCCGAGTATGCCTGGAAGAAAGAGAAAACCGCCTCCCAGAAGTCAATAAGGCGAGGGCATCCCCACCACATATGGAGCAAAGAACCTATATCGTTCTGACATCGCCAACACTGTGGCGAGGACAGTGGGTACATTCTCTGTAAGGACTGAGGGCACCTGTACCACCTGGTCAATATTTTATAATTTTTTTCCTGAGCTGCTGATGCAGTACCGAAAGAGTGTGTATTAAGATAGTGACCACTTCGGCCTCTGATTTTTGAAGGTCACGTTCCCATGCCTTCAGGTATTGTGGTTTGGGTGGACAGAAATGGGCAGTAAGTAATTTGTATATTACTGACAAAGCATGTGATGGTATCTGTGGTTGTAAACATAAAGTCTCAAATTCAGTCGGGGTAAGACGGAAAGGGGGCAATTTACGCGTGGCAGTGATGAAGTCGCGCAACTGGAAGTATAGCAACCAAGATTGGGCCTGAGGGGAGAGAATGGGGTTTAAATCAATAAGTGGTTTAATATTATCTTCCGCCATTGCATCGATGATAGGCGACGGCCGCGATGCGGACCAACAAAGAAATAGTGCAGTCTGGGAGTTGGTGTCGTCTGGAGAAGATATAAAAAGCGTGGGAGGATATCCATTTTACATATGGAGACCCTACCAAACCAAGAATTTACAGATTTCTGTAGGGACTCTATGGATGATTTAGTAGAAGTCAGGAGAGGGACAAAATTAAGAGTATACAACTGAGACAGGTCTCTGGGTATCCAGACGCCTAGATATTTCAGTGCCATCTTCTGCCATCTGAAATCAAATAAAGAGGAAAGATTTTGTACTGTGGACGTTGGCAACGTTATATTCAGTGCTTCTGACTTACTATAGTTTATTTTAAAGTTAATCAGGTAGCCAAATATAGCAAATTCTTGGATCAAAGAGGGGAATGCTATCATCGGGTTAGTTATGTATAGAAGAAGATCGTCCGCATATAAGTCTATTTTATTGTGTAGGGGACCGGTAATAACACCTTGAATGGCAGGATTGCCTCTAATGGCATTGGCAAGGTGTTCCATTGCCAAGATGTACAGATATGGTGATAGCGGGCAACCCTGTCTTGTGCCGTTGGCAATTTTTTACGGGGCTCGAGAAGGTGCCGTTAATAGATATTAGTGCCGTGGGAGTGTCATAGAGGGCCCTGATTTTATGCATCAATGATTCGGGCAAGCCAATTTGCTGTAATGTGCCGAAGAGGAAGGACCAGCTGAGGCGATCAAATGCCTTTTCGGCATCTAAGTCTAGCAGGCAAAGAGGAGATTTTCGTTGCTGCGCCAATGCTAGTAAGTTAAGCGTCTTGATTGTACTATCCCTGGCCTCCCTGCCCGGCACAAATCTGACCTGCTCCAAGTTAATTATGGAGGGAATGAGGGGGGTTAACCTATTTGCAATTAATTTGGCGAGTATCTTCATATCCGTATTGATTAGTGATAATTGTCTGTAACTAGAGCATGACGTGGGGTCTTTGCCTTCCTTATGTATGAGGGTAATGTGAGCGGTTTGGGACTGTGTGGAAAGTCTCACTGTATCTGATAGTGTGTTATATAGAGTTAACAAGGGGGTAGAGATGGTTTTGGCTAGATGTTTATAAAAAGCATTGCAGAATCCATCTGGGCCCGGACTTTTACCGCCTGGTAATCTGGTTATTACCGTCTGCAATTCCTCTTGAGAAAAAGGATTTGCTAGGTCATGTATTTTGGTTGGGGAAATAGTAGGAAGAGCGGTTTGTTGTATGTAATCTTGCAAAGAAGGGATTGGGTATTCATGGGTGGGTGGTGGCTGTGGAAGGTTATAGAGGTCCGTGTAATATGAATGAAACGCC
>CM070034.1:81017125-81047570 GCA_036250615.1 Ptychadena robeensis | reverse complement strand
GACTATCATTGCAGAAATCTTGGTGCGGATTTATTGTGTGAAAAAAAAAATTTCTTGGGATGGATCCCCCTCTGTCATGTCATTGTCCAGGTGTTTGACCCCTTCAAACAACTTTCCCAACACTATTGTGGCCAGAAAGGGTCCCTTTGTTTTTTAAAATTCGCATCCCCATTGAAGTCAATGGCGGGTTCGCGTGTTCGTGAACTTTTACGGAAGTTCGCGTTCGCCGTTCGCGAACATCAAATTCCGGGTTCGCGACATCACTATCCCTGCGACCATCAACAGTTTTCAAAGCGAATATTGGGGTGATGCGAATATTTTGGAATATTGCGAAAATCGGCACTTTTGAAAATTCGCATGGAAATTCACGCCATGTTAAACATATATTGCGCACGAAATTCGCAATAAAAACTGCCGATATTCGCAATAAAAAAACCCCCAAACATATAGAATATTTCCAAATGTTTTTTGAAAAATTTGCGGCATGCCGCGAATACGAATGTAGCCTATGCCACTCATCACTAGTCCCGAGTAAAGCCAATAGGGAGCACTGGTATGAGGCCAAGAAGCTATTCGACCAGTGGTCTCAACGGAGGGAGCTTCTGGGGGAAGCCCACCTCAGCCCACCTTCTGGGGGAAGCCCACCTCAGACTCTGGGGGAAGCCCACCTCACAGGTTTGGGAACAAGGCTGGTCGGCTTCTGGCCAATTTGGCCAGGGGCAGATCTACCCCCACTTTCATGGCGGGCATGAGGGACCATAACAAGGTGGTCCAGACTGACTCAGCCACAATAAATGGGATCTTCTTCGGTTTTACCAATCCCTCTATCAGCACGTAGACAGCTCCACTGACGATGGACTGGCGTTCCTGTCTAATCTCGATGTGCCCAGGTTATCGGAAGCGCAATGGGATCTCCTCAATGCCCCTATCACACCCACTGACGTGGCACGAGTGGTAAAGATCATGCCCAACGCCAAGTCCCCGGGTCCGGATGGGCTTCCAGGGGAGCTGTACAAGATCCTCTTGACCCACATAGGTGACCCACTCTGTAGTGTATATTCCTCTGTATGGGAGGGGGGATCCTACTTTCCCACGGCCTGCGAGGCACACATCAAGGTCCTCCCAAAAAAGGGTAAGGACCCTCTGGAGCCAGGTTCCTATCGACCAGTCTCTCTACTAAATGTAGATGCCAAAATTCTATCAAAAATCATGGCAGACAGGCTGGCGGAGATCCTTCCCACTTTGATTCACCCAACGCAAGCTGGCTTTGTTAAAGGCAGATCGGCGGTGTCCAACATCCGCAAGCTTATTGCGGCGTTGGAACATGCTTAGCTTCATCCAGAGCAGGATATTGTTATTTTGACATTAGATGCCGAGAAAGCCTTTGACAACGTCAGCTTCCAATGGCTTTTTTCAGTCCTTCAGCACCTGGAGTTTGGGGGCACCTTTCTACATCTATTGTGCCAAATGTATTCCGTGCCGACTGCCAGGGTTGGAGCGGCAGGGATGCTCTCACCCTCCTTTCAGCTTCAGAAGGGAACTCGTCAGGGCTGCCCCCTTTCACCCCTTCTGTTTAATTTGGCGTTAGAGCCGCTTTCAGGATTTCTTATGTCCACCCCTGACTTCAAGGGACTGACTATTGGCAAGGAATGTCTGCGTGCAGCCATGTTTGCGGACGACGTTTTACTGTTTACTGCTGACCCGATGATTCATTATGAGTACCCTGCGGGAGTTTAGCTGGTATTTTGGCCTCAAGATAAATTTCTCGAAGAGCGAGATTCTTCCCCTAACTAACAAACCATTGGACGCATGGCGCTCGTCCACACCCTTCGCCATAGCTCAATCGCAAATCACGTATCTAGGCATCCGGATTGGCAGGCTCCCGTCGTCGTTATATACATTGAACTTCGTGCCCCTGTTCCAGACCATGATGAGGGAGTTGGACATGTGGACGTCGCTTCCCCTATAATTGTTTGGTAGGATACACCTTCTTAAAATGTCCTGCTTTACCAAACTCCTATATCCTCTATAGACCATACCACTGCTGTTGCGGCATAGCGACGTACGCATGCTACAACAGGCCTTCACCAGATTCATTTGGAAAAATGGTAAGCCACGCATTGCCAATCACACCCTGACTCTCCCTAAGTCGTGGGGCGGGATGGCTATGCCAGATATTAGGTTGTACAACCTGGCATGCCGCAGACTGGTTACAGGGCACGTCAGTGTTTTCTAATTGGCAGTTGGAAAAGGCGATAGCTTCTCCTTGGTCACTAGTTTCCATGTTGCACTGCCCTCCTGCACGCCTCCCTACTCCTCTCAAAAACAATGTTCTGATCAGGGACACGGTGGTTGCCTGGAGGGAGGTGAGGAACATGCTACATGTCCCTTACCATGTATCCACTCATCTGCCACTTGTAGGTAACCCATTGACCATAGATTGTGGAACCTCGGCAGTATACAAGTGCTGGATGGCAAAGGGTTCAACCAAACTGGGGGATTTTTTTAATAAACCGGATCTCACCCTTCTCACATTTTCGGACCTCTGCACCCGATATGGCCTCCCTCCCTCTCATTGATTTTATTATTGGCAGATAGTCAGTTTCTGGCGTTCCCTCCACGTCTTCCCGACACAGGCATTCACTGTATACCCTATAGATTCTTTTCTCTCCAGCAGGGTGGTGACGATATCCGCTATGTATCGCTATTTGCTTACCACCATCAGACTGCCTATGCTGGACCACTGGGCATCTCAATGGTCCAAACACTTCCAGGTTGAGGGCCTTCCTGGGTTTCTACCCGATCTCTTCCTCCCCAAGGGAGCACGTCAGGGACCTGTCCGAAATGTGACAAGCCTAAGGCCTCGCTGGAACATTGCCTCTGGTCCTGTCCGCCTATTGTGAAATTCTGGGAGGAGGTGGTGGCATACATTCTGTCCATCACCGATGAACGGGTAGTGATGGACAGTACCTTACTTCTTTCTGCATTTCTGGATAGGGAAATTCAAACGGGGATCAAATCCTCACTTTCCCAATGGGCCCAACTATGCCTGCTTACTGCCCGTAGGTGTATCCTACATCAATGGTTATCCCCAATGCCTCCGTCGGTTCCATACCTAGTTCGCTCCCTTATGGAACTCTTCCACATTAAGAGGCTAGCAGCGGACACTCTGGGAGATGCATGTGTGACTAGGTTCTTCCGATGGTGTAGGAGGTTTTTACAAACTACCCTTCCCCCTTCTGAACGGGACCAATTGATGTATAGGTTCAGACACTCCACTTGGTATGCCAAGCAAGATCTGTGTAACACCCTAGGGACACTAAGGATACAGAAGCAGAATTCCTGAATCCCTCCATCGATAGGTACATGTAGCTGACGAATTGGGAAGAAATGGGGGGATGTTTAGCGAGCGGGAAATGAGCAGAGGTTATATTTATTGTTGTTTTGATGTTTTTATGTGTATATTATTTGTTATTGTTGCGGAGAGCTGCGGACTACATCCTGTTAAGGGCGGAGGCCCTCCTGTTGGGCCGGTGACCTGAGCCGCCACACACTTCTCGAAGCATCACATGACTAGGAGGACGGTTGAACATGCATTTATAGATAATGTACATTCATGAACAACTGTCTGTATGTCTGACTAGGCAGACTTCTGCAACATGTGTCTATCTCTTCTTTGTTATATGAAAGTTTGAAAAACCAATAAAATATTATAAAAAAAAAAAAAAGAAATGGCTTCGCACTGTAGAGTTTCAGCTGGCCACGGCGGATGGCACGGTTAATTGTATTCACTGACAATAGTTTTTAGAAGTATTCCTGAGCCGATTCTGTGATTTCCTTTACAGTAGCATTCCAGTTTGTGGTACAGTGTCATTTAAGGGCCCGGAGATCACGGGCATCCAGTATGGTTTTATGGCCTTGACCCTTACGCACAGGGATTATTCCAGATTCTCGGAATCTTCGGATGATGTTATACACAGTTGATGATGATAGATGCAAAGTCTTTGCAATTTTTCACTGGGTAACACCTTTCTGATATTGCTCCACTATCTTTCTGCGCAACATTGTGGGAATTGGTGATCCTCTACCCATCTTGGCTTCTGAGAGACACTGCCACTCTGAGAAGCTCTTTTTATACCCAATCATGTTGCCAACTGACCAAATTAATGTTATTTGGTCTTCCAGCTCTTTGTTATACTCAAATTTCCTTTTTTAGCCTCCTATTGCTACTTGTCCCAACTTTTTTGGGATTTGTTGACACCGTGAAATTTTGAATCAACATATTTTTCCTTTAAAATGATACATTTACTCTGATTAAACGTTTGATCTGTCATCTACGTTCTATGACAAATAAATATTGACATTTGCCATCTCCACATCATTGCATTCAGTTTTTATTCACAATTTGTTTAGTGCCACAACTTTTTTGGAATGCGGTTTGTATTTTCTATAAGGTAATCTAATTAATTAGAAAAAATAGGCACTGGAATAGTAATGCAAAAAATTATGAATATGAAATAAGATCTGTTCATATATGAAAATAGCTCTGTTTTCCTCCTTACATTACAACTTCTCATTTAATACACTGACTGTGTGAGAAAAAGGTCTTCATACATTTTTCAAATTAAATATAGGCACCAAGGGAACATTACAGACACGTATGAAATTACATTTCAAAGTTTAAAACTTACACTTGTGATTGTACAAACATGTTGATTACAAAATACAAGTTATACTATATATGTATTGTAAAGTTCAGGGGATAGAGATCAGCCAGCAAAAAAATCAAACAAACATCCACTGATGTAATCCTTTAGTTCCCCCGCAGTGCTTAGCCTTGCCAGTGGGTTCCTGAAAAAGTCCCCATTCACTGGGCTTTCCATGAGAGCAGTTGAACTACATACAGGTTAGCCATGTGGCTACAGTTCCTACAGTCTACCACCTCTATCTGCACACCTAAACCCTTTCAGGCAGGGTTTCTTTCTGGCTGAAGGCCCATAAATTCTAGAGTATATTTGGGGTGGAATGGGAAGGCCAACCCAGGTCCACATTCCAGAATTCCGGGAATTCTGTAACAAAACTAAAGAAATGGCAAATATGGTTGCTCCTTATGTTGCACATAGGAGATATATTGCCCATCCAGGATTTGCCCTTGGGGACCTCTACATGATATATTTACACACACATACATACATACATACATACATACATACATACATATGTAGAGGAGTGGTGAAGGGCTGACTGCTTGGTGCCTGTCTGGGCGGGGACCCTAGGGAATACGTGACCTAGGTCACCAGGTGCTGCGATGTCTCTTACCCTTTGGCGTGCTTTTCTTCTCTTCTTCTTCAGTGGGCAGCCATCTTAGGCCTGCGTGTGGAACAGGGCACTGGCACAGCTTACCGTGGGAGGCATCCAGGCACCTTGGTCCAGACAGGTAGTCAGCGTGCTCTGCTTCACACAGTTCCGTTTGGAAAAAGTATAATCAAGTCACAGTTCTTCATGCAATAATAAAGAATGTCCACAAACACTGGTTGCTGCTTAACTGGGAGCTACTTTACTAAGCAAAAGAATATTTACAGGTGCAGCACTACCTCTGGTCCCAGAAGTAGGGTATCAGACTCGGGAAGTTTCATAAATGTAATACAGTCTATAAACAGTCCTTGAAGGTGTCTGTAATCCCAGAGAGGGACATTGGTTTACCAGGGCAGTGAGAGAATTAGGGTGTCCATCCAGTAACTACCCTAGCCCTCTGGGGAAACAAGTTATTCACATATTCAGCTGGAAGATCCTGCACACCCCCAGGCCTTAGGCCTGTCCCATGGGGGTTCTGGCAGCAGAGCACCTGTAGAAGCTGGCAGACGGTGTGACTTCCAGGGCAAGACTACTTAGCCCCTCCTATGTCTTAGACTATACTTCTCTGTGGGCAAGGACACCTATATATATATAGAGAGAGAGAGAGAAAAGCCTCTGTTACCCCATGCAAAAATAGTGCAGGGCTAGGTTTCAGATTTAAAGAGGTTTAAACCCTCATGTAAACATATCTATTCTAACCTACATGTAATAATTAATACATTTTCTTATTACAAAAAATAGCTTTTTCACACTTTTATTACTTTTAATCTATCTCCTTCCACTGTCTTCCTGTGCCATTGCTGCCTCAAACTTCGTGTTTAGGAAACCTGCGCACCTGTCTATACATGTCCCAAGACAACTTGTATGAGTAACTTGTTGGACATGCATGTATGAAACAGTGACCATAATACACCACAATACAGGATTGCCAAAATCTGCCCAAACACCCTTATGAAATATAGCTTACATAGCTATAAGAATATGTCTATATTTAAATGTTAACCTAACTAGTGATAGCCAAACATCGGCCAGGTCCGTTTGCGAACAGGCGGATCGCAAGGAATTTAAATCGGGAAAACCAGAAGTGACATCGGTGACGTCACTTCCAGTACCTGGAATGCATAGTTCCAGGTTCCGATTGCCAGATGCGATTTTTCACTAAAAGGTCTCTAGTGAAAAGATTCTTCCTCCGGGGGGATCTTACTGCTCCTGATCCTGCCAGTGGAAGAATAGTAATCTCTTTCTTGCCGGCAAACAGGGCGGGTCAAAAACCCGTACTGCTTGCTGGCTAGAAGGAATGTGAACATCCATGTTTGTGGATGAAAGGTGATGAACTTAACATTGTATAATTACAATACAATGTTGAAATGTGTGGATTTCACACAGTGGTAAGTTGGTATTTATTTAAATATATGTAATTGTGGTATAAGAGGGTCCTTTTTTTCCAGCATTAGTGACTCACCACCTGAAGCTCCCCATAGACACATCGATTTCTGGCTGTAGTTGCGGGAGATCGACCGGCATGCATGCTCACACAGAACGCTTGGTGGTCGATCGCATGAAACTACAGAGGTACCCACCTTGGCGGCAAACGGTAACGTATGGTGGTATTTTTCTGGCCGATCCTTAAACCTGGAGGTTGACCAGAGTCCCCATCCAATGTATCTGACTGCAATCTGACGGAAATCCCTGTGTTAATGGCACACACAGGATTCCCATCAGTTCTGCAGACTCATCACAGCATGGTGACGTCACCACGCTGTAATGAGTCGCCGGCAAAACAGCCGGAAATCGAGGTGTCTATGGCCGGCTTAAAAGACAAAAGTAGAAATAAAGTAATTGAGGATTATTCACTGAAAAGTATACTTTTCACTTAGCTCAGTGAAGCTTTATTTCCTTCCTTTATCCTAACATGTTTAATGGCAAGTCCACATTTTATAAATTCTATGCACATAACTGGGTGTTCAATGTGGACAATGTAAATTAGTCCCACTGAGTAAACATGCCACTGCTATACCATTTCCTCATCATCCTGAGATGTCTTTTACTTCTTAGTATTTCCACCATGGAGGCCATCCTTATATAGGCATGAAGACTGGTCATTCACATTTTGAACAGACATTTCCTAAATGCAAATGTTCTTTAGTTTCTCCTTGGCAAACAACTGGAATAAAGAATTTCTGTCTTGGGCTGAGTTAATCTCTGGTGAACTTGGCTTTGAATGTTCACTTGCTTTTTAGTAAGAGGATTTTCCACTTTTATAATGGGTGATGGGTAACCGGAATTGGGAGTATCTGTTTGTTTCTGAATTTAGTACAGAAATGTTAAATGCTGTGTTTAAGTTAGCAGTTTATTCTTTTGAATAGTTTTTTGTTATTTATTCTGAAGAGTTGTCCTGATCATGATGTGAGTTTTAAAGTTCTGTTTGGAGACACTTACTTTTTAAGCAATGTGTAGTTTAACAACCTCCATCCTGTAATTCTGTAGGCTTTTGTTGTATAAAATGTATTCAGCTTGGTGCAAAAATGTTTTTTGGGGATTTAAAAAAATGTAACAGTTGATGGGAAAAAATTCTGAATATACAAGTTGAACAAAAGGCGTTCCTTGCTTATTGGTGCTTAGTGGAAATTTAGTTGAAACAATTCCAACTTGCATCAAAATGTCCTCTATAAAACCATTTCTTTCTACTTTAGAACCTCAAAGGATATTTTTACATTGAAGGTTTCTAATGCTTGTTAATGGTCATCAAATTTGATGCCCAGAAAACATTGTGGGAATTGAAGTCCGTGAAATCAAATTTTAATAGCTTTTATTTACTATTAAAGCTGCACCTTATCCTGAAAAGACTGAGCCTTTAAACTGGCACTGGGTAATTTACGGACTCTTTTCTCTCATTGTAAGAATGATTTTACTTGCAGACAATGTTGCTCTCATGGTTATGTCGATGAATAATAAAATAAATTATGAACCTGTACAAAAGATTTTTTTAATGAATGAAAACTTTTACACCACATTAATGGAACATTTGCTGATTTCTAATCTATTTAATCAAATATTTAACATATGAATTGAACAATAAAATGTTACCAATATAAATTAACATAAATGTTAATGCTTCTACCTGGCCATTATAATAATAAATTATTTTAAATAGAGACAAATCTATTACATAAGTAATGCTTTTGTTAAGAAACAAAATTAACATACAGGGAGTGCAGCATTATTAGGCAAGTGGTATTTTTGAGGAATAATTTTATTATTGAACAACAACCATGTTCTCAATGAACCCAAAAAACTCATTAATATCAAAGCTGAATATTTTTGGAAGTAGTTTTTAGTTTGTTTTTAGTTTTAGCTATTTTAGGGGGATATCTGTGTGTGCAGGTGACTATTACCGTGCATAATTATTAGGCAACGTAACAAAAAACTAATTTATACCCATTTCAATTATTTATTTTCACCAGTGAAACCAATATAACATCTCAACATTCACAAATATACATTTCTGATATTCAAAAACAAAACAAAAACAAAAACAAATCAGTGACCAATATAGCCACCTTTTTTTGCAAGGACACTCAAAAGCCTGCCATCCATGGATTCTGTCAGTGTTTTGATCTGTTCACCATCAACATTGCGTGCAGCAGCAACCACAGCCTCCCAGACACTGTTTAGAGAGGTGTACTCTCGAATTCGTAAGTCTCTTTTAGTTTTGCCAATGTAAAAGCTCCCACAGCGGCAGAACATTATGTATACCACCGCTGTGGATTCACAATTGGCCTAAAACTTAAGATGTAGGGATTGCCTATTCGGAGGTTCGACAACATTGCCCTCACTGATGAATATACATTGAGGGCATTGGCCACAACAAAATAGGCCTGTGATGTTGGGGGTCACAGGAATGGAGAAATGACTCCTGACTAAGTGGTTTCTTAGAGATCTGGATTTGCGGTATGTGATCAAAGGACGGTTAGGAACGTACTTGGATACAGCCGGGTCAGCTGTGAGCACGTGCCAATATTGTCCGATAAGGGACCTCACAGGCCCATGTACATTTGAATATGTCATAATTAGCCTTGTAATAGGGTTGTCGTCTGTTTTGGGCGTCTTAGATTGTAGGAGCTTAGGCCTGTCTAGGTCCTTAGCCCGTTGGTAAGCCTTTTTAAGAAGCTTGTGGCTATACCCTCTCTCCACCAGGCGCGTACGCAACTCCCCAGCCTTGATGTTAAACTGTTCAATAGTAGAACAGTTGCGTCTCACTCTCAGATACTGAGAGTAAGAGATGGAATTCACCAAGGCCTGGGGATGCGCGCTGCCTGCGTGGAGGACGGTATTTCCGGCGGTGGATTTACGGTAAAGTGTGGTAGACAATGTACCAGCAGGTTTCAGTCTCAACTCCAGATCCAGGAATGAGATCTGTGTTGAGGAGTACTCCAGAGTAAATTTGAGGTTCCAGTCATTTGACTGGAGCTCCTCCAGGAATTGGACAAGAAGTTCCCGAGATCCATGCCAGATGATCCCTGAAGAAGCCCAGGCAAAATGTGTCAGGGCATAAAATAGGACACCTTCCTGTGGTGTATGTTTTAAAATAGCAGTTTGCTAACTTGGATATGAAGGGAATTCAGGAAACCGGTGGAACAGTGCCTCCACCTAAACCTGATACTCTCAGGAAGCCTATGGGTAGTGTGTCATGTAATATATATGTTCTAAATGTGATCTTATTCCCCCTTTTTTTTACTACTTCTGGTTTCTGACTTATATTGCCTTAAAAGTTCCCTACTAGGATTAGGCCTATTGTTTTACTAAGACTTTGCTCTCATGGCTTTTTGGATAACTCAGTTTATTGGTCTTGTTGTTAATATCTTTGCCCAAATTATTAGACTTAATTAGAGATGGTCAACCTTCTCTAGCCTAAATATCCAGTGCTGCTATTGCCCTGCTGCCGATGCCCTCACATTGCCGAAATTACGCCTGCACTTTTGGGTTGAGCCCATCTTTGATACTTCCTCCTGTCCTGCCATCTCCATCGGTTAATTGGCGTTTGCTGCGTGAGTTGTGCTGGTAAGTTCTATATGATATCATTTGTGCTGTTTAATTCGAGTTGCTGTTTGTATATTCCCTATCGACAAATGTGATTCCATGATTCAACCTGATTGGTCTAGTTTTAGATGTAGTGGGATTAATTTAGGCATTTGTTCACGAATGTGTTTTTCCCACTGTGAATTTTCCATATGGAAATTGTAAGATCTAATTCAAATATTGTGTTATAGATTAGTTAGTCCCTGAGGAAGCCCCAAGGGGGCGAAACATGTCGGAGGGAATCTGCTGTTGATCAAGCTTTCATGTCTGTATACACACACCAATGATTAACCGAATACTTTTGGTTTTAAATGATAAATGTGAGGGGTCATCCCAGTGTATAATGAGGCTCTGACCCTTCTTCCCCTTTTATGTATTGTATAACATGCATATGAAATTGTATGTCATTTTTGTATATTTTGAATACAATTTTAAACTTATTAACTGTTGACCCAGTGCCTAAAAAACCTGATCTTTTGAACCAATTTCCGGGATTATAGGTGACCTTTTGCACACTTATTCCGGTTTCATTGATTTTTCTTTCCTCTGAAGTTTACTAGGGGTGTGGCACATGATTATATGGTTGTGCTTCCTCCCTCACCTTCCTTTTTAAACCAGTGCTGCTATTACCCATGCTGTCTAACGCTGTGGTTTTCCAACATGCTACTTCTGAAAAGCAGTAACAATATTCTATACATGGTAGGAGACCATTAAATGTGACTCTGCCTTTCATAATGAGGATGTAGCCCCTGCCAAAATCAAGGGACTAATGTGTTAAATATTTAAGAGGGAAAGGAGCAAGATTGTCACCGACAGCTGCAGGGATGTTGCCTGTCAGTGAGTGGCTTGGCTCCTTGCCCAGTTCTGTGCATGTCTCTTTTTGTATTGTCTCTGCCTGGATACTAAGAGGCCCAGAGCTTGGCGCCTTTTTAGAATCTGGGGCCCTGGGGGTGCAGTGAGGTTACAGTCTAGACAAAGGGGCCCAGAAGAGTGTCTGAAGTCTGGAAACTCGTCTAGGAAGGAGATCCTGTTATCTGGTCTGAGGAACAGGGTAAAGGATTCCTGAGCAAAACAGTCAAGGGCGGCCTACGGAAGCTAAAGGGGAACTCTG
Organism: Ptychadena robeensis; assembly: GCA_036250615.1. Taxonomy (NCBI): domain Eukaryota; kingdom Metazoa; phylum Chordata; class Amphibia; order Anura; family Ptychadenidae; genus Ptychadena; species Ptychadena robeensis. The sequence continues at coordinate 81,036,025 of CM070034.1, read as the reverse complement.
TTGCACGTTCTAGAAGAAGACTGGTCATTGAGAGTGAAGTCTACTTCAAAGTCCCCAAGAGAGGTTAGTCAAGACAGTGATTTGATCGTGTGTAGAAGAAGCTGCCTAGTGAGGTACTAGGGCAGTGTTGACTGTGATTACTCAATGTCTGGAGAAGAAGCTGCCTAGTGCTGGGGTGGCCAAGACAGTAATTACTAGTGTGTGGAAGAAGCTGCCAAGTGTGGTGCTAGGACCTCAGGGTGCTCGAACAACCTTGTCCTTTGCCCTCTCGCCCATGACAACGTGTGCAAATAAACTCTGTTCAAGTTCAACTGCAATATTTCTCAGTGGTCATTTCTGCTACCCGGTGTCCCATTCACTACACAGCGGCACCCACGGGTGTCATCGCTTCAAGTAGCTTACATTTAAAGTAAAGGCTGGTGTGTGTTAGTCCATAAAAAATTCTTCCGACTTTTTGTTTGTACTCTTGACCACTGCCATTGTATTTTTGTATGTGTGCTATGCATTTGTATGCTGTGTACAATTCATGTAGACATTCTCTCAACATTTTTTATTCCCACTGTTAGTTGCATCTTAGTAGCTCCTATTGCTTACAAAAGAGCAGGACCAGTTATAGAAACAATTCCTGAATTTATATCTACCAAAATGCCCCTGGTCATTGACAATCTAAGCAACACCTTTGGTCACCATATTGTAGAGGCTTTGCAATTGTACATTTTGTTACTCAACTGATTAGGAGTCTTAAGGTAGCCATGCACGGGCCGATTTGTCACCGATCATTGGCGATCAATTCCTGATCGACTTTTCCAGGCGATTGGGAATCGGCAATTGATCAGACCACCTTGGGAATCCGATTTGTGGCTGATTTGGACATAAGCTGATCTTCAAAATGGCCAATTCCACAAAATCCATCGATCGAAACGGCTGCTGCATAGGGCTGTGAGTCCACCAACATACTCCGATTGCAAAACGATGAACCAAAAAAAAACCAATATGTTCAATGTCCGATCCGATTTTTAGTCAATTCTGATTTTGTTTGGTCAATCGTTCAGGGTGGACAAAACGTGATTGATTGCGGATCGATTGCCGATCAATCTCGTGAACGCGCGCAGTGATCGATCAAAAATTTAGTGGAAAATCGACCTGTGTATGATTTAGCACCCTGTGGGTTCTTGGCACTAGTGTATTATTACAGCACTAATTAGCTGACTGTTAAGACCTAAGAGAAAAGTGGTGGCTTACTTATATGTATGGACAGAGAGTTGTAGTGTTGTAGTGTAATGTTTCTTTTAAATAAACCTTAGTTTCAGGATTGAAAGCTCAGCACCTACAAATGAAAATAGCTTATGCTACCCTTGCACAAGATAAACAGATAAATTAGTTACACATGTACAATTTACATGTCTAGGTTACTGTCTATAATAACTGCAGTTGTCTGTTCTTCTTCCTTGTATAAAATAGATTTATTTTAGGTTTATCATATTTTCAAATAGCAGTGAATTTTGTGCTTGCATAATTCTTTGCAACAGCGCACAATTAATCAGAGAAGCAGAACAACATTGCTTAATTACTTCCACTATTTATGTGCTAAATTTGTAAGATGACTTCTAACTTTTATCTGCACATATTACTGACTTAATTACTGCAGATGCATAAGCTATTTAAGACTTGGAAATATTTGACACAAGTTATTTATTGGATGCTGACATCCAAAAAATAGGACATATTCATGTGAAAATAAGTAGGTTCTGCAGAAGCTAGGGGCGATTGATAAAGGCAAAAAAAAAATACAGAAAGCTTAATACTGATATTAATTATATATTAATTTACTTGTTGTACGGTAAATTATACGGAAAAAAAAGGACCTCCCCCATATTTATTTACAAACATAAACCATGGCAGTTAATCAAATAATGAGTTTGCTACTAATAGATAATTACATATATATCTTCATATAAATCATAGTATTTGAAGATGGGATCTATACAATGTGATTGAATCCTTATCTTAACTGTACATTATCCCCTCCTGATGAGGCCGAGTAGGGGCTGAAACTCATCGAGTAGGGGCCAAGGACATATGTAGACGCAGTTTTTAATTAGTTTTTCTAATTATATACTATGTAATGCCTTTTTTCAAATGATATGGTTTGATGTGGGACAGCATGGCAGGGATTATTATATTTATGCCTGGCCGGTTAACCCACAATTATGTTTTTTTAGCCTCCAATATAACTTTGTAAGAAATAACATTGTTAAACTTTTTCCACCATTGATGTTGTTCATCCTTTTGGTTGACTTCTCTGATCCAGGGTCATGCAAAATCCCCTAGCTTTGGGGGTAGGGCCACCCCCATGATTTCAAGTGATTGCCTAGAAATCAATGATTAATTTTCTTAAAATTCCTCTGAATTTTATGGGGATAGTGACCACCTACCCATGCAACCCGAACCTCTGCCCCTCCTTTATGGGTGTTTTTTTAATAGTACCCATGTTAAACATTTGATCAAATATTTAACATTTCCAATGTGTTCAAGAATGTCTTTATTATGCCTTCCAAGATACACAAATTCCACCCTGTACATATGTGCTTGTCACCCTTTTAGCATCATTTATGAATGAGGAATAAAGGTGATCTTACATACATAGGAAATTTTAAATGCATTATAATTTGTGAACTTTATTTTCAATAATTATAAACATACATCCACTACATACCTGTCAACATCATTGTGCCATGATAAGGGACAAATACAGGAAGTGAAGTCCTGGTATCGGAGGCCTCCCTTACATTTAGATGTGGGCTGATTTAGGAGGAAGAGGGCATTACTCTCCCTGCTAATGTCCCATCCCACACATTATCAGCACGAGCGGGGTGGAAACGTAGGAGGGAGTGTAACCCTTCTAAATTACCCTGTTTTCAATCCCGTGAAATTGGGATTTGACCGGGAAAGCCACACAAAAAACGTCATAGTGTTAAAGATGACAGTAATGATGCAGTTTATAGTTTATCTAAATTTTGACCTTCCACTGCAACAAATTTTTATTGTTAGCCTGGGCTAAATAAAAAATGAAATTCAGATATTTACAGTCCGGTAAAAAAAATTCAGTTTACAGAAGGTAAACTGATCAATCACATGGATATGTTATGCTCTATAATTAGTTTATCACAGTTCATGAAATATTGTTTTAGTCAGGAGAAGGACAAAACCACTGGTCCTGAACTGGTTACTAAAATATATAACAATAGTTAGTGTGCTGTCAATTTATTTATGTAGAATACGTTTCTATGACAAGTGTAAATGACAAATTGTTTTGATAAGATAGTCAAGCTATTTAGACTACAATATACAAAATCCAATTTTGCTAATAAACATGTACCCTGTTATGATTACACATACAGTATTTGAAAGTGGGAGTAAAGCAATAAAAAGCCTAAAAACAAAAGAGATCCATTGTATATTTTATTTCTTTATGAACTGTATAGTGCAAATATACTTTTCTGACAAAGTGATAAACTTCAGTGACAGCCAAGACAAAAACTGTTTAGAGAAACTGCAGTTCTCAGGGATAAAAAAACAAAAAAACTTCCCATTCAATCTTTCTTAATTTAGTAGATATGTATGTCTCAAGAAAAAAAAAGTATACCCCTGATGTGAATTACAGGTTCAGCCTGTGACTATAGACTGAATTGGAATGATCCCATGTGAACATTAGGGCATGTCCATGCACATAAAGGATGTAGTTGCATGAACAATATTTTTTTTATTGTTTGCTTTAATAGTCATACACCCTAGTAAAAAATATTGCACCTTGTATTTATAAAGCATCCAACTGTACATTACATCAGGGTTGAAGAGCGGAGGGGTTATTTTTGTGGCGACAGAAGGTGGGGAGTGATTTTAACCTCCCTAACTTTCTTCCCGTACCGCACAGTTTTTAACAGTGTCATATGGTCAATAGCAGCAGAGTACATTGTACAGAGTACTCCCCCTCCCCCTGGCCCTGTCTGGAAGACCGACACCCATCCATTAACATGAAGGTCTATGGCGCAGCTCCCCTCCACCCCTTTGGCATCACCTATGACACTGAAGGGGTGGTGCCGGAACCCCAGAAATTCTACAGAGATTTAGAGAATTGCCATAGCTTTACAAGGGATATATCAAGTTCTCCCCCTCCTCTAGCATTTGGGACAAACCCAAATAGCAGACAAACTGGGTTTGTCTCAAACGCTAGGGAGGTTAAAGCACAAAACTTTGAATTCTCTGAGCTATTAAAACACAGTGTATGGATTTGCAGAGAGGAGAGGCAGATGAATAGCGATCAGAGCAGTAGTCTAGCAGCATTTATGATGGATTGAAGAGGTGACATTCAAGACTTACCTGCTTCCTATCTTTCTGTATGTTTTGTGTGCATGTTGCTGGCTTCTCTTCACAATGTACAGTTGTTTCTTCCAGAAGTTATCGGGAAACAAAATCAACCTTGTTAAGTGGAATGTGACTTATCTATCCAGGAAGGAGGGTGGCCTAGGGATGATCAACCTGATTCTGTTCTTTTCTCTGTTGTTCTTGAAGTATAACTTTGGTAGTATGTTGGCAGAGAACCCTCCTGGGTGGGTAGTTATCTTCCAGTCTTGGTTCAGGCCTTTTCTGTGCACCTGGGAAAGTGGTTGGCAGGTGAAAAGTCTGAGGGTTCAATCTCACCAGCTCCCAGCTTATGTCACCCAGTGCCTGAGAATCCTTTGTCAGTGGCAGCTCACAGAGGAGGACATGAAGTCTCTTCTCAGGAAACTGAGAGGAGAATCTCGTTTTTGGTGAGTCCCATGGCCTTGAAAGATTGCCCAAACTTTGTGCTGAGAGAGGGTTTAAGTTTAATTTACCTGGAAAGGATGCCTTTCAGGACTGAATCTGGCCAGGGTTGTTCCAGGGTAAACTACAGGTTAGAGGGTACTGGAGGAACCACTCTATAGATGGCCGAGGTTGTCTGAGAATGGACTGAGTGGTGTCTGAAGAAACATTGGACCATATTCTGCTCCAGTATGCCTTTAACATTGAAGTTTACAGACGGGTGGGGAGGGCCCTGGGTGTCCCTTTCCTTCATGACGTGAGTTATGCGGGGTGGATGTATGGAGCATATATGACTCTGGATTTCGATTTCGGCACAAATTTCTAAATCAGTGTGTCGGTCCATTACTTCACATGAAAAATGTGTCAAGCCTGCATTAGAAAAAAAGTCATCCCTGTGGAAGAGGTGGTGCATTTTATTCTGCACGAGGTGGGGAAAATTCAGGATCTTGAGAAGGTCAGGATGCCAGAGGGAGCCTGGATAAGGGCGTGGAGGAACATCAGGTCCCCCAATCGTGGAATGTCTCTGGGTCAGCTGCTTTCTTCTCTGTTCTGGTCACTTTCTTAGATTTTGGATGATGACTTTTCTTTGAAAAAGGGCTTCATGCATCGCAGGGTGTAGGGGAGCTTCATGCATTGTGGGGTGTAGGGGGCGCTTCATGTATTGGGGGGTGTAGGGGGGCTTCTTGACCTTTGTTTTGATGGTTTGATGTAATAATAGTTCTGCTATTTCAATATTTAATTGGTTTAATTTTTTTATATTTCAGTAACACTAACCACTGTGTTTAGTTGAAACACGATGGGCAAATGGAGTGGACTGTATTGCCACCTTTCTTACTGCAAAAAGTAATATTGTCCTAATGTTCAGTTAATGGATTAATGTGCAGGCTGGGATTTTTGTCTCCAGCCTGCCTTGTTACAAATATACAGCTGAACTGAAAACATTTTTTAAGAGCTTTTAAAAAATGTACAAATGACTGAATTGTCACACTGTACTATAGTAGATACTGTACATTGCTTTAAAATTAGCCTTTCATCTTCAAACTTGCAAATTCTAAACATAGTGAAAATGTTATACCAACTAGGTCATCTTTTTCCATCTGTGATAAGAAAGACTCAGAGAAGTGGAAATTGAGTTCTCATCACTTATAGTTAAAACTGTGATGTCACTCCTTTACTGTATAGGTCATGCTATCATCTGTGTTATATTATTCTTGCATTCAATTGTACTTTATGTTTGAACTACTGTCAGCTAAATGGCAATACATTTGGAAAATATCAGTCTATTCCAGACTTATTTGATTATTGTAGGTCCTATACAAATGGATCACATGTATAGGTTTCATAAATGTGAAATGTGGCAGACGAGGTAATGGGGGAGGAGATGACGCAGGGTCATAGCGAGACCACCCACTTTTTGACAGTATGTGGATAGGGGCTTTAGAAATGTGTGACGATTGGGAGCTGTACAGAGAAGGAGGGTGTAAATATTTAAATCCATATGTTAAATTTTTATCTTCATTGACATTCTTTTTAATATTATTGTTATGACCAGGAATTATAAAAGGATTTTTAGGTTTGTCATTTGATATTTTACCTGTTCTCTGTTCTCCTTTTTTTAGATGTCAACATTATTACATATTGTTACAGGTTTTTATTAAGGTTATCAATATATTTAAAATTAAAATGTTGTGTACAGTTTACTTGGTAGTCATGTGGTTGTTTAAGTTATTTTTTTAAAAGTCTAACTTTGATCTCTCCTAGTCGCAGCAGTGAGGCAAAGTTTTTTTTTTCCTCTGCAGTTAACGCTATTCAGATGTCGCATAAAAGTCAAGTCAACCTATGCAATGCAGAAATGCCTTATTTACTGTATGCCTACTTTGTTGCTTGTCCTCTTGTTTTTCTGGGGTTCAAAGAAGGAAGCATATTGGATAAGCAATATGCTCATCAGACCATATCAAAAAGTAATGATCTGTCTAGCTAGAGTAATGAAAGTTTAAACCATCACTGTATGCCGCATCGCTATTTGCTATGCCTCATTAAGTTTAAGAAATTGCTGATTTGTACTACTCAATGTACAATATCCAAACTAATAGAAGCTGAAATTGCTGAATAGCAAGATCTGATTTTTATCTTCCACTGCGATGCTTTGCCCTCTACAGCTGTTCTATGACTTATGTTCTTTTATGTGGGTGGCTTCAGCAAAAGTCTGTCAAGTTTGTAAACTTAATTAAGTACATATTCTCATGAGAGTAGTATCTGCATTTTTGTATTATTATGTATTTTTCTAAAATGACTTTATTCTAAACAACCATTTGATTGCATATGTATAATTTATGACTAGATTTTATGTGCTTGTCATATTCTTATACTAATCTTATCCACAGATAAACACAGATCTATCATTAAAGATATAGAAAGATTAATTTGCAACTACTTTATGAATTTGAAACCTCAAATATCACATGATCCAAATCAAATATTCAAGCAAAAGCAAGTAAAAGAAAGGTTCAAAACAGTGATTTTTTTTGTCATATATACTCGAGTATAAGCCGATCCAAATGTAAGCTGGTGTACCAACTACATCATTTTTTAGAACAAGCTCCTTGTTATTGTTGTATACACAGCATGGTACTGTATTGACCATACTGGTACTGGAGTCATTCAGTCATCTCTGGGACAGAGCAAGGCATGACCAGAGAAATACTGCAGCCCAGAGAAAAGTAGACACAGTCAATGCCTGAACAGAGACTAGTAGTGATGTCGTGAACACGGAATTTGATGTTCGCAAACGGCGAACGTGAACCAACGCAAATGTCCGCGAACCTGGCGAACCCCATAGACTTCAATGGGTAGGCGAACATTAAAAAACAAAGGGACCCTTTCTGGCCACAATAGTGTTGGGAAAGTTATTTCAAGGGGGCTAACACCTAGACAATGACATGACAGAGGGGGATTCATGGCAAAACTCCCAAGAATTTTTTTTTTCACTCAATAAATCCACACAACGGATTTCTACAATGATAGTCACCCTGCTAACGGTTGAATTTAAGTTTGAGCTAGAGTCCCCAAATTTGATATGTAGCTACATGTGGATGAAATTTGGTGTGATTTGGTGCCTTGGTCCGGGGCGTGAGATGATCGCAAAGTCGGGCTATTTTCCCATAGGGAATGAATGGCGATCATAATTCACGTTGTTCTCCCGCTTCCGTGCGATCCTAAACTTTGAAGACGTGAAATAAATACTTCGTACGGGTCAATTCGCCCCAATTTTCATTTTATTCTTTCAATTGTTAAAAGATTTGAATTGTCAATGAAGTTAAAAATAAGTGTGAAGATTTCATGTATTACTGGAGATGGACAGTGCGGAGGACACTGGTGGAGATGGTCAGTATGGAGGACACTGGTGGAGATGGACAGTGTGGAGGACACTGGGGGAGATGGATATTCCCCATGGATGGATGGATGGGATATTGAGTGAAGACTGTAGATCACACAGAACACTGCCCTAGCTAATGGTTTCCCTATAGCAGCAGCAGCTCTCTCTCTTAACTCGCTCCTTCTTCAGCAGAATGTGTAATGGCGTCCTGTACTTGCTATGTTAAAGGGGGTGTGAGGGTCTGTGAGGTGGGGGGTGCTCATTGGCTGGATTATGTCTGCTGACTGTGACTCACAGGGGTCAACGCTTCTGCAATGTTAAAAGATAGGGGGTGGATCGAACTTGCCATATGTTCACGAAAATGCGCGAACGCGAACATGCGCGACATCACTAGAGACTAGTAAAAACCCATACAAGACTGGCAAACATCTGCGGAGGCTCCAACAGCTGTGCATGTGCCGGCAGGCTGAGCAGGTGTTCATCAGTCTCTGTATGATTGATGCTGGGCTCTGTGTGGGTGTATGACAGTCAGAAGGTGATAGTATGTAGTGACCTTAACTCAACCGAACGGGACTGCAGATACTCAAATATATTCAGTGTATTTAACCTGATTGCTTAACCTGAACTGCGTTGCCTATAAAACAAACAAGCAATGTGTAATAAAGATCTTGCTAATTAAACTTTGCCTTTATAAAATATATATAAGCCTTCCTCCCTCAAATAATCATATAGAAGAAAAGAAAAAGTCTCCCAGTAGAAAATAATGCAGTGAGCTGTCAGTGAGAGAGAAGCTCTTCCAGCAGTGAGCTGTCAGTGAGAGAGAAGCTCTTCCAGCAGTGAGCTGTCAGTGAGAGAGAAGCTCTTCCAGCAGTGAGCTGTCACTGAGAGAGAAGCTCTTCCAGCAGTGAGCTGTCAGTGAGTGAGAAGCTCTTCCAGCAGTGAGCTGTCAGTGAGAGAGAAGCTCTTCCAGCAGTGAGCTGTCAGTGAGAGAGAAGCTGACAGCTTCTCTCTCACTGACAGCTCACTGCTGGAAGAGACTGCATATATTATCACCCTGATGAAGTGGCGTTGAGCCACCAAACCCGTTGGTTGTCCACTGAATTTTACACTTTAACAATAAAGTTTGAAACTACGGGCGCCTCTCCTGTGCCTTATGTTCTACTGGGAGACTTTTTCTTTTCTTCTATATGACTACCTACACCAAGGCTGAAACATAGGCTTATCCGATTCACCCCGGTTACCCAGAGGCTACAGAGTGTGACCACTGGTGAAAGAAACCTATCTATTAGATGCTTTATATTCTCCACGGTTGTTGGCTCATGAGCGTATTGCCCATGCCCCAACAGCCGAAATAGTAAGTACAAAAACATTTTTGTCCTGAATAGTTATTGGCTCCCACTAGCTTGCACTTTGAGGATTTAATCCTTTTTTTTTTGTCATCCCCTCTCCAATACACCATCACCCTGAGAACCTGTTATTTAGGAACAAGGAACAGGAAATTGGCAGAGAACCTGAACTTTAACTCCCTCAAATAATGTTCCTTAAAAAAACAATTTATTAGAAACCTAATTTTAGACCTACTCATGCCTCTGCTAGGTGTTCATTTTACTATTATTACTAATAATAATACATAGCTTCCTGAAAAAGAAAATGACCAGGTAAAGTCTGACAAGGAATGCTGACTGCACGATTGACAGAGTTGATATACAAATAATGGGATGGATCAGTGACAGTACGGCTAAAGCCGGCTATAGACGCTGCGATGCGTGGCTGATTTCTCGGCAGGGTAATGCGATCGACCAAAGAAAAATTGACATGTCCATTCTTTGGCCGATTGATCTTTGGAGTGCCCGTTCCAGGTGGACTGCTTTCATCGAAGCGTCTATTACCTATTTAGCTTCAGAAATAGCCCTAAAGTAAAGAAGATGTAATTAAATTCTGAATTCTCACTTGAATTTAAATGTGTACTTACCTTAGCATGTTAAAAAGAACTTTTCCAAGTATACCCAATCTAGTGCAGGACTCGTTTATTTTTTATTTTTTTAAAGCAAGATTTCTGCTTGCATATTGCATATATGGTTTCTTCCTATTCACTTTGCCAAAGTAAAATGCATAGTAATAAATCACTAAGCAATATGAGAATGCTCTTATGCTAAATGAAATCAAATCTCATTACTTCTGCTGAGTTTGAAACCAGATTTAAGTTTCCAAGTGATTTAGAGAAGAGTATTTTGTCTACATGTCTGTCTCAATGTTTTTTTTTACAGCTGTCTTTAGTTTTTGACTTAAAGTTATAAATTATAGGGACTATGTCCCTTTAAAGTTTAAATTGCATGGATTGGATTAGATTGAGGTCCATGAATAATATGTATCATGTGACGACTGTAGCTCTACTCTGTACATGTCTGCATGAAACATGTCCACGTTTGATCTAACAGTGTGTAGGATTAGGCCCCTTCAGCACCAACCTAGCATACATCACAAATATAGATATGATTTACACGCCAGCAATACCTGAAGGCAGTTAATCTATACCTTGATGGGTGAAAGGAATAAAAAGACTTCCCAAACTAAGATTTCCAATGTCAATTTGCACCTTTTAGTAGACAAAGAGAAGTTAATGCTTATGTACTGAACTGAACATCTTTACACAATTTTAAAATTAAAATCTTCTTACAACAGTCTGCCAAAGCAAGCACAATTACAGTAAATAAAAATGTAATGTATATAAAATATATAGAGATTTAAAGTTTAACATCACAACTTATTCAACATGATTTAACACTTAATGTAATATAAACTAAACATTTATGCACAACCTCAGAGAGAAGGGGAAGAAAATTCTTCACAAGTCCCTGCCCTACACAAAATAGTGTGAGGGGAATTTTTTAAGAACTCTATATCAACACAGTAGTAAAGGTAAGCAAAAAACGTCATATATCAGTTGGAACAATAAAGGTAAAGAATACAGCCAACAATAAAGGTAAAGGAATACGTCCATTTAATAAGAGTTCACTTGGTTGTTCCAATAAGGATACTTCATGTGCTTAAGCTGTGTTCTAACAAATCTCGCACGCTTTCGCGATTGTGTTTCGCTTCATCAGAGAAAACTTGTAGAATCACATTTATGTATGAACTAGGACAAGAGAAGGAAGGGAGCTTAGGTAACGAATGGTCATTAGGGGGTAATGTTGAGAGGAGAATGTACTCACCTCGTTAATATTGCAAACAAGTAACCCCATAGGCGGGGGGTCCCAAGGGACTAGTCTCGGCAAAGGACAAACGGTACAAAATTCCTGTATAGCCCGGGGAAAGGTAGTAAGTAATGGAGGCAGTATATAATCCAAGCGGTGGAGGATAGGTCATGAAAGGCTCAATGAAGTAGAATAGGTGGCCACTTGTAGGTGGTAAGGGTAGATACAAGGTGTGAGTTGGCAGTATGAGTGCCCCAACCACCTGTCAATTAATAAAAACAACCAAGAAGATCAAAGAAAGGAACAATTGCCCAGGGGAGGGGGAAAAAGGGAAAGGAGAGTCACCCGAAAAAGTGAGGACGGGCCCAGGTGTGCAGTGAGTGTGTGTTGCAGTGGAGAGGTTAGGACTAGTAGTGATGTGTAAGGAGCAACTGAGGTATGTTGAAAGGATTACGTGCCAGGTGGGTGTAATGTGGGTGTCTGGAGTGTGTAGGTCTGACCATAATATGTGGAGGACGTGAGGATAGTGGGAGTGTGCTAACATATGGCACCAAGTGTGGGATGGTGAAGAAGGAAGGGGAGTGCATGTGGTGTTAGTGTGAGGGGGGGGGGGGTTTAGGGTGGTGTAGTGTGTAGTGTTGGGAATGTGGTGGGGAAGGGATGTGTGTGTGGTGGGGGACAGATGGATGTGTGGAAATCGCTGAAGATGTAGGGGGTGTTAAGTGTGAAGTGTAGTGTGTGATGGGGGGCTGTCACCCATAGAGAGGTAAAAACTTTCACAGCAAAGCATACTACACCACCTAGAGATGTGGTGAGGCATAGTCCACATAGGTGCTAGGTCACCAGAAACCACAGATGATGTACCCTATCAATAAACACCCGTGGTTGGTCAGGGGAGGAGAAGAGGGCACACCCCTGCCACGATCTCCCATTACTCACGCAACTGTATATGTCCATCAAGCGTCCCCCAATTGTATGTCTATAAAATGTATAAACATCAGCCAAATGTAAATATCCATGGGAATACGGAAAAAAATATACGAAAGTAATTCTAGGTAAGGCTTGGGACTTACCCCCTACATCAGGATCTGGAACAATGTCCTATTCGAGATCCGTTACTCAAGGTAGTCACATGCAAGTAGTCCCAATTTCCACCGCCGTGATGGCGGTATGTCGCGTTATCCGCGTCATAATAACGCGCGGAAGGCGCGCAAAACCCGCGTGATCCACGCCAGGCGCATTCTTGCCCCTACTCACGGGCCAGAAATGGAAACCTCCGCCCTGAGTAGGGCTGTGTTTTCCCATCCTCTGCAGTAGGAGTGTAGATGAGTAGTGGGCGTGCTACAGGTGACCACTTGTTACCACAATCCCAAAGGAGGGGACCATCTCCGTTCTCCCCCGAGATAGGCCCCTTTTTTCCAACAAATTGTGTCGTCTCATCTCTTCTCAGGTAACCCTGGTGGGCGTGCCCGTAAATTCAATGGAGCCCTCTGTAGAATGTAATGTAAGACGGAACCAATAACCCTGCTTGTCCGTCTGGGCATCACCCTCAGTGGACAAGCCTCTCAGTTCCTCCTGCCTTGTATCGTACCCGGTAACAGGAGCCCGCCTCCGTAGGTTGGGGTTGCCAGCAGTGGCAGGGGTACCTCCTGATATTGGGGCACCCTGTGCGCCCGCGGCCTATTATAGGGATAAAGAAGTGCCCCAGAATTTTGGCGGGAGAAATCCCTGATAGTGGGTGGGGCCCCCCGGTAGGGCGGAGGGTAATTAGGTGTGATGTACACTACCTTTGACCGTGCCTATACAGATATTTTGTCCCGTTGTCCTTTGCCGCAGACCAGTCCCTTGACCCTCCCCCGCCCATGGCGTTTACTTGTATTGCCAATAATTTTAACTTGAGGTGATACCATTCTCTCCCTCTCACACTTAACCTCCTCATGACCAATTCGTTACCCTAAGCTCCCTTCCTTTCTCTGTCCTACGACTTTCATACCTAAATTGATCCACAATTTCTTCACTGATGAAGCGAACCACAATCGCGAAACGCGTCGTAGATTGATCTAGCCAACTGCAGCTTAAAGCCACATGAAGTATCCTTAATTGGAACAACCAAGTGAACCTCTTCAATAAATGGATCTGATTCCTTTAACCCTTCTATTGTTGACTTATAATTCCCTTTATACCTTTATTGTTTCAACGCAATATACTGTATTTTTTGTCCTTACCTTACTACTACTATGTTGATATAATGCCTTACAAATCCCCTCGAACTGCCCACACTATGTTGTAGGGCCGGGACTTGTAAATTTTCTTCCCCTTCTCTCTGAGTTTTAGAGTCGGGATGATGGCACATTGGGGACAGGGAAGCTGGCTAATTTGTTACAAATTTATGCACAACCTACATCATCCCCAGCCATTTTGGTGAGGATACAATGTTTTGATCCATTGCCATTATCTTCCAAAGTCATCTACTTGAAAGTTTTTGATAACATTTTAGTCTAAAAAAAGAAAGCAGAGTAATCAATCATGACAAAAAAAGTATATTTAAATCTATGGTACATGTCATGTGCCATCCAGAACTCTGAATTTGGAGCCAGTGACCACAAGCCTACAATTTACATAGGATGAGTTACCAACAAAACTCTAATCTGTTGTATTAATTAAGATAAGTCTGCTATCCACACCTTCCTCATGCCTGCTCTATGCCACAGTTACTAGGAATGCATTTTGAAAAAAGTATGTTTCTTCAACTTGGCAATCAAAACCCATCTGTCTCTTGAACATATAGAAGTACATAATAGCACTGTTCCACTCTTGTTACAGCACTTCTGCTTTTATATATACCATTTCTAGCCACCAGAGGGCTCACAAGTAATAAATACTTTATTTGTCCGCAGCAGAGATTAACCTTAAAATATGTCTCTCTTTGGCTAGTTGATTTTGCATTTTGGTTCCCTGTAGATGACACTTTGGGTAAATGCCCTGTAAGCTTAACATAATTTTATTACTCCAATTTTCTTCTAATTTTATTAACTTACCTGCACTCACTAGTGCTAGTTTCACCCAATCTATCTTCTGGCTATTCCATTGCCTACTGGACTAAATACATGGAATATTTTTCTTGTGTTTAAGATGGTGACTATTGAGTCATGAACAGGGGTGCACATAAGTGGTACTTTGGTACTCAAAAGGGGCCAAAAACTAGCGTACCTGCATTATTGTTACAAAGCTCATATTTGACTCCATGTCTGGGCGGCCGAAGCTAAATGTTTAATTTATAAAATTTATGTCACTTGGATAACCGCAGGGAAACATGAATAACTATGAAAGGTTGCAGTTAGGGGTATGAATGTTAGGATTGGGAATGTAAATTAATAATTTCCCCCAAAAAAATATTGGACTTCTTAAGGGTGTTGGAGATCTGGGGGATGAAAGTCAGAGTAGGCATATGTAGGGGTAAAAGCTGACAAGAGAAACGCACCGGGTGACAGCTGGAATATGACTATGAATGGTTGATATTTGGACTGCAGGAAGTCTCAGGGGTTAGTTACTAAATTTCAGAAAGAAAATTTCAGGGTTGTACTACTGAGGTATGAAATCTGGGGGTTCAAACAGTGTTGTACTGTGAGAGTTACATTTGGCGCAAAGTCAGATGCTGACCTGTGAATGGAGCTAATCGGAGAATCAATCAGGAACAGGGAGGTCCATCTGCAGCAGAATCTACCATGTAGGAGGGTGATGCATAGAGACAGGGAGGGAGACCACCCAGCATATGGGGTGAGTACCAAACACCATCTCCTGGTACTCATCTAAGGAGCTCACTAAAAAAGTTATGTGCACCCCTGGTCATGAGCATTAGAGTTCCATGAGGTTTCTTGAAAAATAGTTTTAGCCACAATTTTTCTACGTTTATTATAAAAGAGTTTAATGTCCATCTTTAAAAAAAAAAAGTACCACTTTTAGATCATATTTTGCAATTTCAGGGACAAGATAGGTAGTTTATGTACCAGTCATAGTTTAAAATAGTATTTGCTAGTACATTTTTACCTAGAGCCCATTACTAATTAAAAAAGAACATGTGTAAAACTGACTGTTATTTAGAAATAATAACTGTTTTATTAAACGAACATTTAGGAAGTCTTCCTTCTTTCCAATATCTTGGCTACAAATTACCATTACATGAAGATACAAGACAATATCTTCCTCTCACCTACCCTATTAATAAGATGTTTACCTCATTCAAACTTAAATGTTAAGATGGCTGTTATGGCCATGGTACAATATCTGTTCTAGAAGCATTATTACCTTACATGCCAAGCATGCCAACTTCTCAGTCCAGTTGCATTTTTTATAGACTGAACCATACAATGTTACTGAAATGTATGCACATTTCCTGCTAGGCAGAAAATTAACAGTTCTTAAATGTGTTGCAAATTGTGATTGGTGACTATGCTAAAGCATTTCCAAAATTTTGAGGTATTCTCAGTATGGAGTACCATGAGTGGTGCAAAGGACAACAAGTGAACCAAGGCTCAATCATGATAGTAGGGAGCACAGGTTAATGTGACAGCCACAGACCAGTCAGAGTGCCCATGCTGACCCTGTCAACCGCCAAAATAATAAACATTTTGAATTTGAGAGTCAGGTCTAGAGCATGTGCAAGTAAGAAAATTACTTTTAGGTCATGTGAATTACCTAATCTGGATGGAAATGTACAGAGACACCCCTTCATGGCAACAGTATTAATTCATGCCATTTCCCTATCACATTGCAAAGTATGTTCGGAAATTGTTTGAGGAATTTGGAAAGGGCTAAAGATGTAGACAAAGTCTCCAAATCCTGCTGCTCTTTTCTTGTTGCCAGATGCAGCTGTTTCGGTGGCACAAAGGGGATCTGCCTAATATGGAAGGTTTAAATGTTTTGGGTATTCCATATTTAAAAATCGAATACTTATTAGAGTATTAAGGCTGCCATACACGGGTCGGATTCGCACCGGATTCCGGCCCGATCGATTCCGGGCGCGTGCACGCGAAACGATCGGGCCGGAATCCCGTGCAGCCCACCTTGTCCGTCCGATCGGGTCCGACCGATCGGGGGCTCAGAATCGGATCCGCCAGAGAACCAACATGTTGGTCTTTCGGGTCCGATTCTGCCCAGATCAGCGGGAGTTGCATTCCGGGAGGTGATCAATCGGACACGGATCCGGCAGGACAAGGTGGTATGCAGCGATCGGATTCCTTAATTGGCCAATCGATCACACCTGAGGATCCCGGCGGAATCGCCGGAATCGATCGGATGGTGAATCGATCAGCCAGGGAATCCGTGCCGTGTATGGCTAGCTTTAGACTTATTTGTTATAAACTTGTTTACTTATACTGTAGTGTACATTTCTTCTACAGATGCACGGACTGTTGAAGCAGGGATGATCAGGTTGTGATAGAAAATGTCCCTTAAACACATATTTAGCATGATGTAAGCACATCCAATAAAAGTCACAATGCATTTTCAGGTCATTATTTACGACTTTTACAACAGTTACATCTGTTAGTAATACTTAAAGAGTAATTACTGTGCATGGTATATGAAAGACTCAAGAAGATACACATCTTGCATTTCCTTATTGAATAGGGGAAATTCAAACACACATTTACAAGGATAGTTAAAATAAAAGATAAACAAAGAAATGTATTTAGTTCAATTTCTGTAATGAACAGCAAAATATATAGTACGTTTTTCATTTCTATGCTGTATTTCATTTATCGTCTCCCAACACAGCTTATGATTCATAACAGTGTTCTCCTGCAAGTGCTTTGTTAGCCATATGTGCCTCTTAGTTCCCTTTGATGGACTTTCTCCCATATCTCAGCAGGTGCTCGGTGCATGTCTCTATGAACACCTGCTGCCTATAATCTTCCCATACGTTTTTCACACAATAAGGATGTGAGATAGGTGACTAAACAGGAAATTTCTTTCCACCATAAGCCATATTTTCAGATGTGGAAACCTATGTTTTGTTTTTCAAATACATAATTTAATATGTACCAATCCCAGTACGATTATGCCTTTACATTCCTGTTTCAGCATAGTATATAAAGTTAGAAGGGACCAATTTCCCCTTTTTGTCCCAATTGTTGTTAGAATCAGAATAATGTCAGGGCTGATAATTTGTTTGACAACTTTTATTAAATAACTGTAGGAACTAGATATCAGTATAATATAGATAATTACCTAAGTGGCTGCTGGAGCTATCTCAGTACAAATGTATTGATGTAGTGTAGAAAATCAAGATTTCGGAAACACTGTTTTTCCAAAAACAGGACTTTAATACTTTTATACTCTTATATTTCTATTGCTTAAAAGCATGAATGAGAAAAGTGGTTATACATGCTTGGTAGATAGAATGCATGTTTCCAACAGGATTATTTCTGTGTCACACATTGTGGTCTACTATGCATTTATATGAATGTCAAGGTAGATCATATGATATGTACAATTGTTTTTCTGTTCTTTTAAATGATTGCATGTTTTTTCAGGACTTTGAAGTGCTTTTATGTGTACAAAATTTGGTTTTCGGTACCCTTACATTTTTTTTTGCGTTTCCACAATCTTGATTTTGCATAAGTATAATAAAGCTTAGCCCTTGTACCAATATTTGTTGGTGTGCATCATGTGCCAGCATCACTTCCACCAGCAGAGGGAGATGATCACCGAAAGGTCCTGAGATGTGAAGCAGCTGAACTGGTGGATGGCACATGTGCGGGTACAGATCGCTGGGTGACACTGCGATCTGTGATATTTAAACAAAATATTATAAAAAATTAGGGTTATATGCCCTTACTATTAGAAGCCTAAAAAAACTATTAGCATTATGATAAATTAGTTACATTATGAAATTAATAGCCATATTTTTGGGGGAGGGGAATAACTGTGTGTTATAGTTCAAAGGCGTGACTGCCCATGTCCATTCATTAGCAGGTGTTCCTGCCTTCGTTCCCCACCGGTGCCTTCGCTCTACCGGTAATAAGGCTAGCCGGGGAGGCGGAGGAGCTGTCAGATGGAAGATCTGCCCATGGGCGGATTTCACATCTGTAGTTCATTGTTTATGTCAGCTAAGCCGCATATTTTAGTTGTTTGTTAAAGCTTATAATTATATGTGTCAAAGTAAGAAAATTGTAGAATTAAAAATTAAAAAGATATCTTTTCTATGAGTGTTTCATAAGGAGTGTTGAGAATGAATACATTTTTCTAGCTACTATATCATTAAATAAAATCCACATCCAGTGATGTAACTTAATAATTATTAAGTATGGATACTTATTCAAAAGTAGCCCAATAAGTCTAAATTAATCTGTGTGGTTGAAATGTAGATATCTATGTTATAATATTAATTTTTTCTTTCTTTTGAATCTTAAAACTCTAATTATGTGTAGTGATGGCGCGAACCCGGATTTTGCCGTTCGCGAACGGCGAACGCGAACTAACGCA
>CM070034.1:81004114-81014590 GCA_036250615.1 Ptychadena robeensis | reverse complement strand
CCGGCCTGAGGCCTCCAGAGAATGCCTATCTAGGGGTGCACATAACTTTTTAGTGAGCTCGTCAGATGAGTACCAGGAGATGATGTTTGGTACACACCCCATATGTAGGGTGGTCTCCCTCACTGTCTTCTGCGTCAGCCTCCTGCATGGTAGATTCTGCTGCAGATGAACCTCCCTGTTCCTAATTGAGCCTCTGATAAGCTGTCTCCATCCACAGGTCACCAGCTGGCTTTGGGTCAAATGTAACCCCCAGTAATGTTTGAACCTCCAAATCTCATCGCAGTTGAGCATTGCAACAAAATCTTTGTGTTCAACACAGGGATTTTAGTGGACATGGAGCTAGGGCTTTACATATGCCTACTCCCTGACTTTCAACCCCCAGATGCTCCAACACCCTTTTTTGGATTAGTAATTTACAATGTGACACCACTATCTGCAACCTTTCATAGCTATTAATGTTTCCCTGCAGTTATCCAAGTGACAGAAATTGTATGCGTTTAACAATAAAAACTGAAAAAAATTGGCAATCTAAAAAATTGGACTATCCAAGCAATATTTGATAGGGGGGGTTTTAGTAGACAGAATTGTGCTCAGGGCCCTGAAAGTTTACATGGATGTAGTCTCAGGGGTTAACTGGTAACCCCCAAAATGTCAAGGTTCTACCATGCAGGGTTCAAAGATCTATGTGTTCAAAATAGGAGAAGTGAAAGCATATATGCAGCAGAGTAGTGCTTTATGCTCATATGGAAGCAATATTTGATAGCTGTATTTTAGCTGAAATTTTACTTATAAGTGTTGTAGCTAGAGGGGTGAAACTTGGGGTGTAAGTAGTAATAGGGGAGCATTACTGATCCTGAAAGTTTCATGATTATATTTAGAATGGTTTTGTTTGGGTCCTATTTGGGTCCGGATCCGAACCGGGGTCTGCCTATTGAGTGCCCCGGCTTTAGCTTTTAGTATGTTTTTTCTGCACATATTGTGTGCATTACCACTATTCAGATGCTACAAAATTGCAATAATGTTTGGACCAATTGTTTACATAGTTTATAGCACCCATCAGGAAGTAAAAATAGACTAAATCCCTGACTGTATCCATTCGAAATTATTTTATTCCAACTACAACATGGTGCATTTGATATATTTACATTAAGTATAGTACATATTAACAACATTTTTTTTGCATCTTGTAGAATTTTTTTTATAAACTTAAATGTTTTTATTTGCTGTTTATTTGTTTTCATGGGTATCTCAATCTCATGTTGCACTGTCTATATGATTGACGACATCCGTGATTTTGGCTTTACATATATAGGTTTTTCATACCTTTTTCTACTTTATGATGAATTTTTATTTGTTGCAACCAGTAATTACGGAAATCATTATTGGGATTCCGACTTCCCCTTATTGGTGCCTTCAGCCTGTTAAAATAGTAACTACATTAACCATTTTGTGAAATTGTGCCCCATGTACGGGCTAACACTTTTACCTGGATCAGATAGATGAGAAGACTACTGTGTGCTACTGAGAAGTTGAGAGATATTGTTTATTACATTCTCTAGATCAGTGGTTTGCAAACTGGGGGCGCAAAGGTATTCCAGGGTCGCGCTGGCCCTCATTCTTAACCTGTGTTTGAATGGGGGGGGGGGGGGGGGGGGGGGGGGCTTGATAATGTCCCTAAATAGAAAAGGGGGGCCCTGAACGGAAAGTTTGGTAACCACTGCTCTAGATACAGTAAGAGTTGGGCTTAATTTAAGGAACTTTTGCTTCAGATCTATTAAATGAAATGTTTTTCACATTTTTAATCTTTCTGTTTATTACAGAGAAGCTTGTGGCTAGGACATTTATAAAGCGGAAGTAGGCAGTTAATTTCCACATTCTACTAAATGTCTAGCCATATACTGATAACAGATATCAAGTACACACAATATTATTCTAATTGTCTTTGCTTTTTTTTCGGAGTTCTGCTTAAAATTAGACTCCATGATCTGTAGAAAGCATCAGCTGTGTGTAAACTAAGGAAATAGAGGAACTTTCTGGTTTGTGCACCTCTTCCATATCTCTTTGAATGTATTGTGTACTGCTGATAATATATTGTAGTATCACAGAAAAATGGGTTCTATTGATTTAGTAAAACTAAAACACAGTTGCACTTTGTTTTGAAAAGGCAGCATATGATACTGATAAACTTAAGTATCATGAGCTTATTATTCACAGTGCTAGTAGGAAATGTGTCTATCTGAGATAAATGGGAAGGTAAGGAGAGAACAGGGCTGAATACTTGTAGTCTCACAGGGTTGGTCCTTCTAGAATGGGCCATTATTTAATTCTTGGAAATGTCTTGACTTGCTTAACCTTTTTAAACACTATACATTTCCACAGCAGGATGAAAATACAAAAAAAAGATAGACATACAATTACTTAACAATTCACCTTGTAGCACAATTGCCAACTGTTGTTTTCTGCAAAAAAACTGGTTGGACATACAGACAGGAAGGCAAAAATAGAGCAACTTTTTTAACATCTCCCAGAAAAAAAAAAAAAAAACATTGACTGCCTTCTTGTGGAGGCACCTGGTGTTATTTGACCGGAAAAAAAAGGAAATTACTGTCAATAGAGGAC
The DNA here is from genome assembly GCA_036250615.1 of Ptychadena robeensis. Classification (NCBI taxonomy): domain Eukaryota; kingdom Metazoa; phylum Chordata; class Amphibia; order Anura; family Ptychadenidae; genus Ptychadena; species Ptychadena robeensis. The sequence goes on along the minus strand of CM070034.1, from coordinate 81,011,971 downwards.
ATCATGGGAATGGGTCTTGAGCATAACACCGTGCAAAGAGCAGCTCTGACATAATGACATCCTTTAAAAACACATTCGATTAAATAGAATAAGAACTAATCAATGAACATAATCATCCAAATGACAATTTAAACAATAAAAGAAAAAATAATTCATATGGGAGGGGATTTAATGGGAGAAAGATATGGAGAATATGGGGGTTTATAGCACAGAGCTTAGAGTTGACATAATATAATAGAAGAGCACATACTTCATTCTTTCCTTCTAGCTTCACTTCCTTCCAGTATAGCAGCCATTATAAAACTCTTCAACATTTGCCACTTTTGTGAATGTTGGCATGCCCAGTGGTTCCATCACTCACAGTGCTCTGTGGTTACATACAGTCAGGTCCATAAATATTGGGACATCCACACAATTCTAAAAATGTTGCCTCTATACACCACAACAATGTGCTTTAATGGCAGGGTATTTACATCCAAATCAGGTGAACTGTGTAGAAATAACAACAGTTTGCATATGTGCCTCCCACTAGTTAAGGGACCAAAAGTAATGGGATAATTCTCAGCAGTTCCATGGCCAGGTGTGCGATATTCCCTCATTATTCCAAATACAATGTGCAGATAAAAGGTCCAGAGTTCATTTCAAGTGTGCTATTTGCATTTGGAATCTGTTGCTGTCAACTCTCAAGATGAGATGCTAAGGCTATGTTTCTACTTAGGCAATCAGCCACAGGGCGAACACGATTTTTTGACCATGCGATTTTTCCATGTGATCTTTAAAAACAAATTGGCCCCATTAAAAAAAAATAATTGCCAAACAACAAAAGACCTGGAAGACCATGGAAAACAACTGTGGTGGATGACCGAATAATTATTTTCCTGATGAAGAAAACACCCTTAATAACAGTTGGCCAGTTCATGAGCACTCTCAAGGAGGTAGGTGTTTGTGTGTCAAAGTCAACAATCAAGAGAAGACTGCACCAGACTTCACCAAAGACATCTAAAAAAGCCTTCACAGTTCTGGAACAACATCCTATAGACAGATGAGTCCGAGATCAATTTGTTCCAGAGTGATGGGAATAGAAGAGTATGAAGAAGGAAATGAACTGCTCATGATCCTAAGCATACCCCCGTTAGTAGAGATGGTCAATTTTTTTTTTAGATTTGACCATTTTGACAATTTCAAGTTAATTGCAAAGCCCCTGAACATGGTATCATCACAAAACTTGCTGGAGACAAAGAGGAGAGTTTAGGGTTTACTACAAAAAAGGGATTGCTCTAATAGTTTTTGCATACATTTCGACTTTGACTTTATTGTGTAAATTTGAACTTAATTTATACAAATACTTAATGTTCTAGAGCAAAACTTTCCCACAACCCTGCTCTATATCTCCAGCAATTTTGGTGAAGATTAGTGATGGCCGAACATCGGCCAGATCTGTCCGCGAACGGGCGGATCGGACTTTTAAAGAAGTCCGCCGTCCGCCTGTTTACGGACAGATTCTAATTCCCCACCCCTAGGCCGGGAGTTTGAATCGGAAAAACGCATAGTTCCTGGTTAAGGGAGCCGGATGTGACATCACTGACATCACTTCCTGTTCTCCACCGGTTTTCACTATTGGCGCATCACAGTTCAGATGGACAATGACACAAAGCATACTGCAAAAGCAACCAAAGAGTTTTTTAAGAGCAAGAAGTGGAATGTAATGGCCAAGTCAATCACCTGACCTGAATCGAAGACAAAATGCCCCAAGAACAAGCAGGAAGAAGACAGTTGCAGTAGAGGTTTCAGTAGAGGTCTGGCAGAGCATCATCACCAGGGATGAAACCCATCATCTGTTGATGTCTAGGCGTTCCAGACTTCAGGCTGTAATTGACTGCAAAGGATTTGCAACCAAGTATTAAAAAGGGGAAAGTTTGATTTATGATTATTATTATGTCCCATTACTTTTGGTCCTTTACCAAGTAGGAGGCACATATGCAACCTTTGTAATTCCTACACCGTTTAGCTGATTTGGATGTACATACCCTCAAATTAACGCTGATTAGAATTGTGTCAATGCCCCAATATTTATGGATCTGACTGAAGTTTAACCACAATTTTGGTACACAACAAACATTGAAATTACAGACAAGCTGAAATATAAGAGACATTCTACACATTTGGGGGAACTTAGGTATAGGTATATATATTGTTATACTGAATTTTAATAATGTTTTTAAATATAATCAATACGTTTACTAAAAAAGATACTCCCATGCCCCATTGTCCTCAGGGATAATAATCTTTTGATAAGTCTTTAACTTATCTTTAATTTTATATAAGTTTAATATTAAACTAATCATTATCAATTGAATATTTATATTCCTGCACTGATTAGCAGGAAAATTTTTTATCCAATGTGGGTACAGCCAGTGCCAGGCAAATACTGTTCATCAGTGTGTATGAAGTGTACTGGTGGTGTTCATTTTCAGCTCTGAGGTGACAGACATCTAGTTAAGCATTCTGTTAAAACACTTACATTATGTGCTGTAGGCTTTCATATCACAGCTTGTTAATAACAGGAGATGGGAGTTACTATATTTAACCCACAGCGCAGAGAACCTCGGTGCTTAAAGGATTAGAGAAGAGCAGAGCCTGGCGCTATGGAGGAATGTTCCACAGATGCACTATTTCATTTTCACCTTCTTTTAAAATCTAAAAGTTCCTTTAAAGTGGTCAATGCAATAAAGACTGCAGCAAGGTAAAAATGTAAGCATTGCTTAATATTTTCTTTTAATTGATGTACGCTAAGTGAAGCAAATTGTAGACCTGTAGAACAAAAATATGACATTCATAGTGATTATAGAGTTTCTTGAAGTGTTTAGAATGAACTATAATATTCCAGAGCAAAAATGTGTAATATAAAGTTTGATATACAATATAACTACTGGGAAACGATGGCACATGGATTTGGAAATGTTGCTACATGTGATTTTGGTTGGGGTGCCATTGTCTGGCAAAGAACCTACATGCTAATTGCATCTTTGTGAGGCACTAGTAAAGCATGGGCCTGGTAAGAAACTAATAGCTTGTAACCCCTATTTCCTATAACAGGGGAACAGTTAAGATGGTTACCTTTGTTGAAATATAAGATGCCATTTGTTTCTGGTGCATTATTCTTTGGATAGGATAGTATCCTAGTGGTTAAAATAAAGAATCTCTTTAAAATATTGGAATCAGGCTTGGGACATGTACATGCTAGTGTAAACATCCCCTATGTTAAAATATCTAATCATGTATAGCAGTAACCCAGAGTAAAAAAATAACTTTTTGTGAGATTTATACATTGATTTATAATACCTTTACAAGGTCAAATATTTTGGGATGTTGGTTTCTCATCTTGTGCTGGAAGCATATCTATTATTTCATTTAATAACAATTCCTGGTAAATTATGTTATAATTTGGCATACTGTTGAAATTTTATTAACAAATAATAGGTAAAAATCATCAGAAATAAGCAATAAAATACACTTTTCTACACTACAAAAGATTATTCACAAGTGCAAAAAAACACATTCAATATATATGCCAAACTCCACAGGAAAGGCATTTTTAGGCCATTGACAAAAATAACCAACAAGTGAGACCTTAGTTAACATGCTAAAGGTCATGACAGGAGAAAGCTTCTTCGAAAATGAACATGGCAACATAGCTTAGGCTTGCAAAGTTCCATTGGAACACACCACAAGACGTCTGTATACCCCATGGAATACCTGACAGCTAATATAAATAACATTGTCTTAAAACTCATTAAGTACCCTTGGGACACTTTTAGGGTTAGTTTCCACATACGTCGGGACCCTCTCCGCTAAGCGTTAGCAGATAGACATTGCCTGCACGGCAGATGGTCTGTCTACACATCCACCGGTGCAGAGACTCAACGCATTCGACTACGCTGATCCTTGCAGCAGCGGAGCGGCTCGGCGCCATGTAGACAGATCCTCCGCCGAGCAGGTAATTATATCTGCTACGTTGGGGTCCCCGCTAAGCATATAGAGGGTCCCGACGTATGTGGAAACAAGCCCTTAAACTATCTCCGGGGTACCTGGACACCAATCCTTTATAATATTTAACTTCAAACCTATAGTCACCTAAGTCACGCTAAGTGTTTTTTATATCGCTTAAGCTGGGCATACACTTCACAATTTTCCTGCGATCGTTTTTAAATCCGTTCGCCCATCCGATTCCGGAATCGATTTTAATTTGTGTAAACAATCGCAAACTGCAACATACCATGCATTAAATTTCTGGCTGATTCTATCCTGAAAGTCTGAAATGCACACATTTATGGGTTTTGAGTGGTGTTAGCTGTAGAACTGGCCAGTGACCAACAGCACACAAACAAAGGTAATTTCCACAAGAATCATAGATGGATCGCCTAAAACGATCGCATGAGACAACTAACAGCACTCGATTCATGTGCTTTTTATTAGAATTATCAATCAGAATGGATCCGTGAACGATCGTTTTTCTGTCTGATTTTTGACAAAATCGATTGCTTTTGGCATGCTTAAATTTTTATTCAATCCGATTGCGTGATCGATTTTGATAAACGATCGCACTAAAATTTAACAAAAAATCGTGACGTGTATGCCCAGCTTTTTACTTCAACCTTTTTTTCTTCTAACCATCCCTATAAATACTGAATTAATTATAGCGTGGTTACTTTGCTTTCGTTGTTTATATATTAAAATGTAATAAAATATATAGTTTAAAATATAAAGAAAACAGATGGAAACGAGGATTTAAGCTAGCCATACACGTTCGGATTCCATGGCCGCTCGATCACCTATCCGATCGATTCCGGCGATTCTGCTGGGAATCGCAGGTGTGATCGATCGGCCAATTAAGAGTATCCGATCGCTGGATACCACCTTGTCCAACGGATTCCGGGACGATTCCGTGTCCGATTGTCCACCTCACAAATGGCAACTCCCCCTGATCTGTGCAGAATCGGATCAAAAAGACCAACATGTTGGTTCTCTGTCGGATCCGATTCTGAGCCCCTGATCAATCGGACGTGATCGGACAAGGTGGGCTGCACACGATTCCGGCACGATTGTTTCGCGTGCACGCTCCCGGAATCGATCGGCCCGGAATCCGGCCGGAATCCGACCCGTGTATGGGGGCCTTTAAGTTCTACTTGTGAGCATTCATTTTGGCACATGATTTGTTGTATTTGGTATAGACAAAGGATAAGGGTTTTCAGCTATGATAGAGGAGGCGAAATAAGAGGATACTAATTAAGCTAGCCATACACATGTCGGATTCCATGGCCAGTCGATCACCCATCCGATCGATTCCGGCGATTCTGCCGGGAATCGCAGGTGTGATCAATCGGCCAATTAAGAGTATCCATCGCTGCATACCACCTTGTCCAACGGATTCCGGGACGATTCCGTGTCCGATTGTCCACCTCACAAATGGCAACTCCCCCTGATGTGTGCAGAATCGGTTTAGAAAGACCAACATGTTGTTTCTCTGTCGGATCCGATTCTGGGCCCCTGAACGATCGGACCTGATCGATTGGACAAGGTGGGCTGCATGCGATTCCAGCACGATCGTTTGGCGTGCACGCGCCCGGAATCGATCGTGCCGGAATCGGGTGGGAATCCGACACGTGTATGGGGGCCTTTAATTAGTTGATCTATGCCGCATACTCTGTATCCTAGTTGATGTGCTCAAAGAAATACACAGAGAGTCCTATGGTCCATTGATCATATCTTTGTATTAACATGCAGAAAGTATTAATAATGTACAGTTAACTATTGCAGTCAAAAATGTACGATAAAAGTAAAAGTTATTTTTTTTTTTGCAGATTTTGCAATTTGAAATCTACAACTTGATTTAAAAATATATTTTCCAACATTATACCCTACAATGTCAACAAAATAGGTGGGGAGCTGTTCATTTTGTTATTTGGGTATCCTATTAATCATGTTATAACATGGCAAACCAATAATGGTCCTGTTTACTCTATAATAAGTGAAGGATTGACTCCAAAATAAAGATTCTTAACAAAGGTTAAATCCTTCTCTGGTATTTACTAATTGGTTATTTTCTGCAGCTTGAAATGTAGAGATGGTAGTGACCTCCATAACTGCAGTAATCTTCCCTTTAAGAAGTTCTTTCCCGGGGAGCTTGTTAGAAACAATAATTTAACCCTCCATTTTTCATTATGGTCCCTTGTGACTTCAGTGAACCTACAAAGTGCTAGTTAAGACTTTCAGATCACATTCATGCTACCCATAATCAGGTCCATATAGAGAAAAGGGGTAAGTATACTTTAATCTTTTATTCTTTGTTTTTTCTTTCAAGTGTCATTTTCCATAGGAACATTAACAAGAAAGTAAGGCAGGAATACTTCCCTACTTTATTACATAAGTAAGATCATTCCCAATCTATAACAAAGTCCATATGGTCGGCTGTTTGATGTGTACTTAGTTCTCCATTTGGGATTCATGATTTGTACTTCTGAATCTGATTTCTATAAGACACGGGTTTTCTTCAGTGGCCTGACCTGGTACAAAACACATTATGGATTAATACAGCAATAAATTATAATGGCATATAATCTCCCTGCGTGATTTACTCGTACAGCAATAATGTTTTCAAGCTGTCAAAAAATACATGTACTATATTTTACCTTTGCACCTTTAGAATAAAGGCTGTTATAAAGTTAAAGGGTCAGTCCACCAGATCTGATATTTCAGAGTTAAATCACATAATGGTTTATTTTACTTGTTTGGAAATCCAGTCAAGTCAAGGGAACTCTTCATTTAAATTCCCAGGTGTGAGCACACATTATAAAGGGAACCCAGGCATCCTGCTGGATGCTTAATCTATTTCACATCACAGAAAACGCAGTAAAGAAGTGGAAATACAGCTAGATAGAAGAACAGAAAAATGCAAGGTTAGAGATAGCTAGAAACACTGAGATTGTAGCACTAGACTTTCCAAGGTCCAGCTGTAGACAAGCAAGCTTTTATCACCAAAAGTACACTACTTACCTTATGAATTTGTTTATGTACCTTAAAATAGAAGATTTACTGTAAAAATAAATAAATAAAATAGCGTAGCTTATGCAATCTTTTCTCAATACATAAATTAGCCTTTACAATTTAGTTTTTTGTTAATGGTTTCTTCTTTATAGTATAAATTCAGGAAATGTTATTAAAAAGGTGGTGGGCATTAAGATGTTAAAATTGCCAAAACTTTTATACCTGTTTAAAACACTACCTGTCCGGATCCATGCTTCCCAGCTCCAATATGATTTACTCCAGTATCCATGGACCTACGGATGCCACAGGGTCTTTAGGTCAGTCTTCTGGCTTATCCTTCCCTAACATTTCCAAATATTTCATTGCTGCCTATCTCAGAGCAGTGGCCTGATGGTCATACAACAGGTAGAAGGATATACAGAGACTGTGGCTGGCCTCTGATGAGCCTAACATTTTCCTCTGGGATGGTGATCTTGATTTCTCTTGTTTTTCACTCCTCTCTACTATGTCTTTCACACGAGATGTTTGCAGAGAAGCTCAAAACAAATACCCAGTTTTATCCCCAGCTTTTATGATGACATTGTATAGAATGATCTAAAAGTCCCAGATAACCTGTCCTCCCACATGTCCTCTCCCTCCCTCTCTAGGTTTGCCCAACTGGTTGATGTTAGAAGTAGGAGGTTGTGTTCCTTCACAGACCTTAAAGAGAAGTATGACCTCCTATCCCACTCCTTTTATGGCTTTACCCTATCTCCATTAGTGATGGCGCGAACCCGGATTTTGCCGTTCGCGAACGGCGAACGCGAACTTCCT
>CM070034.1:80992799-81004014 GCA_036250615.1 Ptychadena robeensis | reverse complement strand
TATTTGCACTGTACACCAGCGGTTTCTGGATGTGCATTTGGCTGATAGGGCGAAAAGGAAAAATTTGCATGACTCCACCCACTGTCCCAAAACGCAGGCTCCCACCTAAAGTTTTAGGATTTGTGCTGGATTGGGCCGTGTAAATACCTTCTGTTTTAAGAAGGCTTGATTGTGCTATGCACTGCTCGAGTTGAGGGCTTTTGGATTCCTTTCATCCCTTCTCACCTTAACTTTCATTGATCATCAAACTTTATTAACTGTATTTCAAGACCAATTCATGTTTACTCTGCTTACTTGGGTTTGGGTGTCTTTCCAGCCAAGTTGTTGTCACTTATACTAACTGAGGCAAGGTGTTTGTATTGTACAAATAGTAAAATCAGTAATATAAACCTGGTACAAATCACATTATGCAATACTTTGAGTAATACTAAAAGTAGCAGCAGTAAAACAAGTTTTCCCTAGTAAACAAGCCTGATGATTTAGCTACAAGCTACCTCCTTGCTGCCATGTTATGCTTAATGCAAATACTATTCTTTAAAGAAAGGTTCATCTAGCAAGTCAGAAGAACAAGAGGAATTTTTAAAAAGGTTAACTTGGACCTGACTTAAGCTAGCCATACACGTCTAGATTTTCTGTTCAATCAACTAAAAAAGATCAATTTTTTGGGGTCAGGGAAATCTGTGATTGATTGTATGTTTGTTAACTGTAGTAACAGATATTTGATCAACTTTTCTGTAGATAGACTGAAAGTGTAATGCATTTCAATACAACCAATTTAAATTTACCAACACGTCCAATCCTTTTTCAATCAATTTTTTCCCAATTTTAATTGGTTTAGGTTGATCTTACCATGTGGGCTGCCATGTGGGCTGCCAATCAACCAAAAAAATTGATTGAATTGAGTTGATTGGATGAAAAATCTAGATGTGTATGGGGGGCTTAAGTTTATGACTGGACAGGAGATGCAATACTGTGATAACCCCTATTCTCTTGACAAAACACAAATTAAATTGATGCTGCTTCTTCCTCTTCTAAGGACTGCAAGGGTCTAATACCAAGCAACAATTGTTTACATAAATACATTCAAATATCTTTAAATGATTGCAATGCATTTGTCTTTTATAATGTCCTACTGCATTGCAAGATGCCTCAAAGGCCTAAACCATACTCCACATAAGGACCCATTGGAGTATGTGCACATGCCCAATACAATATACTACTAAATCACATCTGTGAAGCAAATATTATTATTATTGCAAAAACCTCCACAGAAAAGTCCAAACTTTCCTATCCAATTCAGAAAAACATGGAAACAAAAAAAGAATAAATGTCCTTCATGTGCATAATCAGTATTTCATGTTATGCTGATATGCTTCTGACTTAATTATCATTCAAGTAAAGTTGGCCCCTTTCCACTCAGGATGCAGGTGTTCCATCATGGAAGAGGAGGAAACTGATACTGTTCCTCCCTAAATCTCTGATAAAACTTAACCAACTATATATCTATGCAAGTCTTTAACATTCCGACAGGAAACATTTGTAATAAAGAAGATGGTACTCAATAGAATTCATTATGGTTTGGATGACACTGTAATATTACATCATCATACTAAGAGAAATGTTTGTTATGGCAGGAAATATATTTGCTTACGATGACCTTTTGCATAACAAGGAAACTCCTTTTCAATCAAAACATACATTCTGCTTAGAATTAGAAACTGATATGAATGATATTTCCCAGTTAAAAAAAAATCAGAATGGCTGCTTCAGATTCTTCTGTATGTTTCACTGATGGCTCCTTTGTTTTGGAAGAAGTTCACCTAAAGTTAAAGAATTCACCTCTCTTCAAAAACACCTTATTAAGTCAGTGGACATAGATTGGCCATGCTCCCATTTATCACTGAGTTTAATAATAATTTTTCCAGCTGATTATTGTTTCTGTGTAACTATGACAGAGACCAGTAAGAAGAGAAACATTCAGAAACTCTGGATAGTTCCAAGTTATGGAACTCATTTCCACTTTTTTCATTCTTATCCTGTTGATTAAAACAATGTTTCACATCTGTTTTCCTAGATTTAACTTAAATGACTTGTACTGCTCCCTTCAGACAAAAACAAAATGTTATTTAGATGAAAAAAGTTTAGGTTAAGTATTCATATCTCTACACCCTATGTGCCAATTACCAGAAAGTATATGAGATGCCAAACCCAGTCTTCCAGTTTATATGCCTATTCCTGCTTATATGATAAGGATTTATAAAACAGAAGGTATTTACACGGCCCAATCCAGCACAAACCCCAAAACTTTAGGTGGAAGCCCTCATTTTGGGACAGTGGGCGGAGCCTTGCAAATTATTCCTTTTCGCCCCATCAGCCAAATGCACATCCAGAAACCGCTGGTGTACAGTGCAAATATAGCCTTTTTGGTACAGAGCCATTTATTCCAAACTGCATACAGCTGCAAGACAAGAAACAGTTCTATGCAGAAGACTGTTCAGTGTGGTTCCCTTTGAAGTTAACTCTGCCTCCCCTGGTGTATTCATGACACCAGAATAGAGAGAGGGTGCCAAAGTAAAAAAAAACACAAAACACATTTCCAATTGTAATAAACATTTTATTATAAACAAAACATAAATATAAATACATACTGTTTTGAAAATTTTCATACCAAATAAACCATTTTTCATACCAATAACCATTCAGATGATACCTTTTATTAATTTTTTTTTTAATGTAATTTTTATTTTTTTACATAATTGAGTGTTTCAAACATTATTATATTTAGGATGTCTACTAGACCCTTGTACGGACATGTTTTGGGAAGTTACAGACCTACAACAAGAGCGCTAGGGAGGTTAATATCCTTAGCTACATTACTTAGGACAGGAAGCCATAAGTCAGGCATGTAGGGGAAGCAGGTGGCAGACCAACACTAAAGAAAGTGCTGGGATTCTTCTGTTAAATTATTACACATGTAACAAATCACACCTTACAAATGTTAAGTGAACCATTCCCCAGAAAATTATTTTGCTAGAGGTATTTTGATCTAGAATTGTTGTTGTTGTGCAAGGCTGGATAAAGTAACAATGCAACTTCCGTCCATAAAAACCCCAGAGGAGATTTTAAGTTAACAGTTTCAGATGTCAGTAAAACCCTGTTGAACATATGCTGTCTGCAGTCAAATATACATTTAGATAAGAACCATGATATGGACATTTTGTTTAACCTACTGGGTATTTGGCCCAAGTTAACTTGGGGTGAGTTTGTTTGCTAACAAAACTCACCCCAAACTAACAGCGGGCATTCTCACCTATCCACCTAAAGCCCACAGCGGCTCTCTGTATTGGCAGACCTGCCTATCTATCCGTGTCCACCCCGATAATGTCATATATGATGCCGGAGATGCAGGGGATAGGGGGTGCCCATGGCCTCCATGTAATGGAGGTGGCGTTGCTTTCTTACAGCTTATCCCCGGCGTCAACAGTGACAATGGGGATGTGTTTGGGGTCCAGAGGAGGGCAGAAAATCGTGGCTGATTACTATAAAATGACAATTCTACAATTTTAATAAAGTGTGCTACAGGCAAACCACCCAGGAGGTTTAGATAAAATAGATTGTTGCATAACTAGCATTTAATACTCAATAAAATCAATAGGTGCACTTGCAGAGTTTTTCTAAAATTATTGTAAGATGTTTGATTAAGTGTGTTAACCAAAGCAAGAACACTGTGTATAAGGCTTAAAACTGGATGGAAAAACCCTGTGTCATGGACCAGCAGGTGTGGACCCACTGTGCCACGAGTCTTCCTCCTCTAAGGGCGTTGTCTAAGTGAACCCACTCGTTCTTCACAATACCCCTGATGGTGGGGATAGACTTTCCTGAGAGGAACACTAGATCGATTCCTCTTGAGGGAGTGTAGGTACATGAGGCAGCTTAACCAGAAGACACCAGAGACACAGGCCTCGTCAGCCAGATGGTGAAACAGGGCAGGCTGCACAGGTGCAGGTCAGGTAGCAGGAAAGTCCAGAAGACTGGTAAGGATTAATGGGTAGCAGAGTCTTAGAATACAGGCAGGAATTTATAGCAAAGAAACACCAATGGAAGTCAGCGCTTTAGGTTAATACAGAGACCTTGATACTGTGGCAAAGCAGGAAGGGCTGGGTCCTTTATATAGGTGCAGGAGGAGCACTATTGGCCAGCCAGAACACATGACCAATCCCTTAAATTCCAGGAAGTGACATGTGCTGGTCCTTTAGGAAGTGCTGCAGAACCAACAGCATTATGTGACAATAGCTGGGAGGGATCTGAGAGCAGATCCCAGCAGAATCACCGCTGAACACGGTGCCCAGAACTGATACGGCAAGTAGGAGGGCAGTGGCGCACAGCTGCTGTCATTACACTCTGCTTCCAGTTTGAGGTATTGGAAGACAGCTTTATGTCACAGCTCATGCATCATGGTAAGACTAAGCTCAGCCATAGTTGTAGTTATACAGCTATAAAGTTATGCGACATCTGCAATACAGGGAGTGCAGAATTATTAGGCAAGTGGTATTTTTGAGGAATAATGTTATTATAGAAAACAACCATGGTCTCAATGATCCAAAAAAACTCATTAATATCAAAGTGAATATTTGGAAGTACGTTTTAGGTGGTTTTAGTTTTAGCTATTTTGGGGGATATATGTGTATGCAGGTGACTATTACGTGCATAATTATGAGGCAAATTAACAAAAAACAATTTATACCCATTTCAATTATTTATTTTTACCAGTGAAACCAATTATAACATCTCAACATCACAAAATATACATTTCTGACATCCAAAACAAAAACAAAAAACCATCAGTGCCAATATAGCAACCTTTCTTTGCAAGGACACTCAAACGCTGCAATCCATGGATTCGTCAGTGTTTTGATCTGTTCACCATCAACATTGCGTGCAGCAGCAACCACAGCCTCCCAGACCACTGTTCAGAGAGGTGTACTGTTTACCTCCTTGTAAATCACACATTTGTGATGGACCCAGGTTCTCAATGGGGTTAAGATCAGGTGAACGAAGGAGACCATGTAATTAGTTTTTCTCTTTTATACCCTTTCTTTGCCAGCCACGCTGTGGTGTATTGGACGCGGTGAGGGAGCATTGTCCTGCATGAAAATCATGTTTTTCTTGAAGGATGCAGACTTCTTCTTCCAGAAAACTGGCAGTAGGACTGGGAGTTGAGCTTGGACTCCATCCTTAACCCGAAGCCCACCAAGTCTCTTTTATGATACAGCCCAAACCCGTACTACCTCCACCGTGGCTGGGTCTGAGTCGGACTGAGCTCTCATGCCTCTTTTTACCAATCCAGCCACAGTTGCCCTATTCCATGTCAAGACTATCACTCTACATTTCATCCAAGTCCATTAATAACCATTAAAAAATCAGTTTCTTGAGTATATTTATTCTTAGCCCATGTACTTGACGTTTCAGCTTGTGTGGTGGTTCGTCTTTCAGGCATTTTCTTAGCCTTGGTTCAGTCTCTGAGTTTTGCCACACCATCCTTGTGCTTGGGCACTCCAGTGATGTTGCAGCTCATGAAATATGGGCCAAACTGGTGGCAAAATGGCATCTTGGCAGCTGCACGTTTGACTTTTCTCATTTCATGGGCAGTTATTTTGTGCCTTTGTTGTTCGACACGCTTCTGCGACCCTGTTGACTATTTTGAATGAAACGCTTGATTGTTGGATGATCACGCTTCAGACGCTTGGCAATTTTAAGTAGTGCTGCATCCCCTCTGCAAGATATCTCACTATTTTGACTTTTCTAAGCCTGTTCAAGTCTTTCTTTTGACCCATTTGCCAAAGGAAAGGAAGTTGCCTAATAATATCACACCTAATTAGGGTTGTGATGTCATTTAGACCACACCCTTCTCATGACAGAGATGCACATCACCTAATATGCTTAATTGGTAGTAGGCTTTCGAGCCTATCAGCTGACGTGTAAAGACAACATTTGAAAGGGATGATGTGGTCAAAATACTCATTTGCCTAATAATTCTGCACTCCCTGTATATCTTCCAGGCAAAGATCTGAAAGCAGACTGGGGTCTCAAGATGTGTTGTTGTTAAAAGTGTTTTAAGAGTGGCAGAAACCTTTTGGATTCACTTACACGCATCTACGGTCTATTGGGGTCGGGCCAGAAGAGGTCTTCTTGGAAGAACTGCAACCAAAATATATATATCTTCTGGTATACTTAAAGTCTCAGAGGGATCAGCCCAATCTCCACTGTGGTCTTCAAATTAAGCCAACTCCCCGCTTGAACGACAGGCAAGATACATCTTCCCAACTTTGACTTAAGTATTCCACCTGAGAGCAGAGACTGAGGAAACCCTCCCAGGGACCATTAGGGCATGAATTCAGAAGAAGACAATGATCCAGGTACACAGCGAGGGTCATACAATGCAATTCAGTCCAGCACACTGAAAGGGTTAAACAGAACCATTGTCATACACAATTTAATCTAACAGGCAGAGAAACAAAAACTTTTACTTTACGCAGGGATCAGAAATGATTCATCAACAATATTCTAAATGAGCATTTATACAAATGCATATATACAATCAGAGCCTATATGTTTGAAACAGTTGTTCAGGCACAAATAGAACTAAATGAAATACAATTTATTTACATGTCATGCTAATAGAATTATACAAACAATTTCTGCAGCATTATTTGTCAATTTAATCAGCCTCCACTAACACTCCCTGGTGTTAATTTTCAATTACATTTGACATACTTAGGATCAGAACTCATATACTTGTTCAAGTCTGTAGAGAGTTCGGGCTTTAAAAGCATTTAGCGAATGCAAGCCACCTGTTAAAAACTAAGAACCCTGACAGTGATCCAAGCGTATTAAGATGTTTTATAAAGAAATCTAATGAACATCCAGGATACATCAGTGTCATCTAGCTGATTGCATGCATTTTATGAGCATGTTGTGCATGCTGGATTACTTACAACTATTTGTTAACTCTGAATAAAAGCTGCTGTGTAAAATAAGTCACACATAACCGCAATGGTGATTTTATTGACGGCGGCTCAGCAACTGCAGATGGCTTTTAAGTGGATGTGTCTCAGGTTAGCAGACAGTGTTGGGAAATATACTAGGATATTTGAGTCCAGTCCAATATTAAATCTTCAGTTATTTCAGGACAATTAGTCATTATTTTCAGGGAATGCTATAACAGATGCACATTACTCTAGTCCAAGAAACAAAGATATGTTATACATCTATGCTATGTTATTCATCATCCTTATTTGTTATGTAAATCTTTTTTAGTTATGTTTATATGTTACATATAGAAAACTTTTTTAACATTTAGTAATGGGCAAGCTTTTAACCCCCCTGCCGTTCCCGACGGTCCCAGCTCATCCAGCTCTGAGCTGTTAGAACTGCACTTGACCAGCTCGGTTCGTCAGGCAGAGATCAGAGCCACATGAGCGCAAACTCACTGATCCCTGTGGCTCCGATCTAATAAAGAGGCAGCTGCAGGAGAAAGGACCCCACATCCGGCCGCAGGCTGGAGTTTAAAATAAAAATCATATTGAATAGTGTTTTCTGCATTGAAAACACTATTCAATATGATTCTCTATGTAAAATACTCACCTGAATAAATGATCCATATGTCCCGATGCCTTCTTTCTGCTTCTCTCTGCCGATGTGACAGACTGTTTTGGGGGCGGGAACACCAAATGTACAGAACTTAATGTATTACATTGGCTTCAATGTATTACAATGCTCTACTATGTAACCTGGCACATCTGCAGCTCCATCTAGTGCTTGTAGTGCTAATTTACCTGATACAGTTTCTTTTGAAATATTCATTAACTGATTTTATGAGTTATTTACAAAGTATCTGAACATGTTATTATATTTAGGGTGTCTACCAGACTCCTGTATGGACATACTTTGGGAAGTTACAGGCCTACAATGTAAAAAACCTTTTTCTATTAAAGTCTATGGTGCACTTTTGATACAGAAATCTGTACCTCAGCAGTGTGCTAGGGAGGTTAATATCTGATGCTTTTACAGGCTCAATTCTATTGATTAGAACCATGGTAATAATGTCTCTTTCATAGCAAAGAATAAACAATCTTGATAAGGCTCTTTAACAAGGCATGGGTCATCTTCATATTTGTCAACCCACACAAGTCAACAGGAATTTAAAAGTAACTTGAAGCAGGTTCATCAGCTTACAAGGTAAATGCATGTCAAAAGGAAAGCAGATACCTTGAATAGTAGAGATGGTTTCATTACCAAAATTGTTAAAGATGTAAAGCTCATTCTATAAATGTTACAAAAAAAAGGTATTGCTCTAGCATATGTACTTTTTACGTAAATTATCGTATTTTTCGGACTATAAGACGCACCGGACCATAAGACGCACACAGTTTTTAGGGCAGGAAATCCAGTAAAAAAAAAGATTTATTAAGTTTTCACATCAATTGGGTTAATGCAATGAAGGCAATATTCAATTCAGCCAGCAGGGGTCACTAGCAGCAGTGACTCAGCACACGTCTTCACACTGAACACGGGAGGAGGAGGAGGAGGGAGGGGGCAGAAATCTGCAGCCTTCTCCCTCTGCTCTAAACAGCTGTGAAGATCAGCTGTGATTGTGTCCGTGGGAACTGCCGAGTTCTTGCGGTTCCCACTGACACTGAGAGAGGGAAAGATGGCAGTCTATCATCTCTCCCTCTCTCTCTCCATTGCCAAGCAAAGCTCTGCTGACAGGTAATTTAAACGTACAGCTGAGAGAGCCGACACCAGCCGGCATCTCTCAACTGACAGTTCCTCCAGCTCCCCCGGCTAATCTCCGTGCCGGAGGAGTTGGCGGGCAGCCAAGATGCGACCACCAGCGGCCGAGTGGCCGCGGGGGTCGCACATTCGGACCATAAGACGCAGGCACTTTTTGCCCCCAATTTTGCGTCTTATGGTCCAAAAAATACGGTAAGTTCCTTATTTATGTTCTTGCCACTGTGTATAAATGTGAGTCTCAAAAAACAGAACTGTATTAAGCCTGAAGAAGGGATATGAGACAATCCAAAAGCTTCTTTATCACTTCATTTAGCCAATAAGGGGCATCACATGAACTCCAAACGGTCTGCATAAATTAGGTTCAAAGTCAAGTCAAACGCTTTCAAGGTGAAATTCAGACTTAACTTTGCACTTAATGTATGTAAAAACTGTATTGTATATTTTTCCACGATTCTACTACTTCTCCAACCATTCGGTGAATGGACCATTTCTGTTTAACAGATCTCCATTGTTATCAGAACACACAAAAGCATCTGGATATGTCTGTTGATGCTAGCTAACTGCCTTTTGCAAAAAGATTTCTGTTTACCTGAATCAATCAACCTAAAGTGGTCAAACCCATACATGAAATCGATTTAGCAATGATCAGACATGTTGTTAAATGTCAGTTGATTGTTCAAACATCTTGTGGGTTTTTAGGTATTTCAATAGATTTTTTTTAATTTGGAGCATGTGCAGAGGTGCTTGCAAAGGGAGAGTTTTTCAAACCATTGACTTCAAATAATTTTTTTTTAAAGTTGATGGAACAAGATAATCTAATTGTGTGTGCCTTACAAAAGTGTCATTGCAGATGAATTGTACAAGCATATAATTTTTTTTAATAAAAGAAAGATATTTAACAATAAGGTAAAACAATGTACACTATTCAATTATAAAATGTACCAATATATATTTATTCTGAATTGAGGTCTGCTTGAAAGTAACCTTGGAAAAATGCTCTGCTTATGTAAGCATTATTGATTGTTCTAAGTATCTTATCGATCTCTGTAGATTGTTGCCACTGATCTGTAGACTGCCCCTTACACTGTTTCAGTATCATTCCTGTGAAATTTATGAAAAGGACTGGGCAAAAACTATAACTGGCAACAAAAGATGAGGTGTATGTGGATTTGAAAGCCTTCTTATAGATTTAATTTTTATATGGACTATGAGACACAATTAAAGAGACAGTGAAATCAAGGCTTGCTTGCATTAACAGTTGAAAGACAATGGAAGCTAAATTACATGGATTCAAATTGCAAAGTTCAAATTTGGGAACTAAGCCAAACATTTCTTCAGTGAATAAGTTGTATTTGACAAGAAGAACATGTCCTAATATTTTTTAATCACTGTACTAATCATAAATAATAACTCCACTAAAATGTCTTCATACCAACACATTTTAAATATTAATGTTGAAAATCCATTGACACTTTTTCAAGTTTAGCAGGCTTCTGTAGGGTGACACAACATCACTTGGTCCATGTTATTCTGCATTGGTATCAGAGGTTCCCAGAGGTAGCTCTACAGAAACAGCATCCAACAGAGCAGCCTTTCCATAATGATTGGGACCAGAGAAAAATAGCAGGTAAAGCTGAATGTGTATGTTCTTGTAAAGCAGAGTACAGGTATTAGCAACATTTTTAAAAACTAAAATTCTCCTTTAAACTCCAGTGGATTTGACGTAGGTTATTTCTCTGTTTATTTGCATGTTTCTTATATAAGCACTCACATAAACGCAAACACACACACAAGCCAAGAATTAAAAACTTTGTATTCACACTTTGTTTCCCATTGACACTTGAAAGCTTGAAACAGAAGCAGGGGGAATTATGTGTTACTGATCTGGGCAAACCTAGACCATGTACACTAACTTGGCAGCAAAGTGCATGACTTTTGGCTCCAGGTACTAAAGTTTTAACAGATGAGTAGCGTTCACAGAAGAAACTAAAATATTGTGGTGCCAACTTTCTGTTGATAGCTTTATTTCTGGCTGGCACGTATTGAACAGATGCCTCTGGGATGAATTAGATATGTCGGGTAACAAACAACCACATGCAACATTGTTAGGCATCCTAAATGTATTTAACATTAATCTGGCATTAGAAAAACATGTCTAATAGTAAAGAAATATTAAATGCAATTTGTTTGTATTCAATATTAATAATACATAATATTTTTACATATACAAGCATTTTCTTATATTTACCTATTTCCTGCACTGCAACACCAGGGGTGATAAGTAAGCATTCATTTAGGGCTGAGTGCTATAAGGGTTAGTTTCCACTGCGTCGAAATCCCTCTGTCTGACGTACGTCATACTAAGGGATTTTGACATAGCCCATTATATCAAATGAGCCTGTCCCAACATCCGTCAGTGCAA
>CM070034.1:80960648-80976434 GCA_036250615.1 Ptychadena robeensis | reverse complement strand
TTGGACAAACTTACAAAATCAGTGAGGGGTCAAATAATTATTTCCTCCACTGTATGTAACCATCTTCTGTTGTGCATTTTATAACATGATAACTCTGTAGGGATTTGCAGATTGGGGCAAAAAATTTTAGGTTAAAGAGCATCGACTCCATCCACATCAGGTACTTCCAGAATTGGAGCCTGGCTGGGGAGGAGAACTATGAAAATCAAGCAAAACCTCAGAGAAAAATGATTGGTCAGGAGAGGCAGAGGTGCTGTGGAATACACCCTCCTCCTCAGCCTCACCGGCAAAAATCCATACCATACAAGAATTCATGATCTCCAATCATGAATACCTTCATTGCGCAAATCAGGACTTGTACATGCGCATATGGTGAACGCAATGCATGATACTTTCCACAGATTACCTTCAATGTGCAATTCAGCACTTGTACATGTGCATATTACAAACGCAATGCACAGTAGTTCCAGGAATGAATGAAATCTAGAATATTGGCGATATAGCACTATATTTGAGATTTGTGCACAATAAAAATCAGTGATTATAATTTTAGCATTAAATGGGAGGAAGCTCTGCGTTAGGGTAGGGGGCATTTTCTCATTACATGGCAAGGGATCTGTGTGTTACCCAGATGCTAGTCCTCAACCTGTGAAATGAGTATAGCAGTCTCCTGAACCTTAAAGCTGGGCATAGACAGGCCGATTCCTGCCCGAGAAATCAAGTGCGCCAACTTGCAAGATTGGAATAAAATCTGCCGTCATGTCGGATCGCACAGTGATCCGACATGATGGATAATTTTGATCTGATCCCTTTAGTTTGGATGGGAACAGCTGTCCCAAGCCAAAGTTATGGGCGGCACGCAAAGGGTGCCGGACAATTCTCGACACTAGCGGGCGTGCGTGATGACGTCATGACACCCGCTAGGGCAATCGTCAGGAAGTCATCCCGTCTATGCCCAGTTTGACACATACTAGAAAATTTTAAATAGTGCCAAGAAAGCTTCTCTAAAAGGTACTGGATGGCATGTCATTTAATTTCAAAAGATTCTTACTTAATATCGGTGCTTTCCTCTCATTATATATGATCTTACTAAAGTTTAAGGCACTAAATGAAGGGCTTCTCCAGGGGGTCCCTATTCATTTGTATTACCTCTATCCATCTCAAGCCTTTGAACTAACTCCTCTACATGATACAGTGCAGTTTAATGACCTGGTCTGTTTTCTATGCATTTTGCTGAGTGCTTGCATTTGTTTTTTCTTATTAGTGTAAGCAAACTGCATGTCGCAGTACATTTTGAAAGGGCTTAAAGTGAACCACATTAGTGTAAATGGTACACAAGTTTTTTTATGGTAAACCTGTGTATTTTTGAATTGCAAACTGAGTGTGTTGCCAAAAGTGGATGGCAATACACAGTGTGTAAAAGATCCCTTACCAGACCTTAATGAAAGGTTTAAAAGTTATTGATCTGATTATTTAAATTCTTTACCATACCATTACAAAATAGGTAATCAGTTGGCATTCCCATTACTGAAGGTGTAGTGTTTAATATAAAATATTGCTTTTCTTATGTTGTGTACATAATAAAAGCAAATTATCTTATTATCAATCAGTACATTTTTTTACAAAGTATTTTGAATTTTTTATTACAACACATAATACTCACTGGTAAATATAAGCCATTTGACTCTCATTTGCCTCATTCGTTGTTTGCACATAAGCAGAGTTAAACATCATGTTAAAAAAAAAACACAATACCACATAGAGATTACTTAGCAAAGCAGTAAGGTTGGTTTCATGGAAACAAGTGAAGCTATTCAAATAAAATTTAAATTGTCCAGATTGTGAACACTGAGAAGGTGTTTCATATCTGCCATGTTAGCCTGCCACAAACTCATTTGGTCTGTTCATTACAGCTACTGTGATGGCCCTGTCTCCTCTCTTTATATGCTTTTTTGTACAAAGGTAAATAATATACAGACTGTTTTAAAAGCTGCATGGTAATTATAATTGTTTTTTAAATGTTAGTCTTTTACTGTGAAAAACAATTATATTTTCGGTTTTAATATCAAGGTTATATGTTCTTAAAATATCAGCTACAAATTAATTTTTTTTTATGTTTTATATCCCTCATATTACTTTTAATAGTTAGAATTTTTTATTTAGTAAACATTTGATCTAACTTTTGCTGGTGTTTGTGTTGAATTTGTCTTAAATTAATTCATTATTACTAGTGATGGCCGAACTGCCCGCAAGGCAGACAGTTCGGCCGCGAACAAGCATGTTCACCCTCCTTCTCGGCGGTGGACAGTACGGGTGTTCGACCCGCCCTGTTCGCCGGCGAGAAGGAGCCCTCTATTCCCCCTCCGGTGGGATCATTAGCAGCGAGATCCCGCCGCAGGAAGAATATTTCACTGAAGATTGGGTAGAGAACCCGGTCTTTCAGGGAAATACAGGCTCGTAAACACGGATGTGACGTCATTGACGTCACATCCGGTTAGCACATCAGGAACTATGCATTCCAGGTGCCGGATGTGACGTCACTGACGTCACATCCGGGTTTTCCGATTCAAATTCCCCGCCTAGAGGTGGGGAATTTGAATCTGTCTGCGAACGGGCGGACGGCGGACTTTTTTAAAAGTCCGCGCCGCCCGTTCGCGGACGGACACGGCCGAAGTTCGGCCATCACTTATTATTGCACCTTAATACAGAAGCAACCATGCCATCTAATCAAATGTGCAATAAACAAATGACAGGAATTTTGTATATCTGTTTAAGTTTCAAAGTGGTAAGGGTGGGTTACAGGACTTATCACATCTAAAAATACTAACCCTGGTTTAAACTCCATTGTGATGCTTGAATAAGAAGCTGGGGATCTTGAACGCAGTAATATGTCATTTAAACCTTAATTATTCCCAATAAAACTTGTATTCTTGTTTCAAATATTTATGCAGCATAAACAATTGACCCTGTTTCTACTAAGAAGTAGAGATGGTCCAATTTTTCGACTTGGCAATTTTGTGAGCTGATTGCAAAGCCCCTGAAAATGGTATCATTACCAAAAATGATGTAGAGAAGGGTTGGGGGAACATTTGAAAAAAAAAAGTTTTGCTCTAGCACATGGAGTTTTTGCATAAATTAAGTTCAAAGTTAAAGTTGAAATTCCGATTTTCAAAATTTTTACTTGACTTTGAACTTAATTTGTGAACATCGGCCTGGACTGTCCGCGAACGGGCAGGTCAGACTTTTAAAGAAGTCCGCCGTCCGCCAGTTCGCAGACACATTCAAATTCCCCTCCTCTAGGCGGGGAATTTGAATCAGAAAAATCACTGACGTCACATCCGGTCCCTGGAACGCATCCTGGTTACGGGAGCCGAATGTGACGTCACTGACGTCACTTCCTGTTCCGAGCCGGTATTTTCACTACAAGACCGGCTTCATGCCCGGTCTTGTAGTGAAAAGATTCTTCCTCCGGCACGATCTCGCAGGTTCTGATCCTGCCAGAGGAAGAATATAGATCTTCTTCTCGCCGGCGAACGGGGCGGGTCGAACACCCGTACTGTCATTTTTTGATTTGATTTGGCGGGGAACGATTGTCATTCAGTCAACTTCAGAATGGCCACCCTCACATTGCAATATTCAAAATATGTTACCATTACATAGGTTCTAAAAAAAAGAACAATAAAAAAGCAAATATAAACACTACTTACCTATTATGTGGTCATCATTTAGGCAAATCATTCCCCTCAAAATTAAAAACATACCTACCCTTCTTTCTTGTTCCCAGTGCCACCATTCTTACTCTGTCCATTCCTTCTGGCTGCAAGTGAAGACTCTTCTGGTGTTACTCCATCCACCAATCTGGATCCAAACCCAACGACTCTCCCCCCAACCACCCTCCCTCTAGTGACAACCCAGTGAGATGTCACTGCTAATGTCTACCTTCCCAAGTCCTCTTGTGCCCAGAGCCTGATGGGGTGTGATGTCACTGAAGGGCAGGGTGTCACTAGACTTAGAGGACCTTTACCTAGGTAAATTTCTTCACTTCCAATCAGCCTTATTATGAGCATTTCTGGTCAGGTGATATGAACACTTTAAATATAGTGTGTAGTGCATTTTTGTTACAAATAAACATTTTAATTACAATATATTTTCAGCATGATTTAAAGCAGGTGGCCAACATTAAGATGTCACAACTGGCAACATATTTTCTTAACTTTTTGGGGATAAAGGAGGTCTGGTGCTAATGTTAAGAAATTTTGATATACAGGGGATTAGTATGGCTATACTTCAAAGATAAGATGAAACTGCTCTAAAGCAAGAGTCCCTTGTTAATGACCAGTTTAAAGGAAATTAAAAAAGGAAAGGCTGAAAAATCCTACCTTCTAAAATTTCTCTTGTAAGATATAAATTGCTACACAAACATTTACTTTAGTTCCCCTGCTTTATTTAAATACATAGTAACTTAAAGCGTGTTCATTATACTTTGATTAGACACTTACCACTGTGTATAACAGAAGAGCAATTTAACTAGAAAATCAGAGTTGTTTTATTGGCAATAAATTTGCCAACTGCCTTATTCCTTCCTTTAACTAATATTATTATGTACTAACAAAATAAATATATATGCACACTTATTTCCCAAAGGTAAATTTATTTTGTTTTGCTATTAACCAGGTACCTAAAAAGGGGGGTGTCTAATTTTAAATGGAATACACCACCTCTGAATTGACATAGAAAAAGTGTTACATGTTGACTCCTTTGATTTATTAGGTGCCAACAAATAAACTGGTGATCCACAAAATGCAATGAAAACAGCATTTGAATGGTCACTCAGGCTTCCTGCTAGGTGAAAAAACTGCTAAATTCATTAGAGAAACCAACATTCTTAACATAAAATGTTTACTAAAAATCTAATTCTTGCTGTTTGTTGAATGCTATTCTGTTCATGTAGCTCTGTACTTTTCATGACATTTTTAGCTAATAGGTTAGATAGAAAGCCCTGTACTTAGCCATGTGCTAAGCTTCCAAGTGGGTTTAATTCTAATTGGTTTTAGCATAATCTGTGCATCTGTGACATTTAAATAATGCTTTAACTTGCTTTCAGTTATTTCTGTGGAAAATGAATTCACGTTTTCTCAAGCTTACAATTAAAATAGTTACTATAAACAGTAAGGATAACTTTTTTTTAATATTTGTTAAGAGTCCAAACAGGAATTTCAATTGGTATTTAAAAAAAGCAAATACATTTAACATTCAGTTAAGAAGTGCTTTTTTCAAAAGCAAAACAAGAAAAGAAAATAGCTAGATGAACTCTGACCAATTGATTCATGGCCACCTAGCTAAATGTTTTTGTTAACATTTAACAAGTTCGTACAGCTGTGTCACAAGCATAGAGGATTTGACTGACTGAAGGTGCAGGTTCTTAGGTATCTGCCAAGTATTCCTTCTACTATATAGAAAAAACATTGGCCTTGTCCGTTCACGGATTGTACATTTTAGTCCGCCTGTTTGCAGGTAAACCGGAAGTGACATTAGTGACGCAACTTCTGGTACATGGAATGAATTGTGCCATTGTCCATGTACCAGAAGTGATGTCACTTCTGGTGTATTGGAAGCAGAGTTCCATGTTCCATATTAATTTTGGAGACAATAAACACTGTAGCATGCTTTTTTTAAAATCATGCTATGGACAATAGCGGCAAATTACAATGCAATGTGATACTGTGATAGGATGCCGTCTGTTTCAGATGTATTCCACAATGTTAGTAGTATTATACCAAAGTCTTAAGCCCCCCTAGACTCATCGATTCCCGTCCGTAGTTGCGGAAGACCAGCGTCCCCATTCAAAATAGAGATGGTCGAATTTTTTTTTTTTAAATGGGTCAATTTGGATGATTTTTAGTTAATTGCAAAGCCCCTGGACATTTGTATACTATAAAAAAGTATTGCTCTAACACAAATAGTTTTTGCATAAATTAAGTTCAAAGTTTGAAACTCAAAATTTCGACTTTGATTTTGAACTTAATTTTATGTTCCTACAACCCTTTTTTATCATCTCCAGCAATTTTAGTGGTGATATAATTTTCAGAGGCTTTTTAATCAGTTCACAAAGTCAGCTAATCAAAAAATTTGACCATCTCTAAGCAATCTGGCATAGATCCCAGTGTTAGTGGCATACAAAGGATTCCCGCCAGTTCTGCAGATGACTCATGAAAGTGTGTTGACGTCACCATGCTGTAATGAGTCCAAGATGGCCAGGAATTGAGGTGTCTATGGCCAGTAATAGGTCTTCACAGATACAAAGCAAATGCATATAGTTAATCATGCTTTAGAGGAAAACTTGAAAAGTTAATTTTGAAAGAATTCTAGAGTTCAGGTACACTTTAAATGTTTTTGTTTATAAAGACTTTTATGTAATAGTCACAAATTTTCAACTTTTTTTACTACAAGCTAAAAATGTACATTTCAGAAAAAAAAGTTAAATAGTGTGAAAACTTTTGTATTTAGACACCACAAAATAATCTACTTTAGTATGTATTTGGTGCAGACATTATGTTCAGGTTTTTTTTTCATTGGATGTAATTGTTTAAACAAATTATTTTCTTGAAAATTGACTTGAGTCTGCATTGCTGACTGAACTAATTGCCCAAGAGTACACTAGTAATTAAAACCTGGGAGGTCTAAAGTGTTTAACATTTACAAGAAAATGTACAAGTCGACACTGTGGTTGTAAACCTTCATTCCCAATGTGTGTTCTAACACCTCATCAGCTCCAGGTCTGACCCATGTATCACCAGATTTCCTCCAGGCTTTCAGCAATAATACCTGATCATCTTTTCCCTTCTACTTTGTCAACAATTAGCTGTTTTTGCCTGAATGCTGTGCATGTGGTTTATTTTGGTTTCATATTGAACTAAAAGGGTCTTTTCTACAGAGAAAAGACAAGGAGAAATGAATCCGCAAGGTGAAAAGTACATACAACTACTTCTAATATTGACGAAACTGGCCGCGTTTGAAATATTATATATATATGACAAATTTCTCTTAAAAAATGTTCTCCTAAATACAACTTACTGAACTCGCTAGAATATAATGTTTCCTTTATTCTCCTTCATTTTGATACCTGGGCCAAAAACGAACTCTCCTTTATTGGATTTAATATTTAGATTAAAAAAATCTCAAAATATATTTTTAGAATTCCACATAAAGTCTGATAGCTCCCATAGGATCAACCATCCTTATAAATGTGTCTCTGGGTGAAGTGTTAACATAAAAACCTCATGGACAGACCCCTTTTGCAATGACAGATGTTTCATAAACCACAGTAACATGTCCAAATAAAGAGTGTTATACTTGTTTCATTTCGAGGGAGAATTTTTTTTTTAAGCATATCTGTATGACGCACCATTCAAACATAACAAGGCAAACACATGTAACACTCTCTGGTTGCAGTCTGCTTAGTTGGATGGCAAAACGCTGCTGAGAGTCAAAGGTAATCACATGTAACTGGGACAATTAGTATTGGAATTGGTAACAATGAATACTGTGAAAATCAGGTTTTTTCTATCCTTAAAATCTTGAACATGGCAGACAACTAACACAAATTAGCACCAAGAGGGATGAACACAAATTCAAAGGTCATTAAAGAACTGTAGGCTGACATCAAGTGATCTTCAAACACAGTGGCAAACGGTGACAGTGGTAAAGAAGTCTATAACCCTCAGAATCTTGCATCAACTGTAAAATATGGAGACGGATGATCTGGGGGTGCTTCAGCACAGATTTGTCTTTGTGAATATGGTATTAACTAATTCACATACTAGGTTATCCTAGAAAAAAACATCTGCTTTTTTCCTTTATCCCCCCACTCAGAGCATTGGTATTACCAAAAGGACAATGCTCCATGCCAAGGGAATCAAGCTTTAGATGAAAGATCACTAAATCAAAAAGTCTTGGCCATCCTGGTCTCCAGAATTGAATCCACTGAAAACCTCTGGAATGACTTGAAAGTTGCAAACCATCAAGCAAAGCTTAAACAGCTAATTGTGTAATAAATAATTTACTGAATGGAGATACTGAAATGCAGGGTCGCTTCTAGCATTTTAGGGGCCCTATGCAAAACGGCCCTGCAGAAATGTCTTAACTTTTCTATGATATCATAAATTTTTGATTTGCACCTGCATTAACTGTCTTTGTGACTATATACTATCATAAATGGCTTTTATTCAAAGTATTTTTATGATGTAAAAGTTTCAGTATCCATTCTGTATAGTGTTTATTGCTATGGTGGTTGGACCCATTTGTTTGTCACAACTTCTACATCAGCACTCTGGTCAAATCATACCTCTGCTTTACAATAATCAGGGACAAGCTTAAAGCATTAATGGATTCTTCGAGTAATGCAAGATCAACCTGGTCTCTGTTTACAGCTTGGAATGGGTAAATCATTTCACTGCAACTTTTTTTGCTTAACCTTCTGAGCGTTCTCCCCGAATTAACTCGGGCTGAGTTTCATCCATCATGAAACTCAGCCCGAGTTAGCCGGAGGAACGCCCGAGGTCTCGCCGTCTTCTGTCCGCCCCCGATCGCGTCACCGGTGACCCGAAGGGGGCGGGGGTAGACGGCGCCATAGACCTCCGTCAAACTGGAGGGGCGTCGCCTTTCTTCAGCAGAAGTCCGGCGTCTCCAGCGACGCCGGACTTTTGTTTACATCCCTGAGCTGAGCTGGCAATCACGGCGGAGCACATTGTGCTCCGCCGCGATTGCCCGTGGCACGGTTATAAAAAAAACGTGCCACGTGGCAAACGCTCAGAGGGTTAATATAAACAAAACTAGAGTGTACGTTTTACAAACTGACCAGTAGAATAAAGTTATATAGACAATTATTGTGGTAGATTGTCTGATAGTTTTCTCACTTAGAAATCATGGAGGGGTCTGAAATTCACATTGCAGATGCATTCCCACTGTGAGAGACATACTGCAACAGGGATTTTGGCCCACTCCTCCACACTGATCTCCTCTAGATCTGTCAGGTTTATGGTCTTTCGTTAAGCAACACAGAGTTTCAGCTCCCTCCAAAGATTTTCTATTGGATTTGGGTCTGGAGACTGGCTAGGCCACTCCAGAACCTTGAAATGCTTCTTATGGAGCCACTCCTTGGTTATCCTGGATATGTGCTTTGGGTCATTGTCATGTTAGAAGACACGGCAAGTAAAGTTTAGACCAAAAAGTACTAATTTGGTCTCATCAGAACAAATGCCATTCTCCCATGCCTCCTCTGGATCACCCAGATGGTTATTGGAAAACTTCATACGGGCCTGGACATGTGATGACTTGAGCAGGGGAATCTCTCGTGTAACGCATGATTTGAAACCATGGCGATAAAGTGTTTTACAGACAGTGGCCTGAAATTGTAACTGTTATACCAGCTGATTCGTCACATTTATTTTGGGGTGAGATCTTGCATGGAGCCCAAGTCCAAGGGAGACTGACAGTCATCTTTAGCCACATCTTTTTTCTTACAATTGCTCCAACAGTTCAGCAAGCTACTTGGCAAATGATCCTTAGCCCTTTGGAGGGCCACAATTTTGTCACTGGTGTCTTTTGACAGCTCTTTGGTCTTGCCCATGGTAGTACTTGGAGTCTGACTGGTGTGGACAAGAATCTTTAAAGAGCCCCGACAGGTGCTCCTAATTTAGAATAATTAGTGGAGTATATGTGGACTCTTTAAAGGCAGAGTAACAGGACTTTGAGAGCCAGAATTCTTGCTGATTGTCCGGTGTTCAAATACTTATGTGCAATTTCCTGATTTTGTTTTTTAAATGCTGTCTCTCTCAATGGGAATGCACCTACAATGGGAATTGCGGGGAGGGGAACATAGAGGGGAAGACCCCTCCATAATTTTTAAAGACATAAGATTGCTGTGTAAAAGCTTTTGGTGATGAGATAGAAAGGGAATTTGACCATCAATCTTTTTCTCTTTTTAAGGACCACTAAGGCATATATATAAGGCATTAATAGCATTTTAAGTGGCATCTATGGTGGCATTTGATAGTACATGTTTAATTTTTCATTGTCTATCATCATGGTCAAACATAAATAAAGTTGAACAAAATAATAAACTATAACAGATAAAACATATCAAATTAAAACATATCAAATCACACAGGCTAACTATTCACTCACTGCTTCTGTAGGTCCTGCATTACTCCAACATATATTAGGTAAATGGACAAGTAATATAGAGAACAATAAACATTTAACAAATTATGTTTCATGCAAGTTTAGAAAAAGGAAATACCCTGCAAAGAACCCTTTAAATCATTCATATACGCAAAATCCAAAAAAAGCTTTATATGAAGGGGAGTTTTATTACATGATTTTAATAAATTATATTTGCATTTTTCTTTTGATCTAAAGCTTCCCTTATCTTATTCCATATTACATCAGGCATAAAACGCTTAAATTTTTCAACAATGTTATCCTAATGTGCAGTGAAGGAAGCTTAGATGATGCTGATTGACTTAAACCAAGTATGAATGTAAAAAATGATCACATTTGGGGAATTATTTGAATGATTTCCCTTTAATCATGATGATGTATGGGTATTTAATCTTGTAAATTTTTGTTTGGAAAACTTTAAAACCGCTTGTTTAAATCTGAAAATGAAGAAGTGCAGCTGTACAGCAGTAAAATTGAGTTTTGACTATTGAATCATTTATATATTTAATACCCTTAACTTTTATATGGTTGATGTGCTGGGTGGATTTTGAGGATTTTAATAACAGCTGTTGCCATGAATATTTGTTTCAATGCTTTTTCCTGTGTGTAAAAGTTTGTCTTTTCTGTGTAAAACATTGTGTAGCTACATAGTGAGGTACTACTGATATAAAACATAAGCTGTTGCAATCTTAAGGGTTATATATATATATATATATATATATCTCCCTTAAAGTTGATTTAGTTTAATAATACGTTTATTAGTAATAAACTAAATTTAGTTAACTCTATAGTAAAAATGCACAGCATATTTTTCTATTGTAACACAGTGCATCCAGAAAGTTTTCACCACTTTCTCAACATTTTCTTATATTACTGCCTTATTCCAAAATGGATCAAAAATTTTTCTCCTCAGAATTCTACACACAACACCCCAAAATCACAAAGAAGAAAGTTTCATAATGTCCAATCCACCCACTGAATTTATCATAGGTAGACTCCAATTAAGCGGCAGAAACCTCTCAAGAATGATAAGGGGAACCAGGATGCATCTGAGCTCAATTTTTGATAGCAAAGGCTGTGAATATTTATGTACATGTGATTTCTCAGATGTCCCAGCACCCATTAATGCAATTCTTTAAATGATATGATACTGACAATGTGACATGTCTACTAGCAGATAGTGTTGAGCTTGAATATTCAAATTGCGAATATATTTGACGAATATCGGCTATCCGAGAAATCACACATTTCGTAAATATGACGGCGGATATTCACAATGTTGAATATTTGTGATATTATGCATTGGGAAGCTTATGGCCATTCATGTGACCAATCATTTTAAAAGTAATTGCAATTTTCAAAATTTATGGCCATACACTCGAATTGCGAATATTTGCAAATATCGAATCGAACATTAATAGAATTGTTCACAAAATATCGCAAATTCTAATATTGCCTATGCCGCTCATCACTGCTAGCAGATAAGTAAACCCAATTTTACTAAAAAAGTATGGAAGCATAGTATAACAAATGGATTTACTAGATTGGCTAGATGTATTATCTAGTTTATATGCAAACCTTCTGTGGAGAAATAAAGGACTACTAAGTATTTCCAATCTGCAAGCTTTACAACAGATTTGATTCACTTGCCTGTTAATCAAAAATGTGGATTTCCAGAAAGTCCTTATCTCTCTTAGATTGCCTGTTTAAATATACATCCAAAGAAGTGGCCTCCTAATTGTTTTTATTATTTTTTTTCAAATACAATCAGCAAAACAAAATACCAATAAAGAAAAAAATATGTACCTTGATCCACAAAATTCTCATTAAAAGCAAGAGCAACATCCTAGATCCAAGATCCTAGGAATAAAAAGTATTCCTTTCCCCTCTTAAGACCAAGACCAGAATAAAAACTATATATTCTCCACCAATAATATTGCATAATACAAATAACAATCAGGTACTCCCTTCACCCTCCACATTTATTAACAGTGCAGTGGCAACAACCCCATCACTCAGATTCCTCACCGGGCGTGATGACATCACAATATTTGTCCCCATCCGAACTGGGATCGGCTCCGAATTTACCGGCATGTCGGATCACTGTGCGTTCCGACATGCCTCAGATTCTTGGTCAATATGACCAGGGGGCGCACCTGATTCTCTGCCGACCCGACCGCCAATCGATTGCGGGAACGTGCATGGCCCGTCTATG
Source organism: Ptychadena robeensis (assembly GCA_036250615.1). NCBI lineage: Eukaryota > Metazoa > Chordata > Amphibia > Anura > Ptychadenidae > Ptychadena > Ptychadena robeensis. The sequence continues at coordinate 80,963,998 of CM070034.1, read as the reverse complement.
CCCAGCTTTATAAAGGTAATTGAACTCTCCTAATATACCTTATCCAAGTAGCCCATGTGGAATATCATTTTACTTACCTATATACCTTTAGGGATATCATCTGCTCATCTTCCATAATTATTCACATAACTAACAGTGAGGCAAGAGGGGGATGTCTGAGTTTTATTATATTTCTGTGTTGAACTATGAGTTAAATGTAGAAGACATGAGCTGGGATCATCTAGATTATTTCCCCATTAATGTCTTTCATCCTTCGTCTCACTTGTCCCAAAAAGATTTCTTTTTGGACCACTCCCACCATAGAACGTGCCCTCGAAACCACCGTGTCTCCATTCCCCCTAATTGTACTGTTTACTTCAGCAGAATCCCTGACATGAAATGTAGAATAGGCCAGGCTCCTAAATGAAAGATGCTACAATCTTCAGCATTTGGAAATGCTGTCATTCAAAATCAATTCCTTCTTAATGTCTATGTATGTATGTATATTGTATCTTTGATTTGAATCATTTACAACGTTTAGATCAGTAAACTTTACCACATATCATACACAGCACATTTCTGTCAGATATCTACATGTAGCACCGTACTGTACAGTCTCTTCACTGTGCCTGGTTTATTGTAAAGATCTTTAATGTGGTACACCATTTATAACAATAACTCTAGCATATGGAAACCAGCAGTTAGATGTATGCAAAGAGCAGCTCTTTGGTGGTCTTTACAGCGTAATTATGTTTAGAAGATGAAGCCAACAAAATGATTTGTGAACACTTTTACTGGCATTTATCACATCAGTTAAAATGTGAAATCTTTATCTTGATAATCTCTTTTTGCACAATTACGCCATAAGTGCTGACATCATAAAACTGAAAAAGCCTTTGTTTTGTACTGTTCTTGTAAAGTAAATGTAGCATTGCCTGCTTATGCTGCAAGACTTTTCTTTTGTTTAATTTGAGGCTATTAAACATTCCCATGCCTCATCTAAACCCAGGCATCTCATTCTTTTTCTGTCTTTCTACTTTATGAGTTGTCTTCAATTGGTGTCTGCCATGCTTTGTCCATGGGAAAAAAAACTATTTTTGACTCTTTGATTTACACATATATTACCACCATACATTACACAAATTTCAAATTTTGTGGTTGTAAAATTTGAAGCCCTAATAATAATCAATGAGATTCCAAATGGTTTACATTATCATGCAAATTGCACACTGAAGTGCCAATGTTACACAGACAGAGTTTCATTGGCTAAGTACCCATCTGCATACAATTTACATGCTAATGTAAAACATTTGGCTTCTCATTGATCATCTCTAGTAATACCAGGTATACCAAGAAATGTCCAAACTGTCCAAAAGGGTTACTTTAACAAAGCAGGGCAGCAACTACCAAATTTCAACCATTTTAAGATAAAGGAGTCTGTAAAGTTTATAGCAAACCCCTCAGAACTTATATCTTGTTCATGATGTACCACTTTCCTTGTGTATAGATAGATAGATAGATAGATAGATAGATAGATAGATAGATAGATAGATAGATAGATAGATAGATAGATAGATAGATAGATAGATAGATAGATAGATAGATAGATAGATAGATAGATAGATAGATAGATAGATAGATAGATAGATAGAGATTATTTATTAACATATATTAGTATCTGGTTAGGCTTGTGCATTAATTAATGTGCCACACCCCAATGATATACAGTACTTCAAATCCCTAATAAGGGCCTTAGCCCATAATACCCAAACTAGGGGGTTTTTTTTGGCACCAAAATTAACTATGTACATTCCACCAAACATGAGTTAAATATTAAATATTAAAAAGGTCTTTATTTATACAAAAAATTGTACAATCGGAGACCAGTCTGGGTATACCGTATCCCAGGGGTTAATAGCTTTAGTAACATGCTACACTTTAAAGTAAATATATTGAAAGTTAACATATATTTTGTAATAAAAAAAAGAAACCTACATCTAGTCATCTAAAATAATTAAATTTTGTTAGGAAATATTTCAAGCAAATATATATACATAAAATATTCTTCAGTTAGCCAAAAAAGGGTATCACTTGGACTCCGAACTTTGTGTATTCATCGATAGCTAACACGGTACAACACTCTACATTTATTATGGAGACCAAGGTAAGTTTTTCTCCAGATGGTAGTGTTAATTTCCAAATGAGTTATGATATCATTTTTATAAGAGGCCAGAGTTTAAAAAGGTTAGAAAAGGAAAGAAAGAACTTGGATTAGCTTTGCTTGGATTGGATTAGTCTCATTGCCACCATTACTGCAATGCAATGGTCTTGGGATACAGTTAGAGACATATATTCCTCCTATAGCCTGTACAATAAAGAAGAGCAGGAATATCTCTGTACAGGTAAGGGCTTGTGTCCACTGCTGTGGACATGCTTAGTTTTATGAGTGATGAGTGATTTTTCTGGATAATAGCCTAGTAACTGCACCTGGCACTATTGTATAATAAAGGCCACTACATGGAAGGAAACAATGAAGATACTTGATCAAGATATTAATCTGCGTTTTCTCCCCCAAACCTGTCCACACTACAATGGATTTCTTATATTATTTCAATCTAGGTATTTAAAGCATACCTAAACCACTGAACTGTTCCAATGGTTCAAAGTTGCTTTAAAACCCCCAAAAATTATACATACCAACTCTCATCTGTGGAAGTTGCAATGGTGATTCCAGTGTAGATCCAGTATCCCAGGGATTAATAGCTTTAGTAACATGTACACCAGATAAAATGGCTTTCAATTGGACATAACAAAACTAACATATGTCAAGACCTGCAGCTTAAAATGCCTCAACTGTACAGGTAAGGGCTTGTGTCCACTGCTGTGGACATGCTTAGTTTTAGCTGCATCGCAGGGTGACGCCTGATACACCTCCGATGAAGATCAATGCAGGTGTCTCCAGACATGGGAAAACAGCACCATAGTCGTTTGGGTGCTGATTTTCTGCATCTCTCCTCTGCTGCAGGAATAGGGCGCCCTTCCGTTGCATCGCTCTAAGCCACGGGCAAACTGCCTGCGAGCAGCATAGAATCTGCCCGGCAAATGTGTTGGCAATCAAGGCGTGTGCCAATACATTTGTGTACACCAGCCCTAAGGATTTTTTCATCTTTAATTTACAGATCGTCCCAATAATAGGGAGATTGCCAGTGAGGGACACAAAGCACATGAGGTGAATTTAGCTACACTTTAACCTCCCTAGCGATATGCCCGAACCCAGTTCGGGCAAAGGCACACTGCAACTACTATCGATACGCCCGAAACTGGGGTTCGGGCACATGTGGGAGACTCACCTGTCTCCCGCCGCGCGCCGC
>CM070034.1:80941395-80953373 GCA_036250615.1 Ptychadena robeensis | reverse complement strand
AAGGCTCCTAGGTATGCACCTCTACTCTACCCTATCCTGTGGGTATTGAAATCTAAAAAAACCCCAGGGGAAGAGATCTGTGTAGTACTTGCAAAATGCTTCGGCTATCTGCGCACTGTTATGCACAACGCCGGTCCTCAGGGACTGTACCTTAGGGATAAAGGTCTGGGCCCTGCGGGCTCTAAGGGAGCGTGCAACAAACTTACCACATTTGTCGCCATGAAAATAAATAGTGGACCGCAGACATTCCCTGTGTCTCAAGTAAGCAGCGTCCAGCAAGCGTTGGAGGGCCTGGCGCTTGAGCAGAGGATAGAGTGGAAGGTAGCAGGGTCCCTCAGAGCTTTATGTCGAGTTTCAAGGGAGGAAATGTCCGCCACCAAGGAGCGTACTTCATTCTCGCGCTGTGATTTAATGCGCTGTCATTTAATGCGCTGTCATTTAATGTGCGCAATGCATGGGCAATGAGGCGACCCCTCAGGACACATTTAAGTGCCTCCCACTGAATCGGTGGGGAAGTCTCGTCATGCACATGGTCTGTTCTAAATTGGGCAATAGTAGTCAAGAGGTCTTGACTGAACGACTCATCCTTAAGGAGCGTCTCAATAAGGCGCCATGTAAATGCCCGAGTGGGAGCATCAGGCAGGAGCAGCGGGAGGTGAACCGGGTAATGATCCGACAGGAATTGTGAGCCAATGGTCGCTCTGGGACACCAGGACAGGAGGTGGTGCGAGAGAAGGAAAAGATCTATTCTACTGTGTGAGTTATGAGGGGGAGAGAAGAATGTATAGTCCCTATCCGCTGGGTGCAACACTCTCCAGATATCCACTACTTTGAAGGAGTGAAAAGTGCGCTTGAGCTTGGTCAGTGTAGCTAGAGCAACATGAGATTTACCAGAAGAGGAGTCTAGGGAGGGGTCTAAGACAGTGTTGAGATCTCCTCCTAGCACCAAGGCACCCTCAATGGAGGGTTTGATTACAGTAAACAGATGAAGGAGGTACTGAGCTGGGTTGTGGTTGGGTAGACAAGAATTCACCAGAGTGAACAGCTTGCCAAATAGTGTGCATTTCAGAAGGAGGAACCTGCCCTCCTCATTGGACTTATCAAGCAACAGTTGGAACAGCTGTTAGCTTCTCCGCGGGGTTCTAGGTGACTGAGTGGAACCGACCACAGAGGGAGGAGTATAGTCCGTAGGAGGCATGCGTGTCAGACCCAGGAAGCCCCCCTAATAGGGAGATGGGCCGATTGTCCCTGGAGCGAGGGCACGGTGTGAGTGTTTTGCAGGCAGGCAGGACAGGTCTCCCTCTTGGTGGACCCCGTAGGGTGGAGCGGTTGCGAGAAATACTACCCCGATGTAGAGGTCTCCACGAGGAGAGAATAGGTCAAGTCCAAAGCCGAGGTAACACGGGAAGGAGAAGTCAAGATTAGTGTCAGGGACAAGCGTTAAGGTCGCGGGCGCAGGGCAGCAATCGAGAGGTTAACGGTAAACGTGCTTGAAGCCCCCTCAGATCGGGATTCCAGATGTCGGGGTGTAAAAAGGGTAGTTTTGTAGACAAGCCAGGGGTTCGGTACAAGGAGATCGATCAGAATACAGGAAGGGAATACTCAGCTAAACACGGTCACCTTTCAAACTGCAATACAACCGCATCTGCTTACTGCTGACTGGGGATTATATAGCCAGGCCTTGATTAAACAAACCCCACCCATCTGCAGGAAGTGCTGCAGAGAGGGAGGAGGGGGTGTGTAAACCTATAAATTGCGCGCACTCACGCCGCAAGTGCGGCAATTTAGCGCGTGCGCGGAATGCGCACTCGCTTACAGCGGCCGCCATGATCTGCACGACCGGCGGATTGAGTGCAGAGAAGTCCCAGCACTCGGGCGTCCCCAGGGCAGTAGGGTTGAAACCCCACAAACCAGGTACGTACAATCTGGGGGGGAAGTGTTGAGTGCACACCTCATTAACCACGGGGACCCCCCAATTCAGGGGACCCCGAGGGCGCCGCAATCCCCCCAGGGCTTACAGAGGGCTGACAACAGCACAGATTTGTGTACACTAATCGCCACTCCGCTAGTCTTCCGGGAAGGGTTGTTACTATAGAAGAAAAGCGGATAGTGTCGGGACGTGAGAGCGGGCACTGCAGAAGCAAGAAAGTGTGTCTCCTGAGTGAAGAGGACTTGCACCCTTCGCTTATGCATGTGGTAGAGAACCTGCCTACATTTCGTGGGCTCGTTGAGTCCGGAGTGGGAGGGGGAAGTAGGGGGGAGGGAACTGAGGGACGCCAGCACGGCAAAGCCGAGACAGGGAGACAGCCAGATAGGCGCGTCGCACTATTACAACATAGGTAGGGATCGCACCTCGTCACAGGACGGTGTCGTATAGGGCAGGTGGACGGGACTGGGCTACAGGGCTGAGTAAACAGTCGGAGGCAGAGGCACAGGACAGTAGGTGGCAGCTATGGGGGTGTTAGTGGTAAGTCAGGAAGTTGGCAAGCTCAAGAGACCGGTCGTCATCCGGGACAGTCCATGGCCTGAAGGGTTTGGGACGTCAATGGTTGGTCGGGCGGGTAACAATGCAATAAGTAGCTCTTCATCAAGGACAGTCATCGGTCTGAGGGACTAGGTTCGAGACCAGTAGGTCAGGGAAGGAACAAAGGCAAACAGTCATGCCATGTCAGGGCCAAGGTATGGCCCAGAGGGCTCAGCTTGTCTGTGGCAGGGAAGTAGGCAACAAGCGCCAAGAAGCATCTCACCATCATGAACAGTCGAAGAGCCATAGAGCTAGACTCGCCTGAAGGTCAGCCAGGTAAATAACAGGTGCTGTAAGCTGCCCACCATCAGGAACAGTCTGTGGTCCAAGGGATGTGGCTCGTCGGTGGTCTGCCAAGAAGTAACAGGTGCGGCAAGCAGCTCACTGTCCGGTGTAGTCTATGGGTCACAGGGTCGGCTTGCCGACAGACAATCAGGTAGGTAATAAATGCGATAAGTGGCTCACGATCAGGAACAGTCTATGGTCCAAGTACACGACTCAACGGGCAGGGGACGCTGCTGGTGTTCATCTAGGAGTAGTCAGAAGTTGCGACTGGGCAGAGGCACCGGATCAAGTTTGTGGGAAGAAGAAGGCACCGTCGTCCAGGGCTGCAGTGGAGGAAGCTCGTGAAGCTGAGGGTCAGGGGGGTCCGGCCATGGGTCAGGCTGGATCGGCGGCAGGCCTAGAGTTGAGGAGAATGCTTGTAGGTCGGCCGGTGTTCTGAGAGTAGCCGATTTGCCAATGCGCTTGGCCCAGATATGGAAGGGAAATCCCCAGCGGTACAGGATGCTGGCTTCTCGCATGTGCAATGTGAGGGGTCAGAGCGCTCTGCGGCGAGCCAAGGTCCGGGTACAGCGTAAGTGAGGCACCATCAAAGTCAATTTGTGGCTTGTCACGAACCTTGCGCAGAATTTCTGCCTTGAGGCGGAAGAGATGGACCCTGCAGAGGACATCGCGGGGGGTCGTAGCAGTAGGATTTCGGCGTCCAGGAACTCAAGACCTGTGAGCCCTATCAATTTCCAGCGGTGAGTCCACCGGTTTGTCAAGGGCCATGTTGAGGACCGCCTGAACCGTGGGGAGTAGATCATTGCCAGCGGTTGCTTCCGGAAGGCCACGGATGCGTATGTTATTCCGCCTATCACGATCTTCCTTATCATCCATCTGCAGCCACAGTGCTTGTAGGGTCTGATCATGGTGGCGCACTGCCTGCTGCAATTCTTCAGTGGCTTTATAGAGTATCGCGGTGGTCTCCTCAGTCGAGTCAAGGCGCCGATGGAGATCTCTCAGACTGTCTTTGATATCAGCCATGTCTTTACAATGGGCACAATCCATTTTGTGAAGCATAGATTCTATTTCGCCCTTAGCTGGGAGGTGGGCCAGTAGCCGTTTCAAGAACGCAGGTGATTCGGTCTGGTCAAACTCGTCGCCAGAGAGACGGCTGGGAGACGTTGAAGGGGAGCGGGAGGTGCGCTTGGTGGCCGATTTCGTGGGGCTACTGGGGGGTAAGGAAGGGCATCGTGTGCGGCTGGATGTGGCGGGATGGCAGGTAGAGTGGTGGAGCTCTTCAATTCAGCATCCTCACGTCGCCATGCGCAGGCCACGCCCCCCCCCCCGTTCACTTATTTTTTAATGTTCCCTATGAAAAAAAAGAAAAGAAAATTGAAGGCTCAGTTAGTCAAGAGCCAACACCAAGACTAACCATATTCTATCTAGGAGGTTCATATGTTATACTAAGTGCCTCACTCTTTAATTCTAATGCAGTTCAGGTTTAACTTGTTGTATGTGTACAGCAGTCAAATTTAGGATGATAACCTATGATGAATAAGCAATGCTTCTGGTCACATTGGCACCCCATGGCAGCCACATAGGTTGCCATGGCCCGAACTGTATATCTTTGTATTACATGTGCTTATCCTCCTGGGGATTTGGCCAGAGTTAACTCGGGTTGAGTTTCGTCTATCATGAAACTCAACCTGAGTTAACTGTGGGGAAACTTACCTTTCCGCCTGGGTTCCCCCAGCGATTCTCTGCATCTGCGTGTATGCAGATGCTTCCGGGTCCGCCCCCGATCGTGTCACCTCCATGTAAATCGAGGAGGGCACCTCCAAACAGGCTTAAATCTTGGAGGCATTTTGTATGCCTCACCACATTCGCCTGTGGCGTGCTTTTAAGTCGCCTAACGCCCAGGAGGTTAATAACAACCTTTGGAATTATTTACACCATGAAAGGACTGAGACTGTAAAAGCCTATCCATCTTTTTTAAAATTTGTATCCAAAGTTAGGATATGTCTACTCTTAACTCCACCGTGCAGCCATTGTCAATGCCTCTAGAAATATTTTTGTACTTTTTTTATTACATATACTTGATCAACATATATTGCTTTTATCCTCAGTCCTTAACTTAACTTGTGTCCTTAACCTATAAAGTCTAAAATGTGGATTTAGCACTCTTAATCCATTGAAATCTCTATGACATTGGATGCATTATTGTACCTTGCTTTGTTCTTTTCAGGTTAATTTATTAGCTTTTATGCTTTTCTCATCATATTTCATTCTAAATCTACAGAGATTTATTGTTTTCACAATGCTCGCCTAAAGTGTTTCATGAACCGTAAAAGTGACTTAAAAGTTCTCCACTATTTTAAAGCTGAAAAAAAAGATTTTGTTCCGACAGAGAACTGAAGAAAGAAGGTTGTAAAATCAGAACAAATTGCCTTATGGTCCTCCACAGTTTGAAGACTACAGGTTCCAGACAACCTGATATTTAAAACAATGGCTGCTCTGATAAATGATAAACAGCGTTTAAAATTATAAACAGCAACCTCTCTCTTAAATCACTTTGCAGATGTGTCATACCTGAACATATAAAGTAACTTTACCTTTAAGCTGAAAAATATGAAAGAACCATTCAGGGCAATTACCAATGAATGCTCATGAAAGCTTTAGCTACTTTTGTATTCCGGAAAACTTACACCATCTGGAAAAGTCATATGTTAATATTGTCTTTATTGAAAACATTTGTATAAAAATCTGTAATACACTCAAAATGGCTGATCGGATGAGCCCCCCTTTCATACTATGCACTTTACAATGTGAAGACAGTTAATCAATTTTTACCTGGTTTACAGTGAGCTGTCTTTCACAAAATCAAATGAACTCAAATTGTTACCACCAAATAATAGCCATGTGGCATTTATCTACTCCCTATGCAAATAGGTAGAGATTAGTAGTCTACTAAAGTTTGTTTTACCTCTGGCTTTTGTAAATTCAAAAAGTTATTTTACAATTTATATATGTGATATGTATTGTCGAATCAGAAGAATAATGCAACTAGAAAAGGATTCAGTGAGAAGATGAATTTAGAAGTGTCCTTAGTGGGGTTTTTGGTTAATAGTTTTTTTACATAATTTTACATCAGCTTTAACTTTTAGGGCACTAGGTGTGTAATTTAAACCCCTTAATTAGTGATGATCGCGAATATTGGGATTCTGAATTTTAATCGAGAGTATCGACAATTCAGAAATTCGCGAAGATGGTAAATATATTGCAATTCCGGATATTCTGTATTTTTTTTCCATTACACATGCCTCTCAATGCAAGTGGACAAATGGGAAGGCTGCAACAAGAGCTTAGCAAGACTCCCTGCGAACATCAACAGTTTTTAATTCGAATATTGGTGTGATGCCAATATTGTGAAAATCGTCACTTTTGAAAATTCGCGCCATGTTAAACATATATTGCACGCGCAAAATTCACAATAAAAACTGCCGATATTCGCAATAAAAAAAAATCAGAATATTGCCGAATGCAAATGTTTTCCATAAAATTCGCGGCATGCCGTAAATACGAATGTTGCCTATGCTGCTCATCACTAGTGAGGAGATGTGCATTCATTTCAGGAGTCTGACCAAGACCAAGAGGTTAGTTCTAACTGCTATGGAATGAGGGATGAGCTAAGTGAAAGTGTTACTTCCCTCTAGATAAAGATCAAACAGTTACCACTTGCAGTGTTAAAAGAACATTATCATTCATCTAATAGGCGTGATCAAATCTACAATTACACATAAAAAATTATAATTACTTCATCAAAAGGTAAAGAAATGTAATCAACTGTAACCATAGCAATACATTACTATGGAGCCATTTGTAAAATAAAGTCTACGTTTCTAAAGCACAGAAACAGAAGTATTGATTCATCTTGTTAAATGTATCCACGCATATTAAGCACTTAGAAATTCTTAATGTATTAATGCAACCTCAGCTTTTACTCAGTGGATAATTAGTCTGTTAAAAAGCCAATAATTTGCTAGGCGGCTAGACTACCTAATAAAATAGAGGGGATTTTTCTCCATGAGAAAGAAATGCAAAATTCTCCTATAAGGTTGGTTTCTATAAAAATTCTTTACCACAAAGGAAGGTAAAATTCTTTCATACATACAGAGTTTGATTTGAGGAGCTACAAGTTGGAAATCAAGCGCACATAAAGTAAAAAAAAAAAACAGAAAAAAATTGAAGAAAAATGTGCGCATCTTATATTACTAATGTGCCTCCAGAGCTGTTTATATGAGTGAGCTGAAGCTGTCTGCTCACATGCACAGATCTGCAGAAGAGATGATCTGCCCATAGACGGATGGTTCATCTGCAGAGCCACTGTATGTGAGCAGATATCTTCAGCCCACTCACATGCACTGTTTGAAACATCCCTGCCTGTGTATGTGAGCAGGCTGAAGCTTCCCATTTACATACACAGATCTGCAGAGCAGAATTAGGAGGCACAACTAATCTTAACTAATCTTCCGGTTGTAGTATGCAGCACAGTGGCAGTTCCACAGTATTTTCACCGGGATGAGATGCTCCGCTGTAGAGGGTGCTTCCTATACAGCGGAGCATCTAATAGTGGTAAAATGCTAAATGAAAATGCTGGGGTAGTCATTATATGTAATACTACATGGTCTGCTAGGACTTGAAGAACATGACTCATTTACAGTTCTTTATATTCTTATCCTAAAAACTAAAATAAATATTTTTTTCATTGAATAAATCAATGTATTAATTTTGAATGTGACACAAAAATAGATGCTGATGTTTTTTTTTGAAGGAATGAATGTAAAATGATGTGTTACAATGTACTATGTCCTCTTGGAACACCCAAGTTCGATCATGCCCACTATGCTATATTTTTGTCCACATAAGTCTATTTTTACCTGCTATTTAGAACAGAGGTTCTTGCCTTGGACAGATTCCTGGAAGCATGGTTGCTCCAAACAATAAATTTCAGTTCTGTTGGAGTCAGGTGCTTCTCCTTGTACATGCAGACAAATTAACCATGGTATTGGCATCATGGTGACATAGTTATGAATGACTGTGCCTCTGAAAAGTTTGAAAACAGTGAAAAGGGAGCTAGAATGATTAGGGAATCTTAAACAGTAACCCTTTTACATTTTTATTAAAATGTATTTATTTTTAAATGAAATCCTGAACTATGGGACTTATATTTTAGTGTGGTGAACTCACACTATATAAAAATGCAGCAGGTATTCAGTATATTTGGCTTCGAGCACAAAAATGAAAGACAAAGTAATATTTTTGCACTCCCTTAAGGGACTTTCTTTAATATACATCAAAGACAAAGCAATTACTCAGGTTGGACTGAATATTGTTTTTGGAAAATACACTTTTAAAATACTCAATAGAAGGGAAATTTTTTTTTTCCTTTTTAAGAACGTGCTAGCAGAAAATACCTTGTGAACCAGAAATGTATACAGCAACTAAAGCCCCCATACACCTTTAGATCACTTCATACGATTTTCTTTAGATCTACCAACAACTATGTAGTGCCGGGTCCTCCCTGATAGAATACATAGTGTTTGGAAGGTTTAGAAAGGTTCTCAAATTACATGGTTTTAGTAGAAGAAATTTTCATTGTACAGAAATTGTATGTTAAGATTGTAAGGTGTATGGGGGCCTGAAGTCTTATTGTGTCCTGGAAGTGGAAGTCTTATTGTGTCCTGACACTACTTCCAGGACACAATAAGACTTCAGGCCCCCATACACCTTACAATCTTAACATACAATTTCTGTACAATCAAAATTCAAGTCAGTCTATCCCCATGAAGCCAGTAGTCCTCTACGGTATTTAAAAAATGTTTGACAGCCCCAAGCAATGTCCAGCCTGCACATAACTTTTTTAGTGAGCTCCTCAGATGAGTACCAGGAGATGGTGTTTGGTACTCACCGTGTATGTATGTGGTCTTCCTCACTGTCCTCTGTGTCAGCTTCCTGCATGGTACATTCTGCTGCAGATGGACCTCCCTGTTCCTGATTGATCCTCCGATTAGCTGTCTCCATCCACAGGTCAACAGCTAGCTTTGAGTTAAGTGTAACTCTCACAGTACAAGAAGTTTGAACCCCAGATTTCATACCTCAGTAGTGCAACCCTGACATTTTCTGGCTTTTTAACTAAACCCTAGTAGTACGCATATGAGCTTTGTAGCAATAGTACAGGTATGTATAGCTAGTTTTTGGCCTATTTTGAGTACCAGAGTACAACTTATGTGCACCCCTGATCATGACACAATAGTCACCATCTTAAACACAAGAAAAATATTCCATGTATTTAGTCCAGTAGGCAATGGAATAGCCAGAAAACAGATTGGGTGAAAATAGCAACCACTTATAATAAGTGCAGGAAAGTTAATAAAATTCAAAGAAAAAAATTGGAGTGAGAAAATGATGGTAAGATTACAGGGCATTTACCCAAAGTGTCATCTACAGGGAACCAAAATGCAAAATCAACTAGCCAAAGAGAGACATATGGAAGCTCTACCAGTCATTCCTATACCAAGGATCTTTTTATGTAGAATTGTTATGTTTTATTTATGTATTGTAAATAAAATGGATGTATGTATGTTTTATATGCCTGGGCACCTTAATAATCCCAAATTAGTTCATAGCTAAACTAAGCTTTAGTGATATTAAATAGTGGGGATGTGTTCATTGCTACAGGTGAGTGTCTGCTTGAATCTGAATAATAAATATTAAAGCTTAAAGTAAAGTAAACTTATAACACAGACTTAAAAGAATATGTCAAGTGTGTATTTAACAGACCAAATGGTAAAAATACCCAATTGTTTGGCCAGGCTATTTGTGCTATGGTCACTTCTTGAATCAGGTCAATACTATAAATAAAACATGTAAGATAAGGGCTAATATAATAATGCAATCGATTAAAACAGCTTCCTGATGGTGTAACAACCAAATTTGTGAAATTCTGTATGATCATGCATTGCTTTATGTATACTGGACTATTTTGATGTTTTCAATCTGTTCATTGAATGTCTCATTAAAATGCACAGAAAACATGTTTTCATATGCAAAACTGTGGGCAGTGTTTCCATAATTTGAATCAGGTTCACAAAGGGTTTCCAGGATCTACAAGCAACTAGAAGCAGCTGTATGTAAAATGCCATTACATTATACCTTAAGCTACAAACTCAATTTAATGGTACTGTTTGATTTTTGTCATATGTTACTATGCTTTCCTGGACTGTCTAGGCTGGTTCAGTAAATGGAAACTTTATCTGGTCAAAATCATTAAAAGGTAAGGGTATATGATTATGAACATTCCCCAAAGACTCAAAAGAACAATGAAAAACAGGCCACCATTTACAGACAGAATAGAAATTTCAAAATTAGGTTACAAAAAGTCTGACTCTTTCATTCCTTACACAGTCACTTTAAATGCATGCTAAATCACTACATTAAACAATAAAACCCAATCAGTGTGCACATTGTTCTTTTTAGGTTACCAAAGTAAGTAATATTTTTCCTAAAATCAGATGGCTATTGACTGTCTACGGAGAATATAGCATGCTGTAAATATTTGATATTTGCCTAGTAAATTATAATCTCATGCGTATGGGTAAACTTGAATCAATTACATTGTTTTCAAAATGTAAGTTTAAAAAAATAATACAATTATTTAAAGAAAATGAAAATGCTCTGTTGTTAATCCATCCATACCATCCGACTTACCATATAAACCATAAGAGATTAAGCTAGATCATCAGACAAAAGAAGGCCCCTCTTCCACTTTGAAAGCCATCAGCATGAACTTGGTGCAGAACCTGTGGGGACAGCACTGAGGAAAGGAGGTTCAGGCTATCAATCCTCCTCTTGATAATCCTATTCGGTTCCAAAAGCCTGAGCACACTGTTCTTCTGCTGGTCAGGCACCTGCCCTAAGAATGCTCAGCATTGCGCGTTCATGGTGATTGGTCATTCGGGAACCTAACCGCTCAAAGAAATGTCAATTGAACAGGAAACCAACATGTTGAAAAAATCCCTGTTCATTCGCCATTCAAAGGGTCCCCATTAAAAGTATTGAATGGCAATAAATTGCACACAGTAGTGTGCATTGATTCATGACATCACCACACTGCGGTGAAAGTCCATAGTATGCTAATTATGGCTCCTACCTCACATTGCCTGCCTTGTTCTGGCCAGCAATGACAGCAGCTCCAGAAAAATAGAAATAAAAGGCATCACCAGCTTCTAATCTAACGGCACACCTTACCTATTACCTTTTCACTCTCTCCTGCACCCCTGGCAACCACCTGCTTAGCCAATTCCTTGGTGCATCTACAGTCCCTGACAAAAGTCTTGTCGCTTGTGTACAATTTGACCTGAAGTGCCGCTAAAATATATTTCTAATCAAGATTTTGTTACAAGAAATGGGTCATTTTAATCCCAACAGCGTTTGTAATAATATTTCAGTGCAAATCGAAACTGACAAAAAATATTCACAGCTTGGTTAAGTCCATTGAGTAAATTTTTGCGTAAGTGTTGTCGCCTTGTCATATGAGCTTCACCTGTGACTAGTGATGGCCGAACTGCCCACAAGGCAGACAGTTCGGCCGCGAACAAGCATGTATGCCCTCCTTCTTGCCAGCGGACAGTATGGGTGTTCGACCCGCCCTGTTTGCCGGCGAGAAGGAGCCCTCTATTCTTGCTCCGGTGGGATCATGAGCAGCGAGATCCTGCCGCAGGAAGAATGTTTTCACTGAAGACTGGGTAGTCTGCAGACTTCTTCCTGTACCACTGCTTGAAGAAGGTGTCTTCCAGAAACTGGCAGTAGGACTGGAAGTTGAGCTTGACTCCATCCTCAACCCGAAAAGGCCCCACAAGCTCATCTTTGATGATACCAGCCCAAACCAGTACTCCACCTCCACCTTGCTGGCGTCTGAGTTGGACTGGAGCTCTCTGCCCTTTACCAATCCAGCCACGTGCCCATCCATCTGGCCCATCAAGACTCACTCTCATTTCATCAGTCCATAAAACCTTAAAAAAATCAGTCTTGAGATATGTCTTGGCCCAGTCTTGACGTTTCAGCTTGCGTGTCTTGTTCAGTGGGGGTCGTCTTTCAGCCTTTCTTACCTTGGCCATGTCTCTGAGTA